>CM039505.1:19260343-19442404 GCA_022432975.1 Begonia masoniana | reverse complement strand
AAAAAAAAAAAGCAGTTGACAGCTCAATCCACTAGTCGACACTTTCGAGCTTTTGGGTTAAGCCATCAAAATGTTCTAGCAGTCGACACTTCCCTCGAAGTGTCGACACCTTTGAGCTCTTGGGTTTCGTTGAAATGAACGACCAGTCGACACTTCCTTTGAAGTGTCGACCTCTGAGTCAATTCCAGGAAAGGGGAGTTTGTGAAACTCACTATTCCCCGCCGGTTTTTGCCTCCAAACAGCGATTAAACCTTCATACACTTTAAAAGCATCAACCAACCAAAATATACTAAAGGATTCGAGCTCATTTGATCGAATCTAATCCAAACACATAAACCCTAACTTTAAATATAAAAACGAACAGTTTAAAATGACTAAGGGTTTAAATCCAAACAGTTTAAACGAAAGTTGAAACTCGATGCACCGCGAGCACAACCCTGGCCTCCAAGCTCGAATATTTTGACAAATGAAAATCATTTCTCCTTCTCTCTCCTTATCTCTCTTTGTAGCGCCCCGAGTCCTCTCGACTCGGTTCGCCACTTCTACTACTCACTCGTATGATAAAATGCTTGGCAAATTTAAAATTTTATCTCTCAACTTAAAACGTCAACGTTTAAAAATAATTAAACCCTTGTAGTGGAAGGCTACTTTGAAAACGCGTTGAAAACATTGGTTCGAAGTTGGAAGTAAAAAGGTTGAAAAATAAAATTTTGTAAAAAGTTTGCACTGTGGCTGAGCTCCGCGCGCTTGCTCAGCCTGTTCGGTCGTCACCCGTTTACGTGGGTCGACACCGATCGACACCTAAAAGCACTGGTCAACACCTCATTAGCCTCTGTTTTCGTCGGTCGAAGTCTAGGTCGACACTTAAAATGAATTTTCACTAATCGGTCGACACCTGTGGCACAGGTCGACACTTCATTCCTCTTGGGTTTTCTCGATGGGCGACACTTGCATACACGGGTCGACACTTCAACCCACTTTGCACTAAAGTGGTCGACACCTAAGTGCACAGGCCGACGACTCAATCGCCTCTGTTTGCATCGGTCGATTTCAGTGGTCGACATCCTCACTCATTGGTCGACACTTTACTCAAGTTTACACACTTACTGGTCGACACCTACATACACAGGTCGACACTTCACCTCCTACTGCCATCAACCTTAACAAAAATTCAACAACTTTGCAGGAAATTCGACGACATAACGTTTAAAATCATGAGACCAATTCCTACTACCAAACTAAACTTCCTGCATTTTCAAATTCTACAAAAAGACTATTCTCAAAACAAATCTCCATTCATTTCCAAAACAAGTTTATACATCAAAACACTACCAGAGTTTTAAAATCAAACTATACAGCCCACGGTTAAATCACCCCAACAGATAGTCAGGCCGTCGCACGAACGCACTCCTCCAACCACTCTAGTCCTGGTCATGCTCTTGGATCTCACCTTCTACATCCTCGTCACCTACATTACAGAACTCAACTATTAGCCTAACGCTAAGCAAGTAATGCAATTTATGATTAAAACACTTCACATCCTAACACATGCAATTTCTACCAACTCGTTTCGTTTTCGTTCTCGTTTACATACTCGTTCTCCTTTCCACTTCACATACTTTGCTTCTCGTTAAAAGGAATTGGCACACGTCACGGACCCACTCAACGAGACGGCCAACTAAACCCCAACCCCGCTCATCTCTTAATTATGTATCTCATATTTTCTTATCCTCTTTACTTGTTTGTTGTTAAAAGGAATTGGCACACGTCACATACCCACTCAACGAGACGGCCACATTCCTCAGAGAAAGGGATAGGAGGCACACGTCATGGACCCACTCAACGAGATGGCCAACCTAAACCCCAACCTGCTCCTCTCTTAATTACGTATCTTTTATCATTCGTTCATCACCGTTCACATCTTATCACACCACTTCATAAACCATAGAAATTCATTTTCGTCTATCGATCCTACTTTTCAAAATCGTGATGCATGTCAAATTAAACACACCAACAACATACTCAATAAACATACAATGCATGCACACAAGCTACAACCATACATTCCTAACGAACTGTGATGTAGGCTCGAAGGCAACACGCAAGCATACATTACTTACCTGACCACCTTAGCTAACCTCTTACTCGTACGCTACGTCGAAAACTCGTTTGAACCTAAAAAACATAACGCATGACATTAATTTAATCATCATTGCAACTCATTCATCAAACTCTTAAAAGAAAGCTAATGGTTCACCAAAAATTCACAAAATTTGAAATTCCACCATTTATGGTCTAACTTCAACATCACGTAACTAATCCTACACTTATCCATTTTGGACGATTCAAGGCTCTACAGACTCTTTAGGACGTCTAATTTCTAAAAGGTCAGGGCCGCCTAACCAAATAACACAATTGGCTTGGTCGTTTTTTGCTAAAATCGAACTGCGCTGCACACCTAAAATTCCAGATTTTTGGCCTCTTCCAAAAATCCAACCACTCATCCATACTATCCTCTAATCGTCCTTAAACATCCAACAACCAAGGAAAACTAGCTAGGAACTCCAAATTTTCGTGCACTCATAAACCTCACACAAAACCCTAACCAAAACTCTCCCAAAACTCATTCGAATCCACTCCTAACTCCCCATTAAGCTTAGAACCTAAAACCCATGAAAAATTAAAGAAGAAACTTACCTTGGATTGAAGAAATCGGAAGAGGGCTTCTTGAAATCGTTGTAGGGAAAGAGAAAGAGAATAGAAGTGGTTTTTGCTTTTGTCCTTTCACGTGGAAGTCTTCCTTTTACTCTTCACCCTATATTTTCTTTTTTTTTTTTTTTCTATTTTATTAACTCAAATCACAATTATACCCTAGATTAATTAAATCTTACACTTAACAATTATTTCTCCCATTTTTCTTTAATCCAATATTTTCTATTTACATCAATTCTCACAAATTTGTTATTCACTGTACATTCATAGCAATTGAGTCGATAAATTCTCGGGTGTTACACTCTCGGCGCGCGTAAATGAGGACGAGAAAATGGTTTACTAAACCCTTTAAAACAACTTTATCCTATTTCCACTTTTAACCCCTCTATTTTATGAATTTATTTAATATACCCTTACCTTATCTTAAAAAAATCTTTAAATTTTAAATATTAACCCAAAGTAAAATCTCAATTAATCGATGCTAATTTTTCTCCAATTAACCACAGTAATTTACATGATTACCAAATTAACCAAAACTTCCAAAAAATTCAACGTGACTATAAAAGACAAAACTAGTCAACCTATGACACGTTGTTGGTCAATAAAATAAAATCCGAGACGTGGAAATTTAATTACTTATAAAAATACCAGGTTTTACAGTATGGACCCTGAAATTAGGGGCGATTTTCAACTGTCACATTAAAATATCGATTGCATCAATGGACACCTCGAAGTAGAGCCTGTTATCAATGGTAAAGGTTCTTAGAATCTCCGTCAACCGTGTAACACCCATCTTTTCTGGATATTATTATTTTATTATATAATGACATTTTCGTAAATATGTCAAATCAAGCTCGTTTTACAAAAAGAAAGCGTTAATGGGATCCTAATAATCAATATGGATTTTAGGAAAAATTATGAGATTTTTCGGAGTAATAACGCTATATTTCGAGTAATTACATTTCTCGAAATATAGAAGATGTTTTAGTAAAAATAGTAAACGTGGTCCGATTTGCAAACAGACAGTTTTAATAAATCTCAAATAATAAGTTGGACTTATTGGTGAAATAAGGACATTTGGAGAAAATCGAATCGCTAGCCGATTAATGAAACGAAGGACGAAACAAAAAGAATTTAGTACGAAGGGCAAAATGGTCATTTAAGCAATCAATATTATTAATAAGGCAAATGCCTTAATCGATTTTTCATTCTCTGAAAAATCGATTTCCAGAGAACAAAGTTCTCTCATTCTCTCTCGACTCTCCCTCTCTGCCGTCGACGTTCTCTCCACGCCGGCGATCCGTTCGTCCTCCGTTCTTCACATTTTCTCCTCCAGTCGACGCTCTAGGTATGAATCTATGATCTTAGGGCGTTAGTTTTTGGTTTTCGCGAAGTTTAAAGGATAGGGTTTACGATTAGGGTTTCGTCAAAAATGCGAATTAGGGTTCGAAATTGATAGGTTGTCGTAGTTTATGGACGTATTGAATGTAAGGAACGTTATTGGATGAATTTATACCGATTTGTGTGAAATGTTAAAATTGGAGAATTTAGGGATTTTTGGGAAAAACTCGTAATTGGGATTTGAGGTGCCGAGCGCGTAGTTGCTCGAGGGAATAGCTCGATGAATTGGATTAGAGCTTTAGGAAATTCCTTAGTTAAGGATTTTGTTAGTTTAGTACATTAAATTGTTTTAAGCTCGTTTTAACGACAATTTGGTGAAACTGCTTAGGTGAACAACGCTCGTGGACGGAGCTTGAGCTGCAACGGACACGAGGTAAGTTCTCGTGATCTTCTCTGGCCGATTGGCCTACACCGTACGTCGAAGTCATCTCGAGGAGTTTTGGTGATGCATTTGTTTAAATTGTTTTGGTTGGGTAGTTAGGTTAGTCGTTTATAGATTATGTTTGTTTATCGTCTTGATGGTACACATGCTGGTTGTTTACTTTATGCATTTGACTGCTCATGCATCGCGTCTGTTAAAGCATATGTTTAAGAGAACGAACGAAATGAATCTACGTAATCTGTTATCTGGTCACGGCGAGGTGGTTCAGCCCTCGGTGACATTCTGTCTGAGACCTAATTAAAAAGTAAAATGAACCAACGAAATGAATCTACGTAGACCTACATACATTTTGTCTGCGACCTAATTAAAAAGTAAAATGAACCAATGCAGCGACCGATCGCTGCAGCGTTGCACCAATGCAGCGCTCGATCGCTGCAACATTGCAGCGATCGATTGCCCCTCTCCCCTGTCGCAGCTTTTGACAGTTCTGCCCTCCCCCTTTAATTGTTTTGTTTCAATTAATTTTAAGTGTTTTATCAATTGTTTTAAATTGTTTTAGTTTATAAATGGTTTTGTTTTAAATGGTTTAAAACGTAGACTTAAATTCCACTTAGAGTTTATGTAAAGTATAAGGATAAAAAAAAAATGTACGGGTTATTGGGTACAGTCTTAGGGTCGTCACAATTTATGGTATCAGAGCCCCCGGGTTTTAAAATCGATTCTGTAGACTGCTCGACTGCACAGCCACTACGCGGACATTCTTCATCAACTGTAAGTATGTTTATAGCTTTAATTGATTTCAATGTTTATAGAGTATTTGTTTAACTTTTATATAGGTGTTATATAAAAATGGTGCGTCGAGGAAATGATCGAGACGACCGAGATGATACGATAGACACCCTCAAGGATTTTATTGGTCAACAGTCTCAACGTATGGAGCGATAGGCTCAACAGATGGAGAGACAGACTCAACAGTTGGGCACCCTTATTGACCGAGAGGGCGTTAGAGCTCGGGAGGCAGCCATTCCGGGTAATCGTGGGATGGAGAGATTTCAGAAGCTCCAGCCCCCTATATTTAACGGACATTCTACGGATCCCTCTTCAGCTGAGGAGTGGATTCGCACCATGGAGGACATGCTGGCATATGCGAGCATTGAGGACGGAGAGAAGGTGGCGGTTGTGACTTACCACCTAGCGTTAGATTCTCGGTTTTGGTGGGATTCCATCAAGATGACCACCGATGTGATGATTATGGGTTGGGAGCGATTCTGGATGTTGTTCTATGATAAGTATTTCAGCCATACAGTACGGAAGGCGAAGATGGTTGAATTTATGCAGTTATGGCAAGTTGGTTCTATTGCCGAAATATGTGAGGAAGTTCGAAGCCCTTTCTCGATTCGCGCCACGTCAGGTCAGCGTTAATGAGGACAAGGTGCAAAGATTTTTACAAGGACTTGGCCAGGAGTTCCGGATGCGTCTTACTATATCTGGGGTACGGAATGTATCCTATGATGAGATTGTGGCTAGAGCACTTGAGATTGAGGCTGTGGAGCAGAGTTCTATCAAACCGAGGGAGCCAGCTAGGGGCTTCTTTCGTGAGATCAAGCCTCAACCCCGGAATGAAAATTGGCAGCCACGAGGACAACCACAGCAACAACAGAGAGGTGTTAAAAGACCGTATGTGGGAAATAATGACCAGGGCAAGGGTAAGCATGTACAAGGGGTTTCTCAAATGCCTTGGTGCCCTAAGTGCCAGAAAGAACATGGTGGCGAGTGCAGGGTTGGCACGAACAAATGTTTTAGGTGTGGTGGAGTTGACCACTTCGTCAAAGATTGCCCGAAGCCCGACCGAAATCAGTCAGGCAGTGATCGGAGGAGGATTATGCCGATGATCTTTGCTTTCATCGAGCCTGGTGACGTCGACGATGGGGCACAGCCTCCTCTTATTACAGGTACTATCTTAATTGCCTGTATGATAATATGTTTATGTTAAATAGATAACGATAATAATGATGATAATGATAGACTTAAAAATAGAAAGGTAAGAAAATAGAAGGTGGGTAAGAAGGATTATTAGGTGAACCTCAAAGAGAAAACAGTAGACTACATATAGAACAATAAAGACCAAATAGAAATATAGTTATACATTAGTAGAATTAGTTTGATTTAATCAGCGGAGTTTGCGCACTTAAGGTTTAGTGACAATTAGAGGAATACACCCTATGAAATATTGTTTTTAAGTAGGTAGGGATTATGTCTAATTGACAACCCCCCCTTGGAGTATTAGAATACGATTAATCAAGAGAAATGAAGGTTTAGATATAAACCTATTAAGGAATACCTTAGATTGTTGTAATACTTGGAGTGTGTTTAAATAGATGAAGTACCGTAGAACTCGTATATTGGGGGGATTCGTGTGAAGTTAAGAGTGTCTAGATTAAGATAGAATTCAAGAGATAAACTTAGAATAAATGTTGAGTAGAATAGTTGGGACCTGACTAGAAGAAGCGAACGATAGTAGACTAGTCAGCGAACTCGAAATAGCCTTGAGGAAGTTAGAGAAAGGTGAAGAAGATTGTTGGAATAAAATGAGAGATTAAGATTAGAAGTAGGTCAGGGTTTAATGGCCAGCAAATTGAGAAATTGCGAATTATAGAATAAAGAGGATGAGGATTTTGACTGAAACCATCTAAGTAAGCTTAGCGGTGAGGCTAAGTTAGCAAATTTTTGAGTGTTCGACTTGTGTTTGGCAAGTCAAGACCAAGAAGTACATAAATGACCTAAAGTTAGAACGTACAGATTAGAGCATATCATGGGTGGAAATTTTAGAATTAACGGCACTCGGAGTTAATAGAGATCTAAGATAGACAAAGGAGTGTAACGTAAGTAGTCTGAGACTTTTAGTTAAGAATATAGTGATAGAATTCAAGGACGAACGGATAGTTTTAATAAATCCAAAATAATAAGTTGGACTTATTGGTGAAGTAAGGACATTTGGAGAAAACCGAATCGCTAGCCGATTAATGAAACGAAGAACGAAACAAAAAGAATTTAGTACGAAGGGCAAAATGGTCATTTAAGCAATCAATATTATTAATAAGGTAAATGCCTTGATCGATTTTTCATTCTCTGAAAAATCGATTTCCAGAGAACAAAGTTCTCTCATTCTCTCTCGACTCTCCCTCTCTGCCGTCGACGTTCTCTCCACGCCAGCGATCTGTTCGTCCTCCGTTCTTCACGTTTTCTCCTCCAGTCAACGCTCTAGGTATGAATCTATGATCTTAGAGCGTTAGTTTTTGGTTTTCGCAAAGTATAACAGAGAGGGTTTACGATTAGGGTTTCGTCAAAAATGCGAATTAGGGTTCGAAATCGATAGGTTGTCGTAGTTTATGGACGTATTGAACGTAAGGGACGTTATTGGATGAATTTATACCGATTTGTGTGAAATGTTAAAATTGGAGAATTTAGGAATTTTTGGGAAAAACTCGTAATTGGGATTTGAGGTGCCGAGCGCGTAGTTGCTCGAGGGAATAGCTCGATGAATTGGATTAGAGTTTTAGGAAATTCCTTAGTTAAGGATTTTGTTAATTTAGTACATTAAATTGTTTTAAGCTCGTTTTAACGACAATTTGGTGAAACTGCTTAGGTGAACAACGCTCGTGGACGGAGCCTGAGCTGCAACGGACACGGGGTAAGTTCTCGTGATCTTCTCTGGCCGATTGGCCTACACCGTACGTCGAAGTCGTCTCGAGGAGTTTTGGTTATGCGTTTGTTTAAATTGTTTTGGTTGGGTAGTTAGGTTAGTCGTTTATAGATTATGTTTGTTTATCGTCTTGATGGTACACATGCTGGTTGTTTAAATTCCGCTTAGAGTTTATGTAAAGTATAAGGATAAAAAAAAAAAATGTACGGGTTTTTTGGTACAGTCTTAGGGTCGTCACAAACCATCGTTAATTTTCTCTCTCCGAATCTCTCTTTCTATCCCTCCCTCCAAAACCATGTTTGTTTCATTAGTTTACACAAATCTTCTGTGTTTTTGGGGAAGAGGATGAAGGGCTAGTAGCAAAGAGCTATGACAGAAAAATTGTACGAAGAAAGAAAAAATGTTACTCATTTTCCCACATTTTCACCAGCCAAATAGACATTCCAAAGCATTTGGGTAAGAAACATCTATTTTGTTGTAAGCAAGAAGAAGTTGTCCGAAGGAGTGAGGCAAATGCATTGGGGCAAGTGGGTGGTGGAGATTAGACTACCACAGAACAAATTGAGGGTTTGGTTGGGCATCTATGACACCGAAAGCCATTGCTTACTCCTACGACAACATGGCGTATAAGTTTAGGGGCATTAAATTTTCTGAATTTGAAGACCCAACCACGCTTGGATTTGGTGGCTCGGCCAATCTGGTTTCCCGTCAACAATAGAGATTGCGGCCTCCATTATTAACTATTTCAAACACTCAAGCTGGAAAAGTGACTGAAGACGTGGATGAAGAAGATAAAGTCGACAACATGGAGAGGAAAAAATCTTTTGAGAGAGAGAGAATCGACTACGGTTAACGAAGATTCTAACTTATCTTAACAATAAAGTGTTCATTGCTGACGAGCCAAAATTCGAGGTGTCCATTGGAGCAATCGATAGTTTAATGTGACAGTTGAAAACCACCTTTAGCTCCAGGTTCATATTGATAATTACCCTATAAAATAATAAGTTATAAAAAATATCATGATCAAAATATTGATATGTAATATTTTAAAAATATAATTGACAAAATATAAATAAAATAAATTAAGATGATAAAATAATATCCAAATATGCATATTTTTAGCACTTGCGCGTGTGTCTATATATGATAAGTATAATACGGATCTATGTTCCTAAAGGATGAAGAGTATATCTTTATATGAAAAACCTAAATTAAAAATGAAAAGTAATATTGCATGTACCACGTAATCTAGGGATTAGGTTTTCATCCACCTGTAAAAAGATTTGCTCTTAAAATTTGAAGATGGCAAAAATAAAAATATGTAAAGATACTTGAAATCTTAGAAACAATTCCCAATAAATAAAATAAAATATAAATTAAAAATAAGAGAAGATAGATATGAATAAAATAAAAAATTTAGAAGACAAAAAGATGAAAATGTTGAAGATTAAGAGTCAAAAGAGAATATATTAAATAATATAGATAACAAAATTTGATTAAAAACAAAAACAATCATATCTACAATTTGATATAATTATTTAATAAAAGTAATTAATGAAACCAAAATAATTCATAATTCATAATAGATATTTAATAAATATTATGTTTTAAAGTCAAAAGTTAAGTTTTTATTTCTTTTAATTTACTGTGAAATGTGTAAATTTGTTACCAAAGTTGTTCTTGGGTGCATCACTTCTTCAAGTCGTTGGTCATTTCATTTTTCAAATAATATATATAGACAACTTTCAAGTCATATCTTTCAAGTGAGGAAATAACAAGATTTTTTTTTTTTTTCAAGGCTAGATTAAAGTTATGATATTTCGCATGAGAAGAATTCTATTCAACTTCTTACTAACAAATGAAAGTAATTAAATTATGAATAAAAATTATGAGTAATGACATTGAAATTGTGACGACCCCGACCTGCAGGGCTGACACGGGACGTGACGTGACGTTGACTTTAACTTTGATATTTTGGACGTAAAAATTTTTGACTTTTTAAAACTCTAACATCGAAGCCTAAAGTCGTTTTCGGTAAAACGTTGACTCGGTTTTTGGGTCGCTTAAATCGTTAAAAATGGTGGGAAAACGTTTGGAAAATACGTTCAGAAAGTATCGTGAAACGTCGGGTTGAAACGTGTTGAAAATCGAAAACTTGAAAAAAATCAAATTTGGGCACAAGGCATGCGGCACGCACGCGTCGCGCAGCCATCGCGCGCCCGTCGCTCATGGCCGTTGCACGCACGGCGCGCTACCGTCGCGCGCGCGTGTTGCCCACTCGGGTGCGCGCAGCATCCGAGTGGCGCACGCTGGCAGCCGATCGGTCGGTGAACCCTCTGGAAATCCATACATTTCGCCGATTGATTGTCCTATGGGGGCCGATTGGTTGGCAGCGCGCACCCTGCGTAGGCACCAGCACACCCTACGCCCCACTTCTCCAATTTCCACTTTTTTTCACATTCTCACCATTCCTACCACCTACACTTCACCTTAAACACTCCAAAACCTTTCCCCACCCTTCTAAACATCAAACACTTCAAAACCCCCAAAAACACGACTCAAAAATGTATCTTAAAACGTGTTAGAAAACGTGGCGGAAGCTTAAGAATTCAAACTACATGGATCGATTTAAAAATCGAGCGTATCCATGAAAAACTAAAAGCCCAAACAGTTCAGTATGTTTTTCAAAAAGGCAACTATCAAAACAAAAGTTTTAAAACATCAACCCAAAACCTATACATCAACTAAATCCCCAAAAAGAAACTATACAACGTAACTTAAACGTCGAGATGTCACCCAAAGGTCAAAATACGCCTGACTGCTACAATCAACCCCGCAAGCTCGTCCCGCCAACCACCTACTCGTCAGCCTGAGGCTCAGGGTCCTCATCCGTACGATTCGTACCTACATTATAAAGTTCAACTAATGAGCCTAAAGCTCAGTAAGATCATAAAATGCAAAAGATGCACGTGCTATGCATGAACGTTTGAAATGCATGAACATTACTTTACATTACATTCAAGTGGACATGTGGTATAAGTGGGGCTTATAAAGGAACAAACGCATATACATACATGACTTGGTTAGTGGTTTTGTCGGGTCCCAGAGAGGGATAAAATACGTATTATCCTTGACGAGGACGGTTTTACATAGTACCAGGGAAGGAAAAGAACATATGTCAGTCCCTGTCCCACACTTAACCGTACTTTACATTCACATTTTATCTTTTTTAACTTCAAATCACGTGCATAAAACATTTTGCATGATTTTTCTTGAAAACGTGATGCATGAACATACATTGTGCATAAACGTAACATAATGAAGAGACAATCCTCAAAGCATAAATAAATGACAAGTCATTGAAATAATACATAAAGCATCACACTTAACTTAAGACGTATTCTACGACTTAACTACCCAACAACAAACCCGACAACCTCAAGCCTAGTACGTCCATGATGTAGGGCTTTAAGGGCCAACCTAAGCGTATGAACTTACCTGACGTCCGTAGAGTTTGGAAGCCTTGAACGTATTTCCTCGGTGAGTCGCGAACCTATACGCACATAATCAAACCATAACCACATTACAAAAACGCTAACTAATAAACTAAGTAAAAACACGACTCAAGCTCATTCAAATAGCCTAAACCAACCATATATCGAATTCAAGCAAGTTTTCATTCAAATAGCTTAAACCAATTTAATAATTCTTTTAGGCAATTCTTCGAACACCTTTTGTGCACACTTTCATACTCAAATTCCTCTCCCAAACAATATCTGTTTTCAACGATTCAATATGTTCCGGAAACCTCATTACCTCTAGTTTATCGTAGAGTTGTTAATTTTTGAAAACCATGTTGGGAATGATAATAAAATAGCAAATTCGTAGGTGCCCTAAATAATGCCGAATTCCGGTCAAATTTTCTGTTTTTCATCAAACGAGTTTGGTTTTTCCTTAATTTATCCATTCAAACCTTTAAATAACGTTCTAGTATGTTTTCGTATAAAATTTAGGAGTTTTCTCCAAAACCTTAACTCTAAAACTTCAACGAAACTAACGAACAACTAGCCTAAACTCGTTAACTAACGTAGAAGGTTACCTTTAACGAAGAAATTGAGAGAAATCGAAGGAGAAGAGTGCTTCATTCGTTGGCGTCGGCATTCATCGTCGCCTGGAGGGGAGAGCACCAGATAGGAGAAAATGGGAGGGAGAATAAAGGAGAAAAAAAAATAAAGGGGGAGGGTGGGGCTTCACGTGGGAGGGAGAGAGAGAGAGAGAGGGAGAGAGAGAGAGAGACATAAAAAAACAAAACTTCGGGTTTTGATTCGGATTCCCCTTTCAAATTTCATACTTTCCAACTTTCACGGTTTTGCCCTATTTTCTTAAATTCTTGGGTTCCTGACGTCCAAATTCCAATAAAATATAATTTGCATTTATAGCGAATAAAATCTTTTTAGTGAATTTTAGGGACGATTACAAAGCCAAAAATACAGTGTGTTACATCTCACCCACCTTAACAGAATTTTGTCCCCAAAATTTGCTTAAACAAATAGTTCGGGATACCTATCTATTACATTATGTTGTCTCTCCCAAGTGGCTTCCTCTACGTTATGATTGCGCCATAAAACCTTTACTAATGAAATCTCCTTGTTCTGCAACACTTTGATTGAAGGCTCCAGAATTCTCACGGGCCTTTCTTCATATGTCAGTGTCGGCTGAATCTCTATGTCCACTGGTTCCACGATCTGAGTAGGATCTCGCACAAATTTCCTCAGCTTGGACACATGAAAAACGTTGTGAACTCCATCCATAGACTCAGACAGCTGTAGTCTGTAAGCTGTGTTTCCTATTCTCTTCAAGATAGGAAATGGCCCTATGAACCTTGGACTGAGCTTCCCTTTCTTACCGAACCTCATCACGCCCTTGAAAGGCGACACCTTCAGGAATACTTCATCGCCTTTCGCGAATTCCAAGTCTCTCCTCCTCTGGTCTGCGTAACTTTTCTGACGACTCTGGGCAGTTTCGATTCGTTGTCTGATAATGTGCTGTAATAGTTCAGGGTCGATAAGCCTGGCTTCTCCAACTTCATCCCAACACAAGGGAGATCTGCACTTTCTGCCATAAAGAGCCTCGTAGGGAGTCATCCCGATCGTAGCCTGGTAGCTATTGTTATAAGAGAACTCCACTAACGGCAAAAACTTGCTCCAAGAAGCTGCAAATTCCAACACGCACGACCTTAACATATCCTCCAATACTTAGATCGTTCTCTCGGATTGCCCGTTGATTTGTGGATGAAATACCGTGCTGAAATTTAACTTGTACCCAAGGAGCTTTGTAAGTTCTTCCAAAACCTTGAAGTAAATCTAAGATCCCGGTTAGAAACGATTGACACCGGTATTCTATGCAGCTTGATAATCTCGTCGATCTATAACTCTGCATACTGATCTATAGAGAAGGTCGTCTTCACAGGTAGAAAATGGGCCGACTTCGTCAGTCTGTCCACAATGACCCATATGCTATTCTGGCCTCTAGCCGTTCTCGGTGCTAACAACAAAATTTATTGTGATGTTTTCCCATTTCCATTTGGGAATTGGGAGAGGCTGAAGCGTTCCACCTGGTCGTTGATGTTCAGCCTTCATTTGCTGACATACCATACAAGACTCCACATATTTGGCAACATCGTTCTTCTTATTTGGCCACCAGAAGTGTAACTTTAAATCTCGATACATCTTCGTGTTTCCCGGATGGACTGAGAAAGAAGACGAGTGGGCTTCCAAAAAAATATCCTTTCGTAGCTCTTCGTCTCTCGGAACATACCACATGTTCTTGAACTTCAGAATACCATCCTCCGAATAGCTAAAATCGGAAGAGACATTTGCCTACTTGCTCACCATATCAGCCTTCTTTTTTGAATCGATCTTTTGGGCTTCCTTAATTTGGTCCAGGACGGTTGGCCATATAGTTAGATCCGCAAGTACGGTCGATAACTCAAAAACTATCTCTAAATCGAACTTTTGAATTTCTGTCCTCAAAGGCATTGACATGGCCGACATAGCTTGTTGCATAGTAGCCGTCATCCTGCTCAACGCATCGGCTACCACGTTAGCTTTCCCAAGGTGGTATTTAATCTCGATGTCATAATCCTTCACGAATTCTAACCACCGTCTCTGCCTCATATTTAATTCCTTCTAAGTAAATATGTACCTCAAGCTCTTGTGATCCGAGAATATCTCACATGGCTGTCCATATAAGTGGTGTCTCCATACCTTCAGTGCAAAAACAACTGCCACTAACTCCAGATCGTGAGTAGGGTAGTTTTGCTCTTAACTCTTTAATTGCTTGGACGTGTAAGCCACCACTTTTCCATCCTACATCAGTACGCATCCCAAACCAATCTTTGAAGTCACAACCCGAAACCAGACTGGTTGAGAATTTCGTAAAATCATATTCGTAATCAAAATGTCAACCCAATTCTTTTTTTTCCTTTGTATATATATAAATACATTTTTAAAGAAATTCCAATCAAATTCGAAGTCATTTAAAATCATTTTGGGAAACATCTATTTAAAGAAAAGAATCAATAGACAATCGAATTAACTTCTGCCATTCACATCCACCACTCAACAGTAATATCCCACATCTACCGATGACGTCAGCCGGATGTCACATTCATTCAGCATCCACCGATCATCACAAACACACAACATCCACCGGTGAGGCCACGTGTTACCCACGTGACTTCATTAATTCGGCAGACGACATCTACCTCTCACATTCTCAGAACACATCCACCGATGACGTCAGCTGGATGACTCAATCACCCAGCATCCACCGGTCATTTCTGTCGAGCGTCATCCACCGCTCAACAGTATTCACATCTTCCGGTGACGTCAGCTAGATGACACATTCATCCAGCATCTACCAATCATCAAAAACACACAACATCCACCAGTGAACAGTAACAAACAACATCTACCGGTGAACAGTAACACAAAACTCACAAGCACATCTACCGATCACAAACGACAAAACTCACAAGCCACATCTACCGATCACAAAACGACAACACTCACAAGCCACATAAAACTCACAAGCCACATCTACCGATCACAAAACGACAAAACTCACAAGCCACATCTACCGATCACAAAACGACAAAACTCACAAGCCACATCTACCGATCACAAAACGACAAAACTCACAAGCCACATCTACCGATCACAAAACGACAAAACTCACAAGCCACATCTACCGATCACAAAACGACAAAACTCACAAGCCACATCTACCGATCACAAAACGACAAAACTCACAAGCCACATCTACCGATCACAAAACGACAAAACTCACAAGCCACATCTACCGATCACAAAACGACAAAACTCACAAGCCACATCTACCGATCACAAAACGACAAAACTCACAAGCCACATCTACCGATCACAAAACGACAAAACTCACAAGCCACATCTACCGATCACAAAACGACAAAACTCACAAGCCACATCTACCGATCACAAAACGACAAAACTCACAAGCCACATCTACCGATCACAAAACGACAAAACTCACAAGCCACATCTACCGATCACAAAACGACAAAACTCACAAGCCACATCTACCGATCACAAAACGACAAAACTCACAAGCCACATCTACCGATCACAAAACGACAAAACTCACAAGCCACATCTACCGATCACAAAACGACAAAACTCACAAGCCACATCTACCGATCACAAAACGACAAAACTCACAAGCCACATCTACCGATCACAAAACGACAAAACTCACAAGCCACATCTACCGATCACAAAACGACAAAACTCACAAGCCACATCTACCGATCACAAAACGACAAAACTCACAAGCCACATCTACCGATCACAAAACGACAAAACTCACAAGCCACATCTACCGATCACAAAACGACAAAACTCACAAGCCACATCTACCGATCACAAAACGACAAAACTCACAAGCCACATCTACCGATCACAAAACGACAAAACTCACAAGCCACATCTACCGATCACAAAACGACAAAACTCACAAGCCACATCTACCGATCACAAAACGACAATACGTAGGAAGACTTAATAAAATAAATGAACCTTTAGTCTCAAAATATTCTTTAACACACGAAACTGTACCAGACAATTCCAGTATTCTTCATCATAAGAAACTCATCACACGTATGTTTCAATATCATAGACCTTGCTAAAAACGTACTACGAGCAACACACCATGGGTTAAAATCGTTCCTCAGCCACAAATCATCACCACGAGCATCAACCAGCAACCAGACCTAAGCATTTTCTTCTAGAGTGAAGTCCTCACCTGTTGTTTCGTCACCTACATCATAAGGTTCAAACTATAAGCCTAATGCTTAGTAAGGAGTGCAACAAATATATGCATACTCAATAAAATCATGTTCACATCTCTTACTCAAATCGGAAATCATGCTTATGTTCTCATTCATTTTCAAATCGTGGGGATCATATACTTGTTCATCATTTTCATATCATGGATTAAGGAGGAGTTTGTGCCGAAGGGGGGGTAGGCAGAGTGCGTGTACATGGCCCTTACGGGCAAGAATCATGGTCCATCCTGGACAGTGACATGGCCAATACTGCCCCCAACCCTCACTTAATCAAGGTTTCATACGTTTTGTTTTCTTGTTTCATTTATAAAGGGGTATGCGTGTAAGACACTTTGTATGCTCTGTAAATAAATCATGATGCATGAACATAAACATTTTCAAAACATGAGACCATGGAAGGAGTCGTTCGTCAGAAAACAGAGCATACACTATTCCAAACATTATACTAAAACAGACAACTTCTCAAACACAATCGAATATCAGAAACAAACTCAACCTACTACCCTTGTGATGCAAGGCCCTAATGGCCTAAAATCTTAACACACTCACTTACCTGGATTCCTTAGCAATGTCTTTCTTCACTTGGAGCTTTTTCCCACCTAAGTCATTTCACGTATTAATGTAAGAAAACAAATCCTAAGTAGTCTAATATTCCAGAATGGTAGCTCTCTAGCTAAGTATATATATATATATATATATATATATATATATATATCCTAGAAGTCTAACTCATTTCCATTCGAGCATTATATCAGTCACCTAGTGTGCATAAAAACCTCATCTAAACGATACTGGTGTTCGGGTTCACCAACTACCCAGGCTCAGCCAACATTCATTATTTCTATTTATTATCTACGACAATCATAAATGCTATGTTAATAGCTATATCTACTATGATACATCAACTTCCTCTGAAAACCCGAATCTAAAACTCTAATCAACTCTCAAATGACTAATCGGTAAACACATTGTCCAAGTCTTACCTCGAGCTTGGAGAATTGGAAGAAATCCGAAGGGAGTCGATCGCTGGAGGAAGAACAGAGAAGGGAGCTGAGGGGAAAGAGAGTTGGCTGAAAGGGGAAAGTCGGCTGAGGGAGGTTTTTGTGAGGTTTTAGGATTTCTATTTTCTATTTATACACTATTGAGCTAGGCCTATTTACAAGTCTGCCACCAAACCTAATTTTATAAAAAAGAGCTGATTAAACTTTGGGGCCTAAATTTTTTACCAAAGAAATATATCCATGGATGACAGTTAATTCAGTTGCGTTAAAAGAAAGTTCACCTGCCCGAAGTTGTCGGGTGTTACATCCACCCCTCCTTAAGCAAAATTTTTGTCCTAAAAATGTAGACAAATAACTCTGGATACTGCCCAACATGTCCTGCTGTCGTTCCCACGTTGCTTCTTCAACACCGTGATTCGTCCACAGAACCTTTACTAGTGAAATTTTCTTATTTCGCAGGATCTTAACTACAGACTCCAAAATTTGTACCGATTTTTCTTCATACAGCAAGGTTGGCTGAATCTCGATTTCTGTTGGCGTAACAATAAGCGTCGGATCACGTATGCATTTCCTTAGCATTGACACATGAAAGACATTGTGAATCTTTTCCAACGAAGAAGGCAGCTGTAACTTATAGGCTGTATTACCAATCTTAGCCAAAATAGGAAATGGTCCAATGAATCGTGGATTAAGCTTTCCTTTCTTACTGAACCGCATAACTCCTTTGAACGGTGAGATCTTCAAGAAGACTTCATCCACGACAGAAAACTCAAGGCTCCTTCTTCTCTGATCCGCATAACTCTTTTGTCGGCTTTGTGCAGTCATCATTCTCTTTCTAATAGTGGCTATCTTGTCTGACATCTGCTGCAAAATCTCGAGCCCTAAGAGTTTTGCTTCACCAACTTTATCCCAGTACAAAGGTGACCTACATTTTTTGCCATACAGTGCTTCATAAGGTGCCATACCGATGGTGGACTGGTAACTATTGTTGTAGGAGAATTCAACCAGAGGCAGATACCGACTCCATGATTCTTGAAACTCCAGCACACACGCTCTTAGCATATCTTCTAGTATCTGAATGGTTCTCTCTGATTGACCATCTGTTTGTGGATGAAATGCAGTGCTGAAAGATAACTTTGTACCTAGCGTGCCTTACAGACTTTTCCAAAATCGAGAAGTGAATCTAGGATCTCGATCGGAGACAATGGATACCGGGATTCCATGCAACCTGATAATTTCCTGAACGTACAGGTTCGCAAACTGATCCATCGTATAAGTCATCTTTACTGGTAAAAAGTGAGCTGATTTCGTCAATCTATCAATTACAACCCAAATACCATCATGGCCCTTAGTCGTCTTTGGTAAACCCACTACAAAGTGCATGACAATGTTTTCCCACTTCCATTCGGGGATCGGTAAGGGTTGAAGGGTACCTGTTGGCCGTTGGTGCTCTGCTTTGACTTGCTGGCATGTCAAACACGACTCTACATACTTGGCAACATCCCTTTTTAGATTTGGCCACCAATAATGTAACTTTAAATCCCGATACATCTTGGTGTTCCCAGGATGTACAGAAAAGGGTGACGAGTGTGCCTCAGCCAAAATTAACTTACGTATCTCCTTATCACATGGTACGTACCATCGATCACTAAACTTCAAAATTCCATCATCAGAAAGATTGAACTCAGAGGAAGTGTCCTTCAACTTACTCACTATATTATTCTTTTCATTTGAATCCTTATGTTGTGCCTCTTTAATCCTTTCCAAAATAGTTGGATGAATAGATAATGTCGAAAGCAATGCTGATATTTCTAGAACTATCTCCAACTCAAATTTCTGAACCTCAACCTTCAAGGGCAATGACATGGCTGACACAGCAGGCTGCATCGTCTTTGACATTCTGCTTAATGCGTCGGCAACTGTATTGGCCTTACCGGGGTGGTACTTAATTTCGAAGTCATAATCCTTTACAAATTCCAGCCAACACCTCTGCCTCTGCCTCATGTTTAGCTCCATTTGAGTAAAAAAAATACTTCAGGCTCTTGTGGTCCGAAAACACTTCACACTGCTGGGCATATAAATAATGCCTCCAAATTTTCAATGCAAAAACAACAGCGGCTAATTCTAAATCGTGAGTGGGATAATTCTGCTCATAACTTTTTAACTGTCTGGAAGCATACGCTACAACTTTATCTTCTTACATTAGGAAACACCCCAATCCAACTTTGGATGCGTCACAATAAACACGGAACTTTCCTCCTTCAGTTGGGAGTGTCAAAAGTGGGGCTGTTGTTAACTTTAGTTTTAATGTCTGAAAACTATCTTCACAGGCTCCAGTCCAAGAGTACTTGGTGTCCTTCTTTGTTAAACTCGTTAAGGGTTTGGCTATCATGGAGAATCCCTTAATAAACTTCCTATAATAACCTGCCAAACCAAGGAAACTACGGACCTCGCTGGCATTCTTTGGTTGAGGCCAATCCTTAACTGCATGAATTTTGGTTGGATCCACTGATATGCCCTCAGCTGAAATGACATGACCTAAAAAGTTGACCTTGCCCAACCAGAACTCCTAACCTGCAAGAAAACGTTTAGAGCTTAGAGGGGATCGTTAGCTCCTCGGATTGGCAAGAAATGGCCGAGAAGAACACAAATTGCAAGATGAACTTGAATTATCAAATGTGCTTAGATGAAAACGAAACTTTATATGATGTTAGTGGAGTGAGTGAGGTGTGTGATAGTGGAAGGCGTGGTCCTGATTCATTGAGATGGAAAAGATATGCAAAACTTCAAGAAATCGGCCAATAGGTAATATTTTGAAGCCTTTGGCAATAGTTGCTTCCAAGGAAGACAACTCGACTCTTGAACACGGTTTGGGGCCACTTCTTGCTGTTTTCCACTCCCAAGGAGATGGAGAAGAAGATGGCTATATAACCCTTGCAAGCTACCAAGCAAGAAGGGAGTGGTGGGGGCGCAACCCCTCGGTTTTGTGCAAACCGAGCAAACCTTGTTGGTTTCTTCAAACTCCTTCAACCATGGAAGGGAAATCCATGCATGCTCCTTAAAATCAGTCCAAAAAACTTACAATCACCAATTACCATGCTTTTATAGACCTATGGATGGCTTGGATGTGATTCAAAAAGTGGTCTTCAAAATGGTGTAACCGTTGGATCTTGAAGATAGCTTGGATGGCCGAGATGAGTTTGGTTTTCTTGATCCAATGGTTGTGTGATAACCATGTCATCAATCCTTGGCCTTGTGTTGATTGGAGAACCTCTAAGAATCCCTCAAGTGGCAGCCCATGGTTTGGATAAAGGGTAGTGGTCCCCTCCACTCAAGGTTGGGCCAAAATGGATATCTTTTCCTTAAGGCCCATTCCTCCTCTTCCATGCACTCCATGCACTTGCTTTGAACCACTTCCATTCCATCATCTAACTTATCATTCATCTAACCCTAAATGCCTAATATGCATGCTTATAATAAAGTTAAACAAGAAGGCCAATGTTTGCCTCAAAATAAGTTTGAAATAAAAGGTTACAATTAAGGCTCGGGAAGACAAATTCCCATGTGAGCAAATTGGTCTCCTTGCTTGAATTTCCAAGTGATTAAGTGTGTTGGTTGGTCCACATCCGTAGCTTTGGATTCCCACTTCAAGTCTCCCAAGGTGTTCTCCAAGCCTCCACACAATCCATTACCTGCAAAAGAGACAAGAGTGTAAGGGCATAAATTAGATAAATTATGACCTTGGGTTTGAGACCGTGTAATGGGCCTATGGGGCACATCATCCTCCCCAAGTTGTTGAGGATTTGACCTCAAATCCTTTAGTTCGGGCCCCTCGGAGTTTTCTATATCACTTTTATAGGGTGATAGGTCCATGACGTTGAAAGTGGCTGATACTCCATAGTCACCCGGCAACTCAATCTTATAAGCGTTGTTATTTATTCGCTCCAACACCTTGAATGGTCCATCCGCTCTCGGGAGTAGCTTAGATTTCCTTTTGTCGTGGAATCTCTCTTTGCGTAAGTGCTACCAAACCAAATCTCCTTCTTTAAAGACAACTTCTTTTCGACCTTTGTTTACTCGCTTAGCCATGCTCGCATTTCTCTTTTCGATGGCTCGACGCACACTTTCGTGTAATTTCTTGATCTGTTCAGCCTTGCTCACTCCTGATGGATTGGCCAGTTCGTTAAATGGTAAGGGAACAAGGTCCAACGGTGTACATGGATTAAACCCATAGGCAACCTCAAAGGGCGTTTGCTCAGTAGTGGAATGAAGGGTGCGATTGTAAGCAAATTCTAATCCGGGGAGGACTACGTCTGTAACGCCCGGAAAATTTTAAAAGGAATATTGGAGAGAAAATAAAAGAATAGTAAAATAGTTGTTTTAAGTAATTTAAAATAAAAGTGAATAATTTTGGTTAACCTAATTGGTTAATTAATTTAGATTCGGGCACTTCCAGTGAAATTAAGCCGTGGGTCATAAATTAATAATGAGATTTAGTGAAATTCGAAATGGTTGAAAATGAGAGAGTAAAGCGGTAATTAACTAGTTTAAATTAAAGAAATAATTGTAGTTTTATAATAATAATAATTATTATTATTAGTTTTATAAAAATAAAACTAAAACGACAGAATGGCCCGAAGGCCATTCTGTCGTTCGATGTTGAGCGCCCGACGCCGAGAGCGCGCAGGGGAGAAGTGGACGGCGACGATCGACGACGCCGGCGATTTCCGTCCCTTTCCGGCCAGACGACGGCGACTTGCAGGCTCCGACCGTTTTCGCGCACGAACCGACGGTAAGCTCGGTTTTTCTCCCCTGTTCTTGCTCGGTTTTTGTGGCTGTGCGTGGTGAGCTCGATTGAGCTCCGATCACCGGCCGAAATGGGCTTCTTCCGGCGTGAGTTTGTCAACCCTTGGTTCGGCTTTGGTCGACTGGCAGTGGTGTGCTCAATTTGAGCGAATTTCAGTGGATGCCCGATTTGGGGCTTAGGGTTTTGCTTAATGTAACTTCAATTTTAGGTTAGTTTGTGTTAATTGGATGTTAGTAGGATAGATTGGTGAAGAAATTAATGGAAATTGATGAAAAATCAAAAAGGGGGATTTTTGGGAAAAAAGGGGCAGTTCGGGTTTTTGATAAATTGACCTAGCTCCAGTCGTTAGTTTTGAAATTCCTTTTGGCAGATTAAAATAGGTTATTAGAGGAGTACGTGGCCGCTGGAATCGTTCGATTCCGATAACCGACGCGAAAGTTACGCGCGTTCGAAGTTTTAGGTCGGTTTTTACCGAACCCAAATTAGTGGCCATTTAATTAGGTTTTAATTGGATTAGGCTAGAAATAGTAGTTTAAGATGTTTTCACAAAAATGAGAGTTTAGTTATGCCCGAATGAGAAAATTGAAATTTTAGGAAAGAATTTCCTTAATTAGGAGATTAGTTTAAGTTTGAAATTAGTTTAATTAGAATTGATTTTAATGTCTTTTAATTGTGAAATGCTTTAGGTGGAGACGACTTTTGGACGGTGCTCGGCTAGCTACGGACGCCAGGTAAGTGGATGTTAGGTTTTCGGCCCTTAAGGCCCTACATTGTGACAACGTTAGGATTTTGTGTCTTCGATGAGGATTTTCTGACTGTGGGTTTAATGAGTCGGGTAGCCTAGAATGTTAGATATTAGTGGTTTGTTAAGTTTGTTGCGAGTATAGTATGTCCATGTACGTTGTGAATGGTTGATGATATGTCCATGTATGTCTATGAATTGCTCATGCATCATGTTTTATAAAAGGTGCATACGAACTATTTACGAGCATGTTTTTATGATGAATTGAACGATAATGATTTAAAGTTAATATGTGAAATGTTGAAGTAAAGAATGATGTATGGTTCTCACGCGAATGATGTATGGTTCTCATGGTTCTGACTGTATGTTCTCATGGTTCTGACTGTATGGTTCTCATGGTTCTGACTGTATGTTCCTATGGTTCTGACTGTATGTTCTCACGGGAGTAAATGAATGTTTCTCACGGGGCAAGTTATGTGTATGTTCTACGGGGCAAGGAATGGTTCTTACGGGGCAAGGAAATGGTTCTTACGGGGCAACGGGGCAAGGAAATGGTTCTTACGGGGCAAGGAAATGGTTCTTACGGGGCAAGGAAATGGTTCTTACGGGGCAAGGAAATGGTTCTTACGGGGCAAGGAAATGGTTCTTACGGGGCAAGGAAATGGTTCTTACGGGGCAAGGAAATGGTTCTTACGGGGCAAGGAAATGGTTCTTACGGGGCAAGGAAATGGTTCTTACGGGGCAAGGAAATGGTTCTTACGGGGCAAGGAAATGGTTCTTACGGGGCAAGGAAATGGTTCTTACGGGGCAAGGAAATGGTTCTTACGGGGCAAGGAAATGGTTCTTACGGGGCAAGGAAATGGTTCTTACGGGGCAAGGAAATGGTTCTTACGGGGCAAGGAAATGGTTCTTACGGGGCAAGGAAATGGTTCTTACGGGGCAAGGAAATGGTTCTTACGGGGCAAGGAAATGGTTCTTACGGGGCAAGGAAATGGTTCTTACGGGGCAAGGAAATGGTTCTTACGGGGCAAGGAAATGGTTCTTACGGGGCAAGGAAATGGTTCTTACGGGGCAAGGAAATGGTTCTTACGGGGCAAGGAAATGGTTCTTACGGGGCAAGGAAATGGTTCTTACGGGGCAAGGAAATGGTTCTTACGGGGCAAGGAAATGGTTCTTACGGGGCAAGGAAATGGTTCTTACGGGGCAAGGAAATGGTTCTTACGGGGCAAGGAAATGGTTCTTACGGGGCAAGGAAATGGTTCTTACGGGGCAAGGAAATGGTTCTTACGGGGCAAGGAAATGGTTCTTACGGGGCAAGGAAATGGTTCTTACGGGGCAAGGAAATGGTTCTTACGGGGCAAGGAAATGGTTCTTACGGGGCAAGGAAATGGTTCTTACGGGGCAAGGAAATGGTTCTTACGGGGCAAGGAAATGGTTCTTACGGGGCAAGGAAATGGTTCTTACGGGGCAAGGAAATGGTTCTTACGGGGCAAGGAAATGGTTCTTACGGGGCAAGGAAATGGTTCTTACGGGGCAAGGAAATGGTTCTTACGGGGCAAGGAAATGGTTCTTACGGGGCAAGGAAATGGTTCTTACGGGGCAAGGAAATGGTTCTTACGGGGCAAGGAAATGGTTCTTACGGGGCAAGGAAATGGTTCTTACGGGGCAAGGAAATGGTTCTTACGGGGCAAGGAAATGGTTCTTACGGGGCAAGGAAATGGTTCTTACGGGGCAAGGAAATGGTTCTTACGGGGCAAGGAAATGGTTCTTACGGGGCAAGGAAATGGTTCTTACGGGGCAAGGAAATGGTTCTTACGGGGCAAGGAAATGGTTCTTACGGGGCAAGGAAATGGTTCTTACGGGGCAAGGAAATGGTTCTTACGGGGCAAGGAAATGGTTCTTACGGGGCAAGGAAATGGTTCTTACGGGGCAAGGAAATGGTTCTTACGGGGCAAGGAAATGGTTCTTACGGGGCAAGGAAATGGTTCTTACGGGGCAAGGAAATGGTTCTTACGGGGCAAGGAAATGGTTCTTACGGGGCAAGGAAATGGTTCTTACGGGGCAAGGAAATGGTTCTTACGGGGCAAGGAAATGGTTCTTACGGGGCAAGGAAATGGTTCTTACGGGGCAAGGAAATGGTTCTTACGGGGCAAGGAAATGGTTCTTACGGGGCAAGGAAATGGTTCTTACGGGGCAAGGAAATGGTTCTTACGGGGCAAGGAAATGGTTCTTACGGGGCAAGGAAATGGTTCTTACGGGGCAAGGAAATGGTTCTTACGGGGCAAGGAAATGGTTCTTACGGGGCAAGGAAATGGTTCTTACGGGGCAAGGAAATGGTTCTTACGGGGCAAGGAAATGGTTCTTACGGGGCAAGGAAATGGTTCTTACGGGGCAAGGAAATGGTTCTTACGGGGCAAGGAAATGGTTCTTACGGGGCAAGGAAATGGTTCTTACGGGGCAAGGAAATGGTTCTTACGGGGCAAGGAAATGGTTCTTACGGGGCAAGGAAATGGTTCTTACGGGGCAAGGAAATGGTTCAATGGTTTAACAAACGAAACGAAATAAACATGGTTTTTATGAAAAGTCACGCATTCATGCATATGTTTTCCATAGAGCATCCTCTTACTAGCATTAGGCTTACTGTTATGTTGTCTGATGTAGGTGAAGGTGTGAAGGTGGGAGTTCCTCATGATGACCAAGGAATAGGTGGTCGATGGGTGGTGCTCGTGGCGCGGGGTGTGTTTGGCTTGAGATCCGATGGCTTGAATGATGTATGTAGAATGGATGTTAGTTAGTTTTGTTGGTTAGAAAGGTGATGGATTTTTAGGGTGTATATTTAAGTTTAATATTCAGGAAATTTTTATAGTGGCTATAGGTTTGAAGTAGTTACTATTTTGAATGTACATTAGTACTATTTTGAATGATTGTTAATGTATGTCATTGGTGATGTTTTAGGGAATTTAATGCTTATGCTCGATGTTTGTTTTAGGACTTGATTTGTTTTGATTTAGAAAGAGAATGAAAGTGTTTAAGTATGTGGATCGGATGATTTGATAGAAAAACGTATGAAAGTAGAGTCTTTGATGTGTATGATGTGGTAGTGGAATGTCTAAGATGTGAAGTCTTTATTTTTGGAGAATATACTGGAACTGTTTGGGTATTTTTAACTGTTTGGTCGTTTTTAAAACAGGTAAGGATACGCTCGATTTTTAGAGTGATCCACGCAGTTTGTTTTCTTGAATATAGGTTATATTAGTGTTTTGTTTTAATTGATCTTACTTTAAGTGTTAATTGTTTTAAGTTAGTAATGGTTTTAGTCTAGTTCTAAATGTTTTAAAAGTCAAAATGTTTAAGTCAAATGTTTAAATCAAAGTTAGACCCTAAAGGTCGTTAGAGGTGGGTCAATTGTCTAAGTTAGTTTTCTTTTAAAGTGTTAAGTAAAAATGAAAAAGTTTATGAGAAAATACGAGGGCTTAGGTAATGGTTATGTCACGGCTAGTCCGTGGCGGCCCTGATCGGGTTGGGGTCGTCACAGTTATGGTATCAGAGAGACAGAGTTTTAAAAGCGAGTTCTGTGATATGCCTGCCAAAAACACACCGCCGCACGAGGACTCTCCATCGACTGTAAGTGTTTAAGTTCATGTATGATTCTAAATTGTTTATTTTGTATGTGTTTCTTAATGTGTCTAGGAACAAGAAAATGCCGAAAGCACCTAGAAAACTCGAGGAGAAATCCATTAGTCAGCTTATGGACATAATGCACCAATGGTCAGAACAAGTAGAGATCTTACTCAACCAAGATGGAAATGGTAATAGACAAGATAGTACTTCATGGAACCAGGGTAGTGAACGAACTAGGCAGTTCGACCTCCGATATTTGATAAATGTGCTATAGATCCGATACAGGCCTAGGTGTAGGTTCGAGCAATGGAAAGATTGTTTGACATTATTAAGGTGAAGAAGGTAGATAAGGTTTCCTATGCGATGTGTCGTCTGGTGGGAGTGCAAGTTGCATTCTAGTCGATGTTTTCGGTGCGACATGGTGGGGCACAAGGCCAAAGATTATCTAGGACAGAATAAGATACCACCGTGTTGTCCTCCGAGGATGTCTACCTTGATCGAAGAAGAGGGAGCCGCTCAACCATCGGTTATTCCAGGTATATTCATATAGTGGTGATTAATAAAATAAGGAGTTTTGGAGTAGATGTGTAATTAGAGTAGTGGTTTAAAACGTGACTTTCGTATAATATATAAAAGGAGGATAGTGAATAGAGAAAGTTATGCATTGAGACGAATAACCTGGGATAATTGTGCAAGTGTGCACATACTTAGAATTTATTACCATTGGAGGGATACGACTTAAGAGATCTAACGGTTTGACGAATCCCCTAAGTGTTTAAATGAAGGTCATAACCAAAAGTCTATCTTGGGTGAATTGTTGAATAGGAGCATTTGACTTAGTAAATATCAGTGAAGAGAACAAAAATATTGAGGTGAAGTTGGTAGATTAACGAATTTAGAGACAATAAAGGATCAAGGTTATACGATAGATGATACTCAAGTTATATAATTTGGACGTTCTCTAGGAGATAGGTACCACCTTAGAAGGTTATTTGATAAAGGGGAGATTTGTTTCTCTCTTTGATGTGTGAGGTTTACGACCGACGCGATGGGGGAGAAAACTAAGTTAAGCTAAGGGCGATCTGTAAGTAATAGGTGCGTCAAGTCATGAGTGCGTGTTGTTCGGAGATTATGGAGCAAGTAGATGAGAGTTAGAGTTAATTTAGAGATTTAGATGTGTCGGTTAATTTGAGAGGAATTTAACACCCTAAAGTAAAGGTCATGATTTGAGGTATAGTGCAAAGTTAAGCGTAATAGTGGTTCGACAGAGTGAGCATCAATTAGAAAAGTAACGAGTAGTTGATTTCGAACTTTCGGTTTAGAAAGATAAGGGATAAGTAGTAAGTCTGAAGTTGATACAGTTCGAGTTAACACCGTAACTTGGGACTTACCTCCAAGATGGAAGTAGGAGCTCTAATGTTTAAAGGACCCGAGAGGTAGATCGTAATGAAGTGTCATTTCCAAATTTTTGGGAAAGGAATTGATTGGAGAGTTTGGGTGATGACCAATTAAGTGGGACTCCAAGTGCGTATGAGTGATCGAACGATAGAGCGTGAAGCTAGGGAGAAGTTTAGAACTTTGTGGATATGGAAATAGTCATTACTCAATAGGTGGTTAAAGCCGTAGGCCAGTCAAAATTTAGCACCTAAGTAGTAATTGAGGAAGTCTGGAGAATGAGGTCAAATTAGGTGAATTAGAAAGCTTGGCCTATAAGGGGTTAAGAGGAGGCTGATACATGTGGGAGTTTAAGGAAGTGAACTCGATCACTTTGGTATTTGCCTGGAGACATGAGAATAGATAGAGCTTGTGGTACAAGCTAAGATATGCTTCGTTCCATTAAGGGTAATGGATATTTCTAAGTTTTGGGGAAAAATAGAAAGATAAGATTTAAGAACTTTAGAAGATTTAGATTAAGGTTGTAGGTTTACCTACAACAAGTTTGCTAACAAGAAAATTGTTAGACAAATTTTTATGAAGAAGACAAATAGAATATTTAGAACCTGACTAGAAGGAATAAAAGATAGTAGACTAGTTAGTAACCTTGAAGAAGTCCTTGTGGGATATTAGGAATAAGTATAGAGCAGTATACCGTAGTCACAGGTACATTTCTTCTAAATTTATTTAAAGAAGACGTTAAGATAGAGATGTTAGATGATGTAGTGTGAAGGTTTAACATTGAATTTGGAATCATACTTGGTGACTTAGGAAGGCAAGGATTTTTGGAAGGGAGGTGTTAAATTACATACAACAAGTTCGCAAACAAGAAGGTTGTAGGGATGAGATGTTGTAAAAGAATTTAGAAGAGTACTTATGACCTAATTTTGGAAGAAGGATGAAATCGATATTGTAAAGTTAAGAGATAGGAAGAAGAGGATAGTTGGATAAGAAGGGAAGGTTGAAAGTTGAGGTTTAATTCACTAAAACCTAGTGGATACCGTGAAAGCGTAAAGAAATAGATTTAATAATTACAGCCCTGTATACAGGAATGACGTTAGAGTAGCTAAGGACATGCTATGATTGCCCAAGGTAAGTAGGTTTAGAAAATGAGATTGATAATTTGGAAAGAGATAGTAGTGTAAAGGGGAGTTCGAAACAGAGGATTAGGATGAGAGATCTAAGTATCAGGTCCTTAGTGCTATAGAATTGAAGAAGCTTTGAGGAGTTAGAAACCGAATGAACTTGGCTCGAGGTTGAGTTAGAGGAAATTCGAGGTTCTAAGTGACAAAGGGTTAAGTTGAAGTCGATAGATGAATGAGTAATTGACTTACGAAGTGCGAAGTTAGATGGATTGAAAGCTTCGGAGATATAGGAAACCATTGTGACCCAAAGGATGGGTAAGACCATAGGAGTGTCGTGAATGGTATTGCGAGCATGGTTAAGTAAATAATGTGAGGGTGAGTAATTAGAAATTTAACCAAGCAACAATTTTGAGGACAAAATTCCAATTAAGGAGGGAAGGATGTAACGCCCGGAAAATTTTAAAAGGAATATTGGAGAGAAAATAAAAGAATAGTAAAATAGTTGTTTTAAGTAATTTAAAATAAAAGTGAATAATTTTGGTTAACCTAATTGGTTAATTAATTTAGATTCGGGCACTTTCAGTGAAATTAAGCCGTGGGTCATAAATTAATAATGAGATTTAGTGAAATTCGAAATGGTTGAAAATGAGAGAGTAAAGCGGTAATTAACTAGTTTAAATTAAAGAAATAATTGTAGTTTTATAATAATAATAATTATTATTATTAGTTTTATAAAAATAAAACTAAAACGACAGAATGGCCCGAAGGCCATTCTGTCGTTCGATGTTGAGCGCCCGACGCCGAGAGCGCGCAGGGGAGAAGTGGACGGCGACGATCGACGACGCCGGCGATTTCCGTCCCTTTCCGGCCAGACGACGGCGACTTGCAGGCTCCGACCGTTTTCGCGCACGAACCGACGGAAAGCTCGGTTTTTCTCCCCTGTTCTTGCTCGGTTTTTGTGGCTGTGCGTGGTGAGCTCGATTGAGCTCCGATCACCGGCCGAAATGGGCTGCTTCCGGCGTGGGTTTGTCAACCCTTGGTTCGGCTTTGGTCGACTGGCAGTGGTGTGCTCAATTTGAGCGAATTTCAGTGGATGCCCGATTTGGGGCTTAGGGTTTTGCTTAATGTAACTTCAATTTTAGGTTAGTTTGTGTTAATTGGATGTTAGTAGGATAGATTGGTGAAGAAATTAATGGAAATTGATGAAAAATCAAAAAGGGGGATTTTTGGGAAAAAAGGGGCAGTTCGGGTTTTTGATAAATTGACTTAGCTCCAGTCGTTAGTTTTGAAATTCCTTTTGGCAGACTAAAATAGGTTATTAGAGGAGTACGTGGCCGCTGGAATCGTTCGATTCCGATAACCGACGCGAAAGTTACGCGCGTTCGAAGTTTTAGGTCGGTTTTTACCGAACCCAAATTAGTGGCCATTTAATTAGGTTTTAATTGGATTAGGCTAGAAATAGTAGTTTAAGATGTTTTCACAAAAATGAGAGTTTAGTTATGCCCGAATGAGAAAATTGAAATTTTAGGAAAGAATTTCCTTAATTAGGAGATTAGTTTAAGTTTGAAATTAGTTTAATTAGAATTGATTTTAATGTCTTTTAATTGTGAAATGCTTTAGGTGGAGACGACTTTTGGACGGTGCTCGGCTAGCTACGGACGCCAGGTAAGTGGATGTTAGGTTTCAGGCCCTTAAGGCCCTACATTGTTACAACGTTAGGATTTTGTGTCTTCGATGAGGATTTTCGGACTGTGGGTTTAATGAGTCGGGTAGCCTAGAATGTTAGATATTAGTGGTTTGTTAAGTTTGTTACGAGTATAGTATGTCCATGTACGTTGTGAATGGTTGATGATATGTCCATGTATGTCTATGAATTGCTCATGCATCATGTTTTATAAAAGGTGCATACGAACTATTTACGAGCATGTTTTTATGATGAATTGAACGATAATGATTTAAAGTTAATATGTGAAATGTTGAAGTAAAGAATGATGTATGGTTCTCACGCGAATGATGTATGGTTCTCATGGTTCTCATGGTTCTCATGGTTCTGACTGTATGTTCTCATGGTTCTGACTGTATGGTTCTCATGGTTCTGACTGTATGTTCCTATGGTTCTGACTGTATGTTCTCACGGGAGTAAATGAATGTTTCTCACGGGGCAAGTTATGTGTATGTTCTTACAGGGCAAGGAAATGGTTCTTACGGGGCAAGGAAATGGTTCTTACGGGGCAAGGAAATGGTTCTTACGGGGCAAGGAAATGGTTTAACAAAACGAAACGAAATAAACATGTTTTTATGAAAAGTCACGCATTCATGCATATGTTTTCCATAGAGCATCCTCTTACTAAGCATTAGGCTTACTGTTTATGTTGTATGATGTAGGTGACAGGTGTGAAGGTGGGAGTTCCTCATGATGACAAGGAATAGGTGGTCGATGGGTGGTGCTCGTGGCGACGGGGTGTGTTTTGGCTTGATGATCCGATGGCTTGAATGATGTATGTAGAATAGATGTGAGTTAGTTTTGTTGGTTAGAAAGGTGATGGATTTTAGGGTGTATATTTAAGTTTAATATTCAGGAAATTTTATAGTGGATATAGGTTTGAAGTAGTACTATTTTGAATGATTTGTTAATGTATGTCATTGGTGATGTTTTAGGGAATTTAATGCTTATGCTCGATGTTTGTTTTAGGACTTGATTTGTTTTGATTTAGAAAGAGAATGAAAGTGTTTAAGTATGTGGATCGGATGATTTGATAGAAAAACGTATGAAAGTAGAGTCTTTGATGTGTATGATGTGGTAGTGGAATGTCTAAGATGTGAAGTCTTTATTTTTGGAGAATATACTGGAACTGTTTGGGTATTTTTAACTGTTTGGTCGTTTTTAAAACAGGTAAGGATACGCTCGATTTTTAGAGTGATCCACGCAGTTTGTTTTCTTGAATATAGGTTATATTAGTGTTTTGTTTTAATTGATCTTACTTTAAGTGTTAATTGTTTTAAGTTAGTAATGGTTTTAGTCTAGTTCTAAATGTTTTAAAAGTCAAAATGTTTAAGTCAAATGTTTAAATCAAAGTTAGACCCTAAAGGTCGTTAGAGGTGGGTCAATTGTCTAAGTTAGTTTTCTTTTAAAGTGTTAAGTAAAAATGAAAAAGTTTATGAGAAAATACGAGGGCTTAGGTAATGGTTATGTCACGGCTAGTCCGTGGCGGCCCTGATCGGGTTGGGGTCGTCACAACGTCCCAACTGGATAGTTTCTTACTTACAATAGATCGTAAGAGGGTGCCTAAGGTCCTATTAACAACTTCCGTTTGTCCATCAGTTTGGGGATGGAAAGATGTGTTAAAACACAACTTAGTCCCCAACTTCTTCCACAACGTCTTCCAGAAGGAGCTCAAAAACTTAGTGTCCCGGTCCGACACTATGGAATGTGGTATCCCATGTAGGCGAACAATCTCTCCAAAAAATAATTCTGCTATTGCAAAGGCGTCATCGGTTTTTCCACAAGGAATGAAATGTGCCATCTTTGAGAAACGATCTACAACTACCATGATCGAATCCTTATTACGAGCAGTTCGTGGCAATCCCAACACAAAATCCATACTAATGTCAATCCAAGGGTTCGAGGGAATGGGTAAAGGCATATACAAGCCATGTGGTAGAACCTTACTTTTGGCTTTTTTGCAAATGATGCATGCTTCCACTAAGCGATGCACATCTCTCTTCATATGTGGCCAATAGAAATGTTCCTTAAGCATTTCAAGGGTCCTTTTTTCCCCAAAATGACTTGCTAATCCTCCACAATGGGCTTCTTTAACAATACATCGTCTTAAACTTCCGTGGGGAACGCACAATTTTCCTGCTTTCAATAAATAGTCATCCATAAGCCGGTAATCTCCTTCGGCCTTTTCCTTGCACTTGGCGTAAATAAAACCAAAGTCGGGGTCAGATTCATAGTTATGCTTAATCCATTCAAATCCAAAAAATCTAGTCCCCAATTCGGTAAGAAGAATGCGCTTCCTCGAAAGGGCATCGGCAACTACATTGTTCTCGCCCTTAAGATATTTCAATGTGTATGGGAATCTTTCCAAAAATTCTACCCATTTCGCATACCGCTTGTTCAACTTATGCTGACTCTTAATGTGTCGTAAAGCTTGATGGTCAGTATTTATTACAAATTCTTTCGACAAGAGGTAATGCTGCCCGTGCTCTAATGCTCGTATAACGGCGTAGAATTCCTTATCATAGGTGGAATAATTCAGCACAACTCCTTTCATCTTTTCGCTAAAGAATGCGATGGGTCGGTGGTCTTGCATGAGTACTGCTCCAATGCCAGCTCCTGATGTATCACTTTTAACTTCAAAAACTTTGTTGAAGTCAGGAAGAGCAAGTACGGGAGAATGACATAAACTTTGCTTGATAAGTTCAAAGCTCTTTTGGCAAGAAGGGGTCCAAGTAAACTCTTTCCCTTTCTTGGTGCAATCCGTAAGTGGGGCAGCTATTGAACTAAAATCTTTGATAAACCTCCAATAAAATGAGGCTAATCCATGGAAGCTACGTACTTCAGTTATGGAGTTTGGTATGGGCCAATCCTTAATGGCCTTGATCTTATCCATGTCAGCTTCCATTCCATCTTTGGAAATCACAAATCCCAGAAAATAGACCTTTTCTTGCGCAAAGGAACACTTGCTCAAGTTTCCAAACAACTTGGCTTTCCTTAGGGTTTGGAAGAGGGTACTCAAGTGGTTAAGATATTGAGGAAGGTCAATACTGTACACCAAAATATCATCGAAGTAAACCACAATGAATTTACCAAGATATTCCTTAAGCACATGGTGCATGAGTCTCATAAATGTGCTCGGGGCATTAGAAAGACCAAAGGGCATCACCATCCATTCAAACAGCCCATACTTCGTCTTGAAGGTTGTCTTCCACTCATCACCTTCCTTCATACGTATCTGGTGATAACCACTCTTGAGGTCCACTTTAGAAAAGATCGAAGCTCCACTGAGCTCATCTAACATGTCCTCAAGCCTAGGAATAGGGAATCGGTATTTGACAGTGATTTGGTTCACGGCTCGGCTATCTACACACATCCTCATGGTGCCGTCTTTCTTAGGGACTAAAAGGGAAGGAACTGCACAAGGGCTCATGGATTCTCTTATATATCCCTTGTCCAATAGTTCTTGTACTTGGTCTTGCAGTTTCTTCGTCTCCTCGGGGTTCATCCGGTAAGCTGGTCGATTTGGTAAAATAGCCCCGGGTTGGAGATCAATTTGATGTTCAATGCCACGAAGAGGTGGCAATCCTTTTGGGAGATCTTCAGGGAATACGTCTTGAAACTTATGCAAAAGGTCCATAACTTGAGGGGGAATAACTCCTAACTCCATCACTCGGTCACGGAAAAGTATCATGATCAAAGGGTCTCCCCTAAGTACCGATGCTTCTAATTCAGTTTTAGTCATGAAGAGACTAGCTTTATTCTTCTCTTCTCTCTTGATAGCATCATCCTTAGCTATCTGCTCAGGGGTCATGGGTGCCAACTTAAGATTTTTGCCTTCAAACTTTAGTGAATAACAGTTGGAATACCCATCATGGTTCACTCTTCGATCAAATTGCCAGGGGCGGCCTAAGAGTAAATGGCTTGCGCTCATAGGCACTACATTGCAAAGGACCGAATCTTTATATTTACCTAAAGCAAACTCAATCCTCACTTGCTTCGTAACTTTGACGTCGTCTCTATCATCCAACCACTTAAGCGTGTACGGGTGAGGGTGGCTGCTAGTATTGAGTTCTAACTTGGTCACCAAATCCTTGGAGGCTACGTTCGCACAACTTCCTCCATCAATGATTAACGAACAAAGCTTATCCTTGATGAGACATTTACTATGAAAAATGTTCTCACGCTGACAATCCTCTCCAGAATTCTTTGTTATGAGAACTCGTCTTCTCACCATAAGTAAAGGTCCGTCTTGCACGTGAATAACTTCTTCCTCAGATTCATTCTCGTCCTCATCTCCTTCAACTTCTACCACTTCCTCTTGGAGCTCATCCTCACTTACAAGTTCACCAGTGTCCTCCTCAATAATCATAACACGTCGGTTCGGGCATTGGGCCATGAAATGCCCTAGGCCTTGACACTTGTAGCACTTGAGGTCACGTGCTCTTTGTCCAATGGGGTTATCTTTCGTGGTCTTGGCTTCAGGGCCTTTGGGAATTAGTTTATTACTTGAATCCTTGGGTGGCCATTGTCTTTGGAAAGGCTTTTTCCAGTCAGCCTTGGGTGAGGGCTTGTTAACTTCAAGGGGTTTGGGAGTGTACTTGGGAAATTGACTAGGCTTGTAGGATTGGGTGGCTTTTCTCTTTCTTTTAAGTTGTCGCTCAATTTTTAAGGCCAATTGGATCACCGAATCCATGCTCTCCAATGGGTGTAACTCTACAGCATCAGCAATATCATAATTTAGTCCATGGATAAACCTAGCTATGGCTTGGTCATCAGGCTCTTCTAGTTCTCCTCGAATTTTTAGAGTTTCGAACTCCGTGAGGTACTCTTCAACGGATAGACTTCCTTGCTTGAGGCTATGTATCTTCATGATCAACTCTTGCTTATAATGACTAGGTATGAACCTCTTAGACATAATAGATTTCATCTTCCTCCAAGTATTAATAGGATCAAATCCAGTCCGTGCTCTTTGTGATCTAATGTTAGACCACCAAAGTAAGGCATTGCCGGTAAGTTCTACGGAAACTAGTTGGATCTTGACCTTGTCGGAGTAATCATAACAATCAAATATCCTTTCCACCTTTTCTAACCATTTGATAAAGGTTGTTCCATCACAAGTTCCATTAAAGGATGGGATTTGTAATTTTACGTTTCGAAGGTCATCTTGGTCTCGTCGTCGGTCTCTCCTAAACTCATCATGGCGTCTAGGGTTAGGGGGTCGGAAATTTTCCTCCTCGTCTAAGGTCCACTCATCGTCCTCATCATGGTCAAAATTAGGGCGTCTACCACTACGGTAATCTACCTCGTCATCACCACCTAAAGGTTCTGGGTCTCTAAATCGAGTCCTAAGGTTGTCATTTCTTCTCCTAGGTGTGGTGTCATGGGAGGATTCTCCATGATAGCTTGGTCTACGACCATTCATCACTTGTTCAAATTTTAAGTTCATTTCATAGAGTTGTTTACTTAAGGCTCCAACAATTCCACTTAGTCCATTAAGTTTTCCTTGCATGCTAGACTCTCCCTCTTGTTGGGTATGAGTCTCTTCTTGGGGAATGTCTTCGCCACTAGTGGGTATGTTTGGATCTTGGGCCATATCTTGGGTTGGGCCTATGTGAATTCCACTTCTAGTCTTCATTACTAAGTATTAGGAAAATTTTAGTTTTGTTGAACCATAGTTCCTAGGAGATTAGGAAAAATTGTCCTCACTAAAGTATTCACCTAAGCTTTCAATTAAGTTCACTCTCTTTTTTTTTTTTTGAATAATAGGGCCAAAAATAAAATAACTACTAAGAAGTAAAAGGAAAGGGATTTATTCCTTTACACTCTAGGGGACATGCAAATTAAGTTAACTAAGAAAAGTAAAAATCACAACTCAATTTGGTTCTCGGTTTAGGTAATTTTCATGCAAGATTTTGAGACTTAAGCCAAATTTCATGCTTTGGTTTTCATTCATATATTAAACAATATTTTAGCAACAAACCACTAATTTGAAAGGTAATATTCAGCATAAATTCGTGGTCAACATTCATTTTCAGTAACGTGCATTGTGGTCCCAACAATCAACATCAACCTTACCAAATTTGTGCACACACAAAACTGTTTTTTCAAAAGTGTGTCTTGTTTTTGCCAAAAACAGCATATAATTTGAATTTTAATGCCAAACACTCCACAATGAGCACATGCTTTAGCTGAAGGGTAAGTTAACTCAAGCCTAGATGATTTATATGCTCGGACTTATACAGAAAAACAGGTTACAAAACACGAAAATAAAACAATAATCGGTAGTCACTAGAATAAATTTTGATGCATTTTAGGCCTCGGTTTTGTGACAAGTCCATAACCAATTTGCATACATCTTTTACCAAACTTTTTACTCATACTTAGCAAGGAATAACAGCAGCATTTAATAAAAGAAAGTTTGATTTAGCTCAATGCAAAGTTGAATTTAAGTGTCATGCTAATCGGCTGACAATACTACAACAAACCACTTTTGTGCTTACTTTTACTCTCGATTTTAGCAAGCCAAATTTTCATGCCATCTTAAACAGATCAAATATCAATAAGTTAACATTCATTAGCAAGAGAATAACGTAAATAAAGCATACTCAAAAAGCAATACAAATAGAGGCCAAATTTTGGACAAATCGGGTGTTCAACTAGTTCATCAATCGGTCATGTCCATTAGCTACAAAATAAGCACCAATCATGAGCAGCCAACTCAAACAGCAAACCAATCACAATATTCAGAGTTTATACTTTAAAACTTATGAAAGGAACATGCTCTTTTGATGGCTGGAAAATGGATAAAACAGCAGAACAAGTGGCAATACAAAAAGGGAAATAAAAACAGCAAGTATTAGAAGTAGTTAGCAATTGTTTAACCAAAAGTGGAAGCTATTTGCAGCACGAAAATGGTGAAGAAAATAAGCTAGAAACCCATGCTCAAGTCTGTTAACTTCGATTAAAAGAAGATAGGGGTGGTATTTAGTGAAAACAAAGCAAAAAAAACAAGAAAACTAAACACACATACAAAACCGCAAAAGATGAATCAAGTAACCCGGTTTTGTGCAATCGGTTTTGGACAACCAAATGGGTTTGGGGAACCAAACCAACTTGGTTTCCAGAACCCTAAAGAAGCTAGCCAATCTCTGATACCACTTGATATAGCCCTAACCTGCAAGAAAACGTTTAGAGCTTAGAGGGGATCGTTAGCTCCTCGGATTGGCAAGAAATGGCCGAGAAGAACACAAATTGCAAGATGAACTTGAATGACCAAATGTGCTTAGATGAAAACGAAACTTTATATGATGTTAGTGGAGTGAGTGAGGTGTGTGATAGTGGAAGGCGTGGTCCTGATTCATTGAGATGGAAAAGATATGCAAAACTTCAAGAAATCGGCCAATAGGTAATATTTTGAAGCCTTTGGCAATAGTTGCTTCCAAGGAAGACAACTCGACTCTTGAACACGGTTTGGGGCCACTTCTTGCTGTTTTCCACTCCCAAGGAGATGGAGAAGAAGATGGCTATATAACCCTTGCAAGCTACCAAGCAAGAAGGGAGTGGTGAGGGCGTAACCCCTCGGTTTTGTGCAAACCGAGCAAACCTTGTTGGTTTCTTCAAACTCCTTCAACCATGGAAGGGAAATCCGTGCATGCTCCTTAAAATCAGTCCAAAAAACTTACAATCACCAATTACCATGCTTTTATAGACCTATGGATGGCTTGGATGTGATTCAAAAAGTGGTCTTCAAAATGGTGTAACCGTTGGATCTTGAAGATAGCTTGGATGGCCGAGATGAGTTTGGTTTTCTTGATCCAATGGTTGTGTGATAACCATGTCATCAATCCTTGGCCTTGTGTTGATTGGAGAACCTCTAAGAATCCCTCAAGTGGCAGCCCATGGTTTGGATAAAGGGTAGTGGTCCCCTCCACTCAAGGTTGGGCCAAAATGGATATCTTTTCCTTAAGGCCCATTCCTCCTCTTCCATGCACTCCATGCACTTGCTTTGAACCACTTCCATTCCATCATCTAACTTATCATTCATCTAACCCTAAATGCCTAATATGCATGCTTATAATAAAGTTTAACAAGAAGGCCAATGTTTGCCTCAAAATAAGTTTGAAATAAAATGTTACAATTAAGGCTCAGGAAGACAAATTCCCATGTGAGCAAATTGGTCTCCTTGCTTGAATTTCCAAGTGATTATGTGTGTTGGTTGGTCCACATCCGTAGCTTTGGATTCCCACTTCAAGTCTCCCAAGGTGTTCTCCAAGCCTCCACACAATCCATTACCTGCAAAAGAGACAAGAGTGTAAGTGCATAAATTAGATAAATTATGACCTTGGGTTTGAGACCGTGTAATGGGCCTATGGGGCACATCACCTTATCCTCCACTCGCATATCAATTATGCTAGCTAGATAACTTACACAACCACTTCTCAGTAACCGCTGGGTTTCTAACGAGGATATAATTGGTATCTTACTTGATTTTGGAATGGCTTGAAAAGAATACCAGTCCCCACTCGGGGGTCGAAATTCAACTAGACCAGTTCTACAGTTGATTGTGGCATAATGTCTGAATAGCCAGTCCATACCCAAAATGACTTCATATCCCTTCATATCAATTAAAATCAACTCTACATATATCTCTTTTTCCCCTACTAATACAATTTCACCCTTTACTACTTGTTCAGAATGTAAGGATTCTCCCGATGGTAACATGACACTAAACGACTTATTGGCTAGAAGAGTCCGTAAATTATACCTGCATGCAAATGTAGTTGCTAGGAAAGAATGGGTAGCGCTGGTATCTATAAGTGTGTATGCGGGTTTACCAAAAATCTTAATCATACCTGTTATAACCGTTTGCTGTTCCGTATCATCACCTTCCATCATGGCGAAAACTCTAGGTGCCACCCTCGTACGATTCACATCCGGTGGCATTGGACAATCCCTAACAACATGGCCAACCTTATCGCACCTATAACAGCGGCCCGTGTATAGTTTGCATTTGCCATGGTGGTTCTTCTGGCAGATGGAACATAGCGGGGCCTGAGGAGCTTGAGGAACTCGAGGAGTCCCTTGAGGCCACTTTCCTTTTCCTCGATCGTCATTGGGGTTGTAGGGCCTTTTGATGCCTCTCTGTTGATGCTGCCAACCTCCTTTGTTCTGCAGCGGTTGTGACTGCACACCAACGACCATCTTCCTTGGCGGCTCGCGCTGTCCTTGCACAGCTATTTCTACCTCTTCGAGTTCTAAAGCCTTAGCTGCCACCTCTGAATAGGGTACGTTGTAGATCTCTGCAGTCTTCACTTCCCTGAAAAGGTTTGGTCTCAACCCTTAAACGAACTGGTGAATCTTGTCTTCTTCATCATCCACCAAACGGGATGCAAATCGTGACAATGCTTCGAACTTACAAATGTAGTCCGCCACAGAATCGGTTTGGCGCAGCTGCATAAACTTCATCTTTTTGCTAGCTCGAATCGCTCGGTTGAAGTACTTGTCAAAGAAGACTGTCTTGAACCATGCCCAAGTCATAGTTTCCATGTTAGTAGTGCTCTTAATTGAATCCCACCAATGCCTTGCACCCAGTGCAAGGTGAAAAATAGCACATGTAATCTTGTCCTCCTCTTCGACCTTGGCATACATGAACATGTCCTCAATTGTTCGAATCCATTCCTCAGCATAGATAGGATCCGAAACTTGATCATTAAATACCGAAGGTTGAAGCCGGTGAAAACGTTCGCCTCCATTGTCATGGGTTACATTCGTACTAGAGTTCCCTTGCTATTCTCTAGTAGCCACAAGTTGTTCAATCTGGCGGGATTGGCGAAGAACCAACTCCGTTAGTTGTGCAATGGGATTACTATCTTCGTTGCCTTCTCTCTGTTGACCTCTCACCATCTTGGAAATCCTAACATATTATCATAAACACATCGTAACTTTGAATGACATTACTAAAATCGTAAACACTTACAGTTGCTGGAGAGTACTCATGTGGTGATTTGTGCTGGTAGGCAGTCTACAGAACCGATTTTAAAACCTGGGTCGCTCTGATACCATAATTGTCACAACCCGACGGGTGGAGAATTTCGTAAAATCATATTCGTAATCAAAATGTCAACCCAATTCTTTTTTTTTCCTTTGTATATATATAAATACGTTTTTAAAGAAATTCTAATCAAATTCGAAGTCATTTAAAATCATTTTGGGAAACATCTATTTAAAGAAAAAAATCAACAGACAATCGAATTAACCTCTGCCGTTCACATCCACCGCTCATTTCTGTTGAGCGTCATCCACCACTCAACAGTAATATCCCACATCTACCGATGACGTCAGCCGGATGACACATTCATCAGCATCCACCGATCATCACAAACACACAACATCCACCGGTGAGACCACGTGTTACCCACGTGACTTTATTAATTCGGCAGACGACATCTACTGTTCACATTCTCAGAACACATCCACCGATGACGTCAACCGGATGACTCAATCACCCAGCATCCACCGATCATTTCTGTCGAGCGTCATCCACCGCTCAACAGTACTCACATCTTCCGGTGACGTCAGTCGGATGACACATTCATCCAGCATCTACCAATCATAAAAAACACACAATATCCACCGGTGAACAGTAATACACAACATCCACCGGTGAATAGTAACACAAAACTCACAAGCCACATCTACCGATCAATAACACTCACTAAATACACCCACCACTGATCGGTTGAAGTTAACATTTCAAATCTCTGTTCTTCTATAAACCCACCCCTTTTATAAAAATCCTCAGACACATGAACATCGAAAATTCTTAACTTAAATACGTAGCAGAAGACTTAATAAAAACAAATGAACCTTTAGTCTCAAAATATTCTTTAAACACGAAACTGTACCAGACAATTCCAGTATTCTTCATCATAAGAAACTTCATCACACGTATGTTTCAATATGATAGACCTTGCTAAAAACGTACTACGAGCAACACACCAAAATCGTTCCTCAGCCACAAATCATCACCACGAGCATTAACCAGCAACCAGACCTAAGCATTGTCTTCTAGAGTGAAGTCCTCACCTGTTGTTTCGTCACCTACATCATAAGGTTCAAACTATAAGCCTAATGCTTAGTAAGGAGTGCAACAAATATATGCATACTCAATAAAATCATGTTCACATCTCTTACTCAAATCGGAAATCATGCTTATGTTCTCATTCATTTTCAAATCGTGGGGATCATATACTTGTTCATCATTTTCATATCATGGATTAAGGAGGAGTTTGTTCCAAAAGGGGGGGGGGGGGTAGGCAGAGTGCGTGTACATGGCCCTTACGGGCAAGAATCATGGTCCATCCTGGACAGTGACATGGCCAATACCGCCCCCAACCCTCACTTAATCAAGGTTTCATACGTTTCGTTTTCTTGTTTCATTTATAAAGGGGTATGCGTGCAAGACACTTTGTATGCTCTGTAAATAAATCATGATGCATGAACATAAACATTCTCAAAACATGAGACCATGGAAGGAGTCGTTCGTCAGAAAACAGAGCATACACTATTCCAAACATTATACTAAAACAGACAACTTCTCAAACACAATCGAATATCAGAAACAAACTCAACCTACTACCCTTGTGATGCAGGGGCCTAATGGCCGGAAATCTTAACACACTCACTTACCTTGATTCCTTAGCAATGTCATTTCCATTCGAGCCTTATATCAGTCACCTAGTGTGCATAAAAACCTCAGCTAAACGATACTGGTGTTCGGGTTCACCAACTACCCAGGCTCAGCCAACATTCATTATTTCTACTTATTATCTACGACAATCATAAATGCTATGTTAATAGCTATATCTACTATGATACATCGACTTCCTCTGAAAACCCGAAACTAAAACTCTAATCAACTCTCAAATGACTAATCGGTAAACACATTGTCCAAGTCTTACCTCGAGCTTGGAGAATCGGAAGAAATCCGAAGGGAGTCGATCGCTGGAGGAAGAACAGAGAAGGGAGCTGAGGGGAAAGAGAGTTGGCTGAAAGGGGAAAGTCGGCTGAGGGAGGTTTTTGTGAGGTTTTAGGATTTCCATTTTCTATTTATACACTATTGAGCTAGGCCTATTTACAAGTTTGCCACCAAACCTAATTTTACAAAAAGAGCTGATTAAACTTTGGCGCCTAAATTTTTTACCAAGGAAATATATGCATGGATGGCAGTTAATTCAGTTGCGTTAAAAGAAAGTTCACCTGCCCGAAGTTGTCGGGTTTTACATTTGACGCGTCGCAATATACACTGAATTTGCCATCTTCGACCGGCAATACCAGTAAAGGAGCTGTGGTTAATTTTTGTTTCAGCGTCTGAAAACTGTCTTCGCAAGCTTCAGACAACTTGTAATTGATATCCTTCCTCGTTAAGCTGGTCAATGGCTTTGCTATCACAAAAAATCCCTTGATAAATTTTCTGTAATAACCAGTTAACCTGATAAAACTCTGTACTTCACTAGCATTCCTCTGCCTTGGCCAATGCTTCACAGCCTGAATCTTGGTCGGATCCATGGAAATTCCTTTTTCAGACAAAATGTGGCCCAGAAAATTAATTTTGTCCAACAAAAATTCTCACTTCCACAACTTGGCATACAATTGGTGTTATTGTCGATGAAGACGATCACAAATTTGTCAAGAAAATCCTGGAATATCCTGTTTATCAGGTCCATAAATGCCGCCGGGGCATATCGGGTCCTGAATGTGGTTTTTAGAATATCGTCGGCCTTAACCTTCAACTGGTAATAACGGGAGCGTAAATCAATTTTCGAGAATACCTAGACCCCTTGTAGCTTATCTAACAGGTCGTCGATCCTCGGTAACGGGTACTTATTCTTGATAGTCAACTTGTTCAGCTCCCGGTAATCAATTCACATACGTAGGGACCCATCCTTCTTCTTAACAAACAAGACGGGAGCGCCCCACAGAGATAAACTAGGGTGTACAAAGCCCTTGTCCATCAATTCCTTCAGCTGAGCTTTCAACTCCCTCAGCTCTATTGGGGCTATAAGGTACGGGTTCTTCGATACCAGTTTAGCACAAGGACATACGTCAATCTCGAATTCTATCTCACAGTCCGGTGGTAATCCCGGTAAGTCCTCTAAGAAAACCTCTAGGAAGTTTTGAACTACCCGGATGTTTTGAAGTTCCACTGCACTTTGCTTTTAAGCGTCCACTACATAGGCTAAAAACCTCACACATCTTGACCTCATCAGCTGTTGAGCTTCTAAGGAGGATACAAAAGCATTTTGTGCTTCTTCGGTATAGCTTGATAGGAAAACTCTTTTTCCTTCAGGCGCTTAAAAGAAACAGGCCCGGACCTGCAGTTGATGGTGGCGTGATGTCTAAACAGTCAGTCCATTCCCAGAATTACATCGTATCCTTTCATACCAATGATGATAAGATTGACATACAAATTCTGGTCCCCTACTGACATTATATCACCCTGCATTGCCTGTTTGGAGTGCATAAATCTTCGGACGGTAGCATGACACTATAAAGTTGGTCTGACGGCAAAAACCATAAATTCTCCCTAACCACGAAGTCCATCATCACAATCAAGTGTGTGGCCCTCGTGTCCAACAAAGTATAGGTAGGGGAATTACGAATCGAGATAGTACCTGTTATCACTGTGTGCTGGGCGTCATCATCATCCTCTATCATAGCAAATACTCTTGGCGTGGCACGATTCGGCCTTGTGTCGGGCATTGGGCAGTCCCTAATGTGATGGCCCTCCTTGTCGCATATGAAGCAACAACCAGTAAACAGTTTACATTCACCCGTATGAATTTTCTGACAACGTGGGCATACAAGAAGCTGAGGAGCTCCCTGTGGTCTTTTCCTCCTGTCCTGTTGGTAGCTGTTTCAATGGGCCTCTTCACGCCCCTGTTCTGCTGCTGCTGTGGTTGCCAACCCTGACCTCGCTGCTGTTGTTTCATTGGGCCTCTTAACGTCCCTGTTTTCCTGCTGCTGTGGTTGCCAACCATGGCCTCTAACTGTAGAGCCTTGGCCACCACCTTCGTATACGGGGCCTCATCAAACCTTGTAGTTCTAATCCCTCGTAAAATATCCATTTTCAGCCCCTAGATGAACTGATGTACCTTATTCTCGTCGGTGTCCACTAGATGAGCTGCGTAGTGGGATAGTGATTCAAACTTCTGAACATACTCGGCCACCGTTCTGTATTGCCGTAGTTGGGCGAATTCGATCATCTTGCCCTTCCTCACACTACGGTCGAAGTACTTTTTGTAGAAAACCCGTTTAAATCTGTCCCAATCTATTGCCGCTATTGTCGTCTATACAGTGTCCCACCAAAACCACGCACTCTTGGTGAGATGAAACGCGACACACATTACTTTCTTATTCTTCTCCACCTCCGCATAGTTGAACATTCTCTCGATCGTCCAGTTCCAATTCTCAGCGTGGGTTGGGTCCATCGATAGTCCATCAAACATAGGCGGTTGGAGCCGCTGAAACCTTTCCCCACTAGTGTCACGTGGGGGATTTGGGTTGTTGTTGCTCTCGTTATCTTCTCTCGCCATCGTATGTTCCACCATGCGAGACTGTACACCGACCAACTCGGTCAAACAGTCGAGGGCATCGCCCCTATCGTTCGCTTCACCATGACGTAATCTCACCATTTTCTTAAGTTCCTATAAACAATAATAAACTTAATTTAATAAACTAAAACTTGTATGGAAACTTAAATACTTACTGTTGATGGAGCCATGTCACGTGGTAGATTGTGCAGTCAAACAGTCTACAGAACCACTTTTAAAACCCGGGTGCTCTGATACCAAACTGTAATGACCCCAACCCGCAGGGCCGACACGGGACGTGACGTGACATTGACTTTGACATTTTGGGCTTGAAAATTTTCGACTTTTTAAAACTCTAACATCAAAGCCTAAAGTCGTTTTTGATAAAATGTTGACTCAGTTTTTGTGTCGCTTAAACCGTTTAAAATGCATGGGAAAATGTTTGGAAAATGTGTTCGAAAAGTATCGCAAAACGTCGGGTTGAAACCTTTTGAAAATTGAAAACTTGAAAAAAATCAAATTTGGGCACAAGGCATGTGGCGCGCGCGCACTGCCGTCGCACGCATGACTCAAATCCAGCGCGTGCACATCGCCCACCCGGGTGCACACAGCGCCCAGGTGGCGTGCTTGCAGTCGATCGATCGATGAACCTTTAGAAATCAAGACATTTCGCCGATCGATCGGCCTGTTCTGCGCGCACCCCGCGCCCCACTTCTCCCATTTCCACCCTTTTTCACATTCTCACCATTCCTACCACCTACACTTCACCTTAAACACTCCAAAACCTTTCCCCACCCTTCTCAACATCAAACACTTCAAAACCCCCAGAAACACGACTCAAAAACATATCTTAAAATGTGTTAGAAAACTTGGCGAAAGCTTAAGAATTCAAACTGCATTGATCGATCTAAAAACCGAGCGTATCCATAAAAAACCTAAAAGCCCAAACAGTTAAGTATGTTTTTCAAAAAGTCAATTATCAAAACAAAAGTTTTAAAACATCAACCCAAAACCAATACATCAAAAAAATCCCCAAAAATAAACTATACAACGTAAACATGCTATAATATTATCTAAGTTTGAATGGATAAACTAAGGAAAAACTAAGCTATTTGAATGGAGCTCGAGCACGTTCCACTTAGGTTACTGGTTAGCGTGTTTGTAACGTGACTCATGGTGATTATGTGCGTTGTAGGTTCGTGACTCGTCGAGGGAAGTACGTTCGAGGCTTACAATCTCTACGGATGCCAGGTAAGGTCATACGTGTAGGTTGGCCCTACATTACGGAGATACTAGGTTTTTGGTTGTCGGGTAGTTAGGTCGTAGGTTACGTTCTAAGTTAAATGTGTTTTGCTTTATGTTTTACTTTGTTATCCAGTAGCCTGTTTATGTTACGTTTAAGCAATGTATATGTTCATGCATACACGTTTTCCTGAAAGTCATGTAAATATTTTATGCACGTGATTTGAAGTTAAGAAAGATAAAATGTTAATGTAATGTACGGTTAAGTGTGGGACAGAGACTGTTATCCTGTTATCCTGTTATGTGCCTGAAGTGCACCCCTGTTATGTACCTGTTGTGTACTACTGTTGCACCAGTTCCTCTATAAGCCCCATTTATACCCTTGTCCACTTGAATGTAATGTAAAGTAATATTCATGTATTTCAAAAGTGCATGCATAGCATATGCATCACTACATTGTATGCTCTTACTGAGCTGTAGGCTCATAGTTGAACTCCCTGTTGTAGGTACGGATTCTCCGGATGAGGACTTTGTGCCTCAGGCCGACGAGTAGGTGCAGTTGGCAGGACGAGCTCGTGGGGTGGTTGCGGCAGTCAGGCGCATTTTGACCTGTGGGGGTGTACTTTTGAAGTGTATGTCATGTTTTGTACAGTTTTTGAGAATTAGGTGATGTTTAGGTTTTGTGTTAACGTTTTAAAAACCTTTGTTTTTGATAGTTGACTTTTGAAAATATTCTGGAATCGTTTGGAATCTATATTTTCTTGTGCATGGATTGGTTCGGGTTTAAGAGCTATCCAAGCAGTCCGTTTTCTTGAATTTCTGCCATGTTCTCTAACATGTACAAAAATCATGTTTTGAATCAAGTCTGTTTGGGGTTTTGGAAGCATTTTGTGTCTAAAGAGGTTTGTAGTAAGTTGTGAGGTTATCAGGTTATGTAGAAGTGAAACAGAGAGGTAGCCGATCGATCGGCGAAGTGTTGAGGTAAAAGTGTTTATGTCTTCCATTTACGTCATCCGTTTTATGTCATCAATTTTATATCATCTGTTTTATGTCTTCCATTTGCGTCATCCGTTTTACGTCTTCCATTTACGTCATCCATTTTACGTCATCTGTTTTATGTCATCCGTTTTACGTCATCCGTTTTATGTCATCCGCTTCTGTCATCCAATTCATGTCGTCCACTTCTATCATCCAGTTCATGTCGTCCACTTCTGTCATCCAGTTTATGTCTTCCACTTCTGCCATCCAGTTCATGTCGTCCAGTTCTGTCATCCAGTTCATCTCTTCCACTTTTGTCATCCAGTTTATGTCGTCCACTTCTGTCATCCAGTTCATGTCGTTCACTTCTGTCATCAGTTGATGTCATCCACTTCTATCATCAAGTTCATGTCGTCCACTTCTGTAATCCAGTTTATGTCGTCCACTTCTGTCATCCAGTTCATGTCATCCACTTTTATGTCTTGCCATTTTAAATGTTCATGATAAAGTCAAAAAATTTTACGTCCAAAATGTCAAAGTCAAAGTCCGGTCAGGTCCTGTGATGATCCCGGCGGGTCAGGGTCATCACAGTTATGGTATCAGAGCACCCGGGTTTTAAAAGCGGTTCTGTAGACTGTCTGACTGTGCAACCCGCCACGAGAGATCGCTCTATCAACTGTAAGTGTTTATGTTTTCGTATAAGTTTTAGTTTATTAAATAGAGTTTATTATTATAGGATTTTTTGTAGAATGGTGAGAGGACGTCAAGGAGAAGCCGAAAAGGACGACGTCATCTGACAATTGACTGAGTTGGTTGGTGTTCAAATACGTACGGTAGAGCGTATGATGGCGAGAGAAGATAACGGCAACAACAACCACGCAAATCCTCCACGTGGCACCAGTGGAGAAGGGTTCCGACGGCTCCAACCGCCAATCTTCGATGGACAACTTACGGATCTGGTCCATGCTGTGGAGTGGACTCAAACGATGGAAGACTTGTTTGACCTTGCTAAGGTGAAGGATGTAGAGAAGGTCTCTGTTGCCGCGTTGCTTCTCGAGCATGACGCAAAACTTTGGTGGGACACTGCCCAAACCGTGATTAAAGTGGGGGATATGTTGTGGGAACAATTCAAGAAGTTATTTTGGGAAGAATACGTCTACAATGCAGTGTGGGCAGATAAGATGTCGGAATTCACCTAGCGAAGACAAACGGGTTCGGTAGCAGAATATGTTAGGATGTTTGAGGCGTTAACCCGCTTTGTCAACCATCTAGTGAGGGAGAACGAATGCAAGGTCTATCATTTTGTGCAAGGGTTAAAAGAACGTATCATATCCGAAGGTGGTGGCCAAGGCTTTACAGTTGGAAGCCTTAGAGAGAAATTCCAAAAACAGAGGGAGCCACCAAGGAGGTTCTTCTGAGATGTTCCTCAACAACAACAACAACAAAACAACAACAAGTTGGCAGTTGGCAACCACAGCAGCAACAAAACTAGGGCGTTAAGAGGCCCAATGAATCAGCTGCCAACCAAGATAGAGGAAAAAGGCCACAGGGAGCTCCTCAGCTTCTTGTATGCCCGCGTTGCTAGAGAAATCATATTGGAAAATGCAGGCTGTTTACTGGCCGTTGTTTTCGGTGTGACAAGAAGGGCCATCACGTTAGGAATTGCCATATGCCAGATAGGAGGCTGGACCGTGCAATGCCAAGGGTGTTCTCTATGAAAAAGGATGACAACGATGCCCAGCATACAGTTATCACAGGTACGATCCCATTGTAGGAGTTTATAAAATAGAGGGCCTTAGAATGAGGGTATAATTTTGGGGTAAGGATTTAAAGACAATATTCGTGTAGTAGATGGAAGTAGACTTAACAATAGTGGGGTATAGAATAGCAGGATAGGGAGGATGAAGTAGTTATCTTATAATCTACTTTCATTGAAGCTATAATTAAGCCTTATAAGACAAAATAGCTAGTATTCAAGAGTTCTAGAAGAAGTAAGCAGTTGAGTGGTCCATTATTCATGAGGTTAGATTCTATGAGATGGAAGATGGACGGCTAGAATACAACCTTATACTCAGAATAAAAGATAGAATGTTCACTACCGTGGAGGCATTAATAGGGATTTTGACAAGCATTGTGGGTAGAAATAATAATAGCAATAAGTGGGGGAATGCTGATGTGTGTAACTGTTTAGGATAAACATTGTTTGGAATGAAGTTGAGAACGACTTAGAAAATAAATGTAAAAGGGGTATGGTTAGTTAAAGAAAAGTTGATGATTTTATGTTTAAGTTTAGGATTTGAATTAAGGTGATCATCGTTATAGGAATAAGTGAGAGTGGCGTTGAGTAATTATTCAGAATATGAGATTTGATAAATGGGGAAAGTGGATGTCAACCTTATCCCAAAAGACTTGGAGTGTCGGCTCAATGAGTTATTAGTTATAAGGGTGGAAGCCTTAGTTTCCTTGAGAACAATTGGAAGTAATTATATGTGGTATTAAGAATGAGTGAAAGGATTTGTTGGATTGAATGGAGTGTTAATATAAGAAGTTTAGCTCTTACGTAGTCAGTGATGCGTGATTTGAGAAATTTTGATGATATCGAATAAGGGAAGCAAGAATTTGCATGAATAGGGTTCAAGTAAACTTAAAAGTGAGGCTAAGTTATGAAATTTCAAAAGGTTCAACTTGTAATTGACGAGGTCGTAGCCGATGAATACATGAATGATTTAAGGTTAGGGTGAATAGTTTAGAGTGATTCAGTTTTTAAACTTTGGGAATTGATTGTATTTGGAGTGTAAGTGGTTATGTAAGTTGCATTCGAGATAAAACGGGAGAGGTCTTTAGTAAACGAGATTTGACAACTAAGGATGGGAGTGTGTAGTTTTGAATAGAATGAATATGGGAGTAGAGGAGCTATATAATACTTGAAAGTATTAAGGGATCAAGAGACTTTAAGTCTAAGCAAATTTTGGGGACAAAATTTTATTAAGGTGAGTGGAATGTAACACCCAGCATTTTTGGCCACATAATTGTCCCTAATTTTATTTAATGGAGGAAATTCGCTAGATATGTGGCGAATATTTTAATGGAATTAAGAGGGACGCAATCTGAGTTATCATGAAAGTGTACAAGTAAATAAATCAAATTAATAGATAAGAGTTTGATTGTAATTTAGAGGAAAGAATGAGGAATGGTTTGAGAAAATGAAAAGAGAAGAAATGAGGTGAAGTTTGAAAAGTCAATAAGTGAAAACTTAATAGCAAATAACGTTGAAAAGAAAAAGAGGTGATTTGAAACATTAAGGGATGAAGACATGAAAAGTTAAACTAACAGAAAGTAAATTGAAGTTTGAAGAAGTCAAACTTGGGCAAACCAAACACTTCCACATTGAAATCAATGGAGGGGTATATTAGGAAGACAATTAAGGTAGTTGAGAGGGAGCCAATGGATGCTTGACACATGTCCAAGCTTGTGGAAGAAGCCATACTACCTCCTTCTCTTCCTCTCTTCCACGCAAAGCCTCTCATATCCTCTCCTCTTTGTTTTCTCTCTTCTAGAAAACGTGCAACAATTTCCAAACTTCGTCTTCTCCTGTTTTCTCCCATTTTCTCCGATAAAGGTAATCCTCTACGTTAATTAGCGAGTTTAGGTTAGTTATTCGCCTATTTCGTTTAAGTTTTAAGGTTAGGGTTTTGGAGAAATTTGTCGTTCTTACACGAAAACATGCTGAAATATTATCTAAGTTTGAATGGATAAACTAAGGAAAAGCTAAGCTATTTGAATGGAGCTCGAGCACATTCCACTTAGGTTACTGGTTAGCGTGTTTGTAACGTGACTCATGGTGATTATGTGCATTGTAGGTTCGTGACTCATCAAGGGAAGTACGTTCGAGGCTTGCAATCTCTACGGAAGGCAGGTAAGTTCATACGTGTAGGTTTTCCCTTAAGACCATACATCACGGAGATACTAGGTTTTTGGTTGTCGGGTAGTTAGGTCGTAGGTTACGTTCTAAGTTAAATGTGTTTTGCTTTATGTTTTACTTTGTTATCCAGTAGCCTTTTTATGTTACGTTTAAACACTGTATATGTTCATGCATACACGTTTTTCTGAAAGTTATGTAAATGTTTTATGCACGTGATTTGAATTTAAGAAAGATAAAATGTGAATGTAATGCACGGTTAAGTGTGGGACGGGGACTGTTATCCTGTTATCCTGTTATGTGCCTGAAGTGCACCCCTGTTATGTACCTGTTGTATACTCCTGTTGCGCCAGTTCCTCTATAAGCCTTACTTATACCCCTGTCCACTTGAATGTAATGTAAAGTAATACTCATGTATTTCAAAAGTTTATGCATAGCATATGCATCACTGCATTGTATGTTCTTACTGAGCTCTAGGCTCATAGTTGAACTCCCTGTTGTAGGTACGGATTCTCTAGATGAGGACTTTGTGCCTCAGGCCGACAAGTAGGTGCAGTTTGCGGGACGAGCTCGTGGGGTGGTTGCTGGCAATCAGGCGCATTTTGACCTGTGGGGGTGTAGTTTTGAAGTGTATGTCAAGTTTGTACAGTTTTTGAGAATTAGGTGATGTTTAGGTTTTGTGTTAATGTTTTAAAAACCTTTGTTTTTGATAGTTGTCTTTTGAAAATATTCTGGAATCATTTGGAATCTCTATTTTCTTGTGCATGGATTGGTTCGGGTTTAAGAGCTATCCAGGCAGTCAGTTTTCTTGAATTTCTGCCATGTTCTCTAACATGTACAAAAATCAAGTTTTGAATGGTGTCTGTTTGGGTTTTTGGAAGCATTTTGTGGCTAAAGAAGTTTGTAGTAAGTTGTGAGGTTATCAGGTTGTGTAGATGTGAAACAGAGAGGTAGCCGATTGATCTGCGAAGTGTTAAGATAAAAGTGTTTATGTCTTCCACTTCTGTTATCCAGTTCATGTCGTCCACTTCTGTTATCCAGTTCATGTCGTCCACTTCTGTCATCAGTTGATGTCGTCCACTTCTGTATTCCAGTTCATGTCGTCCACTTCTGTCATCCAGTTCATGTCGTCCACTATTGTCATCCAGTTCATGTCGTCCAACTTTATATCTTGCCATTTTAAATGTTCAAGAGTTTTTAAAAAGTCAAAAATTTTATGTCCAAAATGTCAAAGTCAAAGTCCGGTCAGGTCCCGTGATGGTCCCGGCGGGTCGGGGTCGTCACAGTTTAAGTGATATTTTTGATAATGGCTACTGAGTGTGCTAGTTGAACTACCGAAATTATATGAATAATTTTTAATACAATAATTGCATTGAGCACTAGATTCTATTTTATCACCAATTTTAATTTCTTTCATTACAAAATGTTTCCATACTTCAGACGTTTTTTTTTTTTTTTTTTGGGTGATGAAGTGGATACTTGTGCAGATGATTGTCTCATAGAAAATGTAGGAATTGATTCTCTAATATCTTCTACGTCATCAATAATATAATTGCGAGGATCCATAATAAATAAACTAAATATAAAATTAAATTTTTAATAATAAATTGATAGGACAACGCTAATGTCCAACAGAACGTTGTAGATGGTGTGAATTGATCAACTTTACGTATACAAAACCTAAAAAAAATCCAAAAATAATTTAGTTAATATAATTAAAATTAAAAATTATATAAATATACGTAAAAAAATTAAAACATACCTTGCTGAATGAGGAATGGAAGCGAATTGTGAAAAGAGAGATTGAGAGATTGAGAGAAGAGAAGTGTGTCGAAAACAAAAGAGAAAGGGAAAGGGGAATATTAATAGGGGGTGCAACAATCACATGACCGTTGCATTTCAGCAGGGGAGTTGGGAAAAGCCAACGAGCCGTCCAAGGCCCGGTCCCTGGCGGGCTCGTGAGCCTAAATTATGGGCTCAGCTAGACCCACCTAACATGACTGGGCCGAGTAGGCGCGCCTGCCCATTTAACATCTCTACAACAAACTGCGAGAATTCTACGTGTCATTTTAATAATGACAAAAATGTTGAAAAATAAGGTAAACAAAGTGTGTCATTGCAGTAGTACGTGGACATATATATCAATCATTAAAGCTACGAAAAGTCTTAAATAATGCAAGTTGCAAAATAAGCTGAACATGATGTGAAATAGAAGATGTAATGACATCTATCATTAAAGATAAGACAAGTCTTTACTATGTAAACATGCTGCAAAAGTTAATAAAACAAATAAAATGAAAGATTCTTGTCACGACACAAAGGCAGGCCTAACAGAACGCCGGGTCGAACGATTCAATCCTCGGAGAGAACCTGATCGGCCAACCCAAGTCTTGGTTCACAGCGGAAGATTTGAACATAAATTAAAGACCAAATATTTATACAATGATTACAAATATAATAGTGCAATAATTAAATAGCAGTTTAATATAGTCTAATCGTTCAAATCTAAATCGTTAATCTTATACATACCCAAAACATGATAAGTCCTCACCAGGAAATTTATAAAACACTCAATAAGGAAGTAAAGAAAAGGAAACTGCTTTTGAACTCCAACTACTCGTTATTCTTGTTCTTTCCTAGAAAGGAATGAGTCATTGAGGTGAGTAATTACCTTAGTAGGCAGATTATATTAAATGCAATACATGTAAAACTTCTTTTACTTCTCATTTCCAAACATGAGCAGATCATAAGGGTTTTCAAATATCTATCCAGAAAACTTATGATATGCCATGGGGGCCAGTGACTCGCTCTCAAAGCAAGGTAAGTTCACCTCTGAATATATTTTACTAACACAGTTGCTAGTTTTGCAGGCACAGGTAATTTTGATTGACATCAAATGGGAACCAAACCCTACGGATATGGACAAACCTACGCACGTGCTCACATGAAAACTACATCCAGATTCAAGCCACTAGAAAGAGGAAATTTGTTTTCCCTACATCCTTCTTTGTAACCAAATTTTATGCACATCCTTGTTTTGGCAAACATTAGCCCTTCTTGTATTTTGTTTGTAAACATTGACATTTCTGTCTTTATTTTTAGCATGCATGCATTTAGATCTGTGGGTTGTAGGTTCAATCAAGCAACCATGCGCGCGCACTCGGCCATCACCAACCGAGGACCATTGATATCTTTTCACTTGGATGGATGACTTGGCCAAATCAATGGCTTTGAGGACATGTTCCAGACCTTTCCTCACTCAGCTTGTAACACCCGAAATTTCTTTGGCTTGAAATTGACCCTGAATTTCTTTCTACAAAACTTGGATATAATGCAAAGTATCTTTTGATAAATTTGTCGATGAACGAGTGGATGACGAAAATCAAAGAAGAAGAGATGAAAATTAGAAAGGAATTTAAAGGTTGTGATTTAATGGAGTAAAAAATAAGGCTAAAAATTCAACCTTAAGATTTAAAAAAAAATATATATATAATAATAAGTAAAATGAAAAGCTTCTACGTTGAAGCATCTAAGGAGAATAAACCTACATGTAATTTTAAGGGAATTGAGAGGTGAAAATGGAAAATGAATGTTTAAATACTTGGTTGAAAATTTAACACCAAAGCATAATTTATAAATTAACCTTAAAACTCCTTTCTCCTCCTTTTCCATGAAAAACAGCAGCCCTCTCCCTTCATTGAAGACTCCTTCCCAATCTAAAGCTTCCCTCTTGTGAAGATTTAAGGTAAGAAAAATATGGTTTATAAGTTAGATAGGTTAGTTGTTGTCATGCCCACCACCACCCCTCCCCCCTCCCCGGTCGGGTTTTTCCGAACCCAGTTCGCTACTCTCATATCGTACTCATACTCAAAATTCGAGAAAATTTAAAACTTTATTCTTGTTCTCAAAACGACATCATTATTAAAAGTTTAAAAACCCTTGCAGCGGAAGAATCGTTATAAAATAAAGTTTAGGCTAGACATCATTTCAGATTTTTAGAACCATAAAAGAAATTTCAAGTTTCAAAACAATTATAGGATTCCCGGTCGACACCTAAATTGTCTCAGGTTGCAACTCTTTGCAACATCAGTCGACACTTAAGAAAAGTGGTCGATACTTCCTTCACCAGAAAACCTTGATTTTTAAACTCTAAAGCCTTTTGTTAAAAACCAAAACAACTTTCCTTTTAAAATTCGAGCAGCATAACGCTTAAACCATTTAAAAACCAAAATCTGTAAATCAAACCATTCTATACATCAAAATACCAATCCACACATCAAAAGAGTCCCAAGTACCCAAATATATATATACAACTAAAATTCTTCTCATCAAAATATCTACAAAATCGTCACACCTCACCCCCATGGTCAAGGCGTCCCAACAACGCTGCCAGCACCAACATACAAGAGTGTGTCACCAACTGCCATCCTAATCCTTCCCATGCTCATAAAGCTCACCTGAAAGCTCGTCGTCATCTACACCATAGAACACAAAACGTAAACTTAATGCTTAGCAAGTAGGGAACAATGAACTTAAAAATAATGCATAAACTCAACCCCCTAGTACATGTTGTTTCTACACTCTATTTTGTTCTCGTTTCGTTTTATTTTATTAATCTTTCACTTTTTCGTGTGGATCAAGTGGGCACCCATCCTATCACCACTCAGGACGGCCACACCTTGACCTAGCGGAGCGAGATCGGAGGCACACATCATGTCCACACACGAGACGACCATACGACGATCTCCTCCCAACATCGATCATAGAACCCTCTAGTGCTTTCTCAGTAGCACGTTAACAACGAGGCGTTCCTACTCACGACATCTTACGTATTTTCATTAGTGCTTCTCTCGTAAAGACCCTCTCGAAGTGCTACCACACAAGCACCATCCCTCGACCAGGTGACTCTACTCGAGACCACGTTACATTTCTTCTTATCTTCTTACATTTCATACTCTCGTTTCGTAAATATGCTCAAATCTCATTTTTCGTAGTTCAAAAACCATGATGCATGTCAACACATATGATCAACCAACAAAACAATAATAAACAAATAATCAAACCCTACCATTCCATAGGATAGGCTCTAAGGCAAAACACAAGCAATCCACTACTCACCTAGATCTTCGTAAAGTACTCACTCACTTCTGTTATGTTAATTGCTCAACTCGTTAACCTAACATATTTATGGAATTAACTTAGTAATCATCAAAACAAATCTAAGGGATGCCTACTTTGACTCTAACAACAAACCAAACTCACTTTAAAACATTCAACCAAAAATCCCGAAATTTCCCCCTTTTTTTGTTGTCCTATTTTCAATCAGTCATAACTCTCTCATTTTTCATCGGATTTGAACGATCCAATACATTCCGTAAACCTCTACATGTCTAATATCCAATGCTTTAATGTATTTTTGAAAACCAAACAGCATAATCAGTCAGATTTTTACAAAACAGAACCGGTTATATTGAGCTCCAATTTCTGATTTTCAACGAAATTCGACTAAACTTCTAATTTTTCTATATAATCAATCTATATCACTCTATATAATGTCTAAGCTTTCAAAATAGCAAGAAAACATAGCAAGGACAAGAAAACTTTGGAACTCCCACTTGGGGTTTTATCAACTTCTCCAAAACTCACCAAAACTCACTAAAAATGCATAAAACTTCTAAAGATATGCATAAATTACAAAACCACTCAAAAACTAACCTTAAATCTTGATGAAAATGGAGGAAAATGTGGAGGTGAGGCTCTCCAATGGCTATCAATCGTGGGAGAAGAGGAGAAGAAGACAATGCATTTGTCTTTTACCCTTTAACTTAACTCATTTTAAAACCTCCACTTTATTATAATTTACCACTAAACTAGGGTTAATTATAAAATCAACCCCACCTCACCACCTTCACCCTTCCCTTATGTGGAAGACTTCACTTTTTTACACTTCTTCTATCAATTTTATTTTTCCTTTTCGTTTATTTAAAACAACAATTACACAAAACAATCTACCTTAATCAATTATTTTCTCTCCAACCTCCTCTCTCTAAATCAAATACTTATGATAATTCTATGATCATTGTTATGCCATCCTAACGTAATTAAATCCAAGGGCAACTCATGTTTTAGGAAAATTCCAGGGTGTTACATTCCACCCTCCTTAAAAAAAAATTTGTCCTCAAAATTTACGTACCTGAAAAGCTCAGGATAACGATCCATCATGTCTTGCTGTCTTTTCCACGTTGCCTCTTCTATATTGTAGGTTACGCCATAATACCTTCACCAGTGGAATCTCCTTATTACGTAATGTCTTCACTCCATGATCAAAAATCTCCACTGGTTTTTCTTCATACGTTAACGTTGGCTGTACCTCAATATCCTGCTGCACAACGACGTGTGACGGATCTTGGATGCATTTCCTTAATATTGATACACGGAAAACATTGTGAATTCCTTCCATAGAAGCTGACAGCTCCAGTTGGTATGCTATTCTTCCGATTCTCTTCTTGATCGAAAATGGTCCAACGTATCTCGGGCTTAACTTACCCTTCTTCCCGAACCTCATTACTCATTTGAATGGTGAAATTTTTAGAAAGACTTCATTTCCCACCTCAAACTCCAATTCTTTCCTTCTTTCATCGGCATAGCTCTTATGTCGACTTTGAGCTGTCAATATTCACTGCCGAATAGATTTGATCTTCTCGGTCGTCTGTTGCACGATTTCTGGTCCAATCAAGCTGGCTTCCCCGACTTCATCTCAATAAAGAGGTGATCTGTATTTTCTCCCATATAGAGCTTCGTATGGAGCCATACCTATCGTAGCCTGATAGCTGTTATTATACGAAAACTCTACCAAGGGTAAATATTTGCTCCACGAACCCTAAAACTCCAGTACACAAGCTCGAAGCATATCCTCTAAAATTTGAATGGTCCGTTCAGATTGTTCGTCTATCTGAGGATGAAATGCTGTACTGAAATTCAGCCGTGTCCTCATTGCCTTGTACAGACTCTTCCAAAATTTTGATGTGAATTTTGAATCTCTGTCTGATACAATTGAAGTCGGTACTCCGTGCAACCGCAATATCTCCTGAATATACAATTATGCAAACTGGTCCATGTTAAAGACCATCTTTACCGGCAAAAAATGGGCTGATTTGGTTAAGCGATCCACAATCACCCATATCCCATTGCATCCTTTTGTTGTCCGGGATAACCCAACAACAAAATCCATAGATATTTGGTCCCACTTTCATTCTGGAATCGGCAATGGCTACAATTTTCTGACAGGCCTCTGGTGTTCAGCCTTAATTTGCTGACAGATCAAGCATGTCTCTACGTACTTTGCTACAGACTTCTTCATTCTAGGCCACCAATCATTTTGCTTAAGATCTCCATACATTTTAGTGCTTCCGGGATGAATTGAAAACCTTGAAGAGTGCGCCTCTGACAAGATATCATTCCGAAGTTGGTCATTATTTGGAACATACCATCTATTCTGAAACTTCAGAATTCCATCATTTGAATAGCTAAACTCGGTTCTGTCATTAGATACCAGAGTCGACTTGAATTCGTTGCACTTTGAGTCTTCCTATTGAGCTTCTCTAATTTTCTCAAGAATTGTAGGTTTCAGTGATAAAGCTGATAACACCATTGTTACATTCAAAACCAGCTCCAAATTAAACCTCTAAAATTCTGTACTCAACGCCACTAACATCTCGGCCTTCATTGCTGAAACTAAGGTTGAAACTCGGCTCAATGTGTCCGCCACTACATTAGCTTTGCTGGAGTGATACTTGATTTCAAGGTCATAGTCCTTCACGAACTCTAACCACTGCCATTGTCTCATATTCAACTTCTTTTGATTGAAAATATACTTCAGACTTTTGTGATCTGAATATATCTCACATTGTTTTCCATAAAGGTAGTGCCTCCAGATCTTTAGCGCGAACACCACCGTTGCTAACTCTAAGTCATGGGTTGGATAATTTTTCTCATAAGACTTTAATTGCCTGAAAGCATAGGCAATCACCTTTTCGTTCTGCATTAATACACAACCCACTCCGATCCTAGAAGCATAACAGTAAATGCTAAATTTCTCATCCGCCACCGGTAGTGTCAACACCGGAGCTGTAGTCAATTTCTGCTTCAGCATCTGAAAACTATGTTCACAATCCTCCGACCAAGCATATTTGACATCCTTTCTTGTCAGCCGAGTCAGGGGTGCTGCAATCTTTGAAAAACCCTCCATAAACTTTTTGTAGTAACCAGCTAACCCCAGAAAACTTCGAATCTCACTGACATTCATTGGTTGAGGCCATTCCTTGATTGATTGTATCTTAGCTGGATCTACCGATATCCCTCCACTGGAAATCACATGTCAAGGAAATGGATCATATCCAGCTAGAACTTGCACTTGGAAAACTTCGCATAAAGTTGATGCCGCTTCAAAGTCTGCAAAACAGTCTTCAGATGCTACTTATGTTCGTCTTCTTTACAAGAAGAGACCAATATATCATCGATAAATATAATGACAAATTTATCAAGATACTCTCAAAATACCCGATTCATCAGGTCCATAAAAGCGGCTGGAGCATTTGTCAGTCCGAACGAAATTACTAAAAATTTATAGTGCCCGTATCTCGTTTGAAAAGCAGTCTTCGGGATATCTTGCGATCTGATTTTCAGCTGATAATACCCTGACCTCAAGTCTGTCTTCGAGAAAATCCGAGCTCCTTAGAGTTGATTGAATAAGTTGTCTATCCTTGGCAGTGGATACTTGTTCTTAATGGTCAGCTTATTCAATTCCCTGTAGTCAATGCACATTTGGAGCGACCCATCTTTCTTTTTCACAAACAGAACTGGCGCCCCCCATAGTGAAAAGTTTGGGCGTATGAATCCCTTATCTACCAATTCTTCCAATTGCTTTTTCAACTCCTTCAATTCTGGCTGAGCCAACCTGTAATGGTTCTTCGATATTGGTTTTGCTCCGGGATATGTGTCAATCACGAATTTTATTTCCCGATCTGAAGGTAAACCAGGCAAATTGTCCAGAAATACATCAAGAAAATCACGAACTACTAAAATATCCTGAGGTTTTGTCTCTACTTGAAACTGAGCATCTGAAATTGTTGAAAGAAAGCAAAGATGCTCACCTATTAAAAATCTGCGAGCATCAATGGGCGCCATTACAGATAGCTTCTTTATATTCTTCGCGGCTTGCAACGAATGCTTCCCACCATTCGAGGGTTGGAAATTAACAGTGCCAGCTCTGTAGTCAATTGTTGCATAGTGTCAGAACAGCTAATCCATTCCAAGTATCACGTCGTACCAGGTTATTCTCATCATAATTAAGTTGGCAGGCAAGTTTTTTGTCCCTACTAATACAACACTGTCATGCACCACTTGATTGGAGTGCATGCATTCACCAGACGGTAGCTTTACTTCATACATACATACAGCTGGCTTAGGCTCCAAATTTAATTTTACTACGAAGGTCGTTGCCACAAAGGAGTGTGATGCACCCGAGTCTATCAACGTAAAAGCAGGCACTGTATCAATTAGTACTGTACCTGAAATAACAACTGGTCGATCTTCACTCTCCGGCTCAATTATAGCAAAAATTCTGGTGTCGCCTTGGCTGGACCCTTCTTTGCTGTGGGGTAGTCTCTAGCTATATGATCGGTCTCGTTGCAGTTGAAGCACCGGTTAACCCTCGTATTTGGGCAGTCTCGTGAAAGATGGCCAGCTTCAAAACAGTTATAGCATTTGCTTGCAAACTATGTGCATTCTCCTAGATGGTACTTCAAATATTTCTGACATTGCGGGTACTTACCCTATTGTTGTGATTTCTTTCCTCCCCTTTGATCATTTAAGTTACCGCCTGGCCTTTGGTTCCCTGCGCTGTAAAGAAGATCCTTCTCTACTCATATGTGGCGTGATCTCCTTAAAAAGTCTCCTGGTGGCTTCTCCTTGCTTAATACATTTAACATCCGCCTCCTCCACTTCTAGTGCTTTGGCCACAATTCTTGCGCACGGTACTCCCTCAATTTCAGATATTTTCACGCCTTTATATATCTCTGGCTTTAGCCCTTGCACAAACTGAAGTACCTTATCTTCATCCTTGCTCACCAAATGACTTGCGAACCGAGATAACGATTCAAACTGCCTGATGTACTCTCCTACTGATCCAGCCTGTTTCAACTGCAAAAAGTCCATCCTCTTCACAGCTTGAACCGTCCTGTTGTAGTGTTTATCGTAAAATATTTCTTTGAACTCGTTCCATGTCAAATCCTGGGCAGCTCTGGTGGCCTCTACTATCTCCCACCAGCATTGAGTATCTTTTGACAAGTGAAATGTCGCGCACGTCACCTTGTTTCCCTCCTCCACATTGGCAACTTGAACATGTTTTTGATTGTATGAATCCATCTTTCTACAGCAGTTGGATCCAATAATTGTCCTTCAAATGTCGAAGGCTTCAGTCTTCTGAACTTTTCTCCACTAGAACCCGCTCCAAGGTTCCCCTGCCTTTCCTGATTCAATAGCGCCCCCAACTGTTGGGACTGCCTGATGACTAGCTCTGTAAGTTGCCTGATCGAATCCTCATGTTCATTTCTCGGCTGTCTTGGGTTTTTCGGCATCAATTTTCTATTCCTGATCAAAGTTAATGCAATCTAATTTTAGTTATAAACTAACTAAAATTAAAAAAAATACTTACAGTCGGTGAAGCACGTTGCATGGCGGCCGACACTGTTGGGTAATCCTTTGAACGACTTGACCATTTGGCTCTGATACCACAACTGTCACACCCCCTGGGTTATTTTTTTATTTTTATTTTTTCCTTTTCTTTTATTTAAAACAACAATTATACAAAACAATCTACCTTAATTTATTGTTTTCTCTCCAACCTCCTCTCTCTAAATCAAATGCTTATGATAATTCTATGGTCATTGTTATGCCCTCTTAATGTGGCGGCCCTGACAGGATTGGTGGGCATGCCCCGTGCATGCCACTTCTTATGTCTTGATGCCCTAAGCCTCAATTGATGTTTTTCGACCTTAAACGAGTCATTTTAGATACGTTTTAAGTTAGACTCCAAATGTTAATACAAGTGGATTGAATGCCTAAGTTCGTTCATTATGATGTTAATGTGTTATTGAGATGAAAAGAAAAATTTTATGTGGACGGACGAGGGTAAAATGAAAGGTATGTCACGGCTTAGGCAGTAGCGGTCCTGAAGGGATCGGGGTCGCCACACCTAACATAATTAAATCTAAGGGCAACTCATGTTTGAGAAAAATTCCAGGGTGTTACAGTTGTTGTCTATTTTGAGTTTTGAAAGGAACTTTGTGCTTGGGTTTTTGAAACTCCAAAAATTCTGAATCTTGCTGGGTTTTCTTCTCTAATTTAATGTTCTCACTTGATTTAAGAGTTATGTAATGGTCTTGGATGAGTTGAATGGGAAACCTATGCATGTTAGAAGGAAGAATTTGGGAATTGAGTTTAAGAATCGGCCAAAACAGAGCAATGTTTGGTTCTGAATCTTCTGTTCTTGTTTGTGTTTTGGTTTTTAGAAATGGTTGATTCTATGATAAACTAGACATCTTAAGGTTTAATTTGGCTGTTGAATCATTAAAATCGGATAAGAATTGAATAAGTTATGAATTTTTGAAGTTATTCTACAAAAACTGAAAAATTCTAGCGGGCAGTTCGGTTTTTGGTTTTTCCGTTTTGATTCTGTTTTGTTTTGTATAAATGGTTGATTCCATGTTAAAATAGACATAATGAGGTTTTCAAAACATATTGAATCATTGAAAATAGATAAAAGTTAAGTGAGTTATGGACATTTATAGTTGATCCTAAATTTGTGGAGAAATCCGAGATTATTGAATGAGAATTGTTGAGTTTTGTTAGTTGAATGAACTTTGAGCTATTTAAATGGTTGGTTTGAACTATTGAATGGGTTGCTTAGTTTTTAAGGTTACTTAAATCGAATAGTGTGCATGGTTAAAGAGTTGGTTTTTATGCTTAGATGTTTGCTTATTGAAATTGTGATGTTATTAATGATTTGATGCACATGTATTAAGTTCTTGAAACTCTAGGAAGCAATCAAGGTTTGCTTAAATTTGCTACGGATGCGAGGTAAGATTATATTGCATGTGTTCGGCCTTTAAGGTCTACATCACAAAGGTACTAGGTTTTTATATGATTTAAAGGGTACACTGATGGGTAGTTAGGTTATTAGAATATGTTTTATGCTAAGTGTCGTTGTTTTATTGAAATGTCTTGAGAAATTGTCTAAGTTTATGCATTGAGAATATGTCTACATGTTGTGTTATGTTATATGTGCACCGTATGTTCATGCATCACGTTTTCAAGAAATCATGCAAAATGTTTTATGCACATGTTTTATGTAAGAAAGATAAGTAAATGTTAAATGTAATGTACTGGTTAAGTTGTGGGATGAGGAATGACATATGTTCTGTTCTTGTCCTTATCTAGGACTTCTGTAAAACTGTCCTCACCTAAGGACATATTGGTATTTGTCCTTCCCTGGGACAAGGCAAAAACACTAACCCATGTCATGTATACTGACCCTACTCCTCTAACACGCCCCTTTAACCATCATGTCCACTTGAACTTAAATGTAAAGTATGTACATAGTTTTGAAAATGATCATGCATAGCACACGCATTTTACAGCTTTGATATGATCTTGCTTAGCGTTAGGCTCATTAGTTAAACTCTGTGATGTAGGTATTGACCGTACAGGTGAGGACTTCAAATCTCAGGTGGATCATTAAGTGCAGTTGGAGGGGTACGTCCACAGCAGTGACCCAGTAATTGTTAGGGTGATTTCGACCGTGGCTAGTATGTTTATGTTTGGTTTAAGTTCGTGTATAGAAAAGTATGGATGTTTTGATAGGATGATGTATAGATAGGTTTAGCGATTTGGAAAATACTGGAACCGTTTAGGAGTTATTTCGTCTGTATGGATATGTTCAGTTTTCAGGGTCATTTCATGTAGTTTTGTAACGACCCGAACTTTCAGAACCCGGTTTGTTACACAATCTTGCACGAAACTCGGAAAAACTTTGAACCAAACTTAGAGGTCTACTTGAAAGTCAAAATTTGATGTTTTCTAAAACTTCAAACATTCAAGAACTTACAGCGGAAATCGTTTAAGTACAAAATTTAAACAAAGCTATTGTACGATGCTTGATTAATCAGTTGAAATGTTGAGGAATAATCACCAAAAAGAATAAAAGTTTAAATTGCAAAATACTCCATGAGTCTTAAAAAGTCAAACGCGTCGCCCGCTGAACAAAGTCAACAAAAGGGGCTGAAGCAGAAAATAGAAGACATCATCCGGTGACAAACGACAAAATATTCTCTACACTTACCGAAGACGTCAGCCGGATGATCGACGTTATACTGCATCCACCGGTGACTAGACGACAAAACGCTTCTTACATCTTCCGGTGGATTATTACACGACATCCACCGGTCACTAAACGACAAAACATTTCCTACATCTTCCGGTGGATTAACACACGACATCCACCGGTCACTAAACGACAAAACACTTCCTACATCTTCTGGTGGATTAACACACGACATCCACCGGTCACTAAACAACAAGAGACTCTCTACATCATCCGTCGGGTTTTCACACGACATCCACCGGTGAGTAGAATACTCGACATCATCCGGTGACGTCAGCCGGATGATTTGATCCGCCAATGTCTATCAGCGAACAAACACCCAACATCCACCGGCGAACCCATTCGCCGATGGTTGAACTTGCAAACTCACTCAAGACATTCAAAAACCTCTGACCCTAAGTAACTCCAGAAAACTCAACAGAAAGTAGAACAATATCTTAACTACTCAAATTCCATACAAAAACATCTCTAGCTGCGAGAAGGACGAGTTTACTTCACTAAAACCATTAGAACAGTTCAAGATCCTTACATTACTCGAATTCAGTAAAATCGCATTTAAGCCTAACCAAATACTATTATCAGAAAGTTCAAAAAGAACATATTCGAAATATTAAAAACCACTACTGTCATGAAAACTCAACACACTAAAATTGAAACGTTGTCAACTGAACCTTCACACCAACTGACATCAGTTAAACCGCCCCATCAGCTGCCAGATTGTTACAAAGATGCACTCCAAAACCAATCTAGTCCTCAGCAGACTCAGAAAACACACCTGCTATCACTTCTTCACCTACATCACAAAACTCATCTATTAGCCTAATGCTAAGTAAGTAAAGCAGTTGTGAAATGAAACACTGAAATATAAATTCCTAAACATGCATTTTCTACTTTCTCAACTCAGTTGTTCATGCTTCGTTTCTGTTCAAATCCCCCTGTGAAGTTGGGAGTCGGATCAACCCTCCCAAAGTATAAATATCCACTGTCTCATTAAGGGGTGGATTAGTTCTCTTAATAGTAAATCTGATTCACATGTTCAAATCCCCCTGTGAAATTGGAAGTTGGATCAATTCTCCCAAAGTATAAATATCCACTGTCTCATTAAGGGGCAGATTAGTTCCCTTAACAGTAAAACTGATTCACATAACTGTTTCAATATGTTCAATCCTCACCATGCTGACATGCATTCAAATTCATTTTCGTTTATTTTTAAAACACGATACATGACATACCAACACATTCTAGCAAACAAACCCTAACGTTTTGTGATGTAGGCCCGAAGGCACAAGCAAACTTTACTTACCTGGCTCTCCTGGTGATGCTCGGTTTCAACTACTCCAAAAGCTCGTTTACCTAAGTTTATGGCAATACATTAATCCAACTCTCACTAGACCTTAACAAGAATCAATAATAAGATTGAAGAAACCGATTTGAAACTCTGCTACCCGTGTAATCCCTTTTATTTCTAAGAACCCGAACCTATGCTCAATCTCAGCACCTTCAAAATCCTCACATTGTACTCCCTCAGGTAACTAACCACTATATCTTAAGAGAAATGAGGAAAACTTACCTAGGTTGAAGGAGAATCGGGCGAGGAAAATCGCCTAGAGAGCTCGGCTGCTTGAGCTGAAAACCCGAAGAGGAAAAGTATGAAATTAGTGGCGGCTACAGTGCATTAAACCCAACCCTCTTTCCTTAAATACGTTATCCACTTTTGAAAATTGTAAATTTACTCTAGTGCCCTTGCCTAGTCTTTTAATAACCCTACTTAAATTATTGATTAATCAGGTGTATACCATTAATAATAAAAGAGTTGGTTCGATAAAACCGGGTGTTACAAGTTTGTTTTCGTGATTTTCGCTATGCTTTTTGATACGTTTATGAACTATGATTTTGAGAGTTAGGGGTAAGAATGTTAGAATGTGAAGGTAATTGAAGTGTTTATATAAGTTATGAAGTTTGGAGAAAGTAGGAAGTGGTTCCAAAATTTTATATTTTTTTTTTAATTTTGATTTTTAAGGACGTTTTAACCCAAGGTTTTATGATACTTTCCAAACGTATTTTATGAATGTCTTCCACATATTTTAAAGGGTATAAACGTACAAAAAATCGATTTAAAGTTTTAAATAAAAGTAAAAAAAATTTACGTGAAAAAGTAAAGTCTAGTATGTCATGTTTCGTGGCGGCCTGCGAGGGTCATTACACAGCTGCAGTCATGCCATTCAAGCATCCAAGGAGGGGAAGTCACGTGTCCATGCAAAAACAACGCGGAAGTTGAGTGCGCGCGCTGGCCCTCGGCTGAGAGATGCATCCAACGGCTACTGGATCTTCAGCCAAGTTTTCTTCTTCAATTTGAACCAGCAACCCTAGGGTTTTTAGAAGCATATTTAATCATTGTCTACATTGTATTTTGATAGTTTTGATTGACTGAAAATTGACATTTTTTCTTCACAAAACATGAATAGCTTCGGCTGCCTTGTTTTGTAACCTCGGTGAGTAACATCCGAGTGGAGAGGTCCTCCATTATCTCCAAGTGTTTGGTTGCTTGTAGACTCTTATTGACATATTTCCTCTCCTTCATTTTGAGGTTAGAATCATAGTAGAGAGGTGGTACACCTTGCCCTAAGCTGGAGTTTTCCTTTTTGGAGGAAGCTTCAGTCAAAGGGAGTCAAAGTGACCTCTCGGGCCAGCCGGGTTGTTTGTGCATAACTCTCTCAGTTGAGAGAGTTTGTTTCTGAAAGTTTAAGGAGCTATCACTCACATATCATGTTAGTTCTCTGTAAAATTTTGTGCATTTGGAATCCATTTGTGAAAGTTGTGCATACTGCTTTGGGTTCTCTTCGGGTTCAGCCGAGAGGACCGAACCCTTGTTGGTTTGGTGTTTGCTAACGCGGTTTTGCAGAACCAAATCGTGTCAACTTATTTCCATCATTTTCTTAAAAACATGCTCTACGAGCCACTAATGAGGATTTCGTTCAATATTGTTATATATATAGACAACTATACGAAAATACGTCATCATCATAATTTTGTATAAAAATCACCTCAATGAAAAAGGAGAGTCGCTCAATGACCCTTCTAGTACACTAACATAGAAAGGTGACGATCTGAAAACCCTGTAGTACCTCGTGAGTCTGAAAGAGTAATAAAAGTGACGGCAACCCATAGGTCCAACCACATCATTAGGGTGGCCGGCAATCCCAAAATCAAGACGGACACCAAGCGTACAATTATGTAAAAATTACTACTTGATCGATTTAGTGAGTAAAACCCAATGAGAAACGTCATCACACTTCTACCTATTTTAGTAACATGGCAATAAGAAAATTTCATGCAAAAACACTCTAGCTTGAGGGAAAAGGCCATTTAACTTCACTAAACCTTAAACAGTTCAATATCTTCATTACTCGAATTAGTAAATCGCATTTAATCTAAAACCAATACTATTTATCAAAAGTTTCAAAAGACCATTTCGAATATTAAAAAACCACTACTGTCATGAAAACTCAACACACTAAAATTGAAACTTGTCATGAACCTTCACACCAACTGACAAGATCAGTAAACCGCCCCATCAGCTGCAGATTGTTACAAAGATGCACTCCAAAACCAATCTAGTCCTCATGCAGCCTCATAAAACCACCTGTATCTTCTTCACCTACATCACAAAACTCATCTATTAGCCTAATGCTAAGTAATAAGCAGTTGTGATGAAACACTGAAATATAAATTCCTAAACATGCATTTTCTACTTTCTCAACTCAGTTGTTCATGCTTCGTTTCTGTTCAAATCCCCCTGTGAAGTTGGGAGTCGGATCAACCCTCCCAAAGTATAAATATCCACTGTCTCATTAAGGGGTGGATTAGTTCTCTTAATAGTAAATCTGATTCACATGTTCAAATCCCCCTGTGAAATTGGAAGTTGGATCAATTCTCCCAAAGTATAAATATCCACTGTCTCATTAAGGGGCAGATTAGTTCCCTTAACAGTAAAACTGATTCACATAACTGTTTCAATATGTTCAATCCTCACCATGCTGACATGCATTCAAATTCATTTTCGTTTATTTTTAAAACACGATACATGACATACCAACACATTCTAGCAAACAAACCCTAACGTTTTGTGATGTAGGCCCGAAGGCACAAGCAAACTTTACTTACCTGGCTCTCCTGGTGATGCTCGGTTTCAACTACTCCAAAAGCTCGTTTACCTAAGTTTATGGCAATACATTAATCCAACTCTCACTAGACCTTAACAAGAATCAATAATAAGATTGAAGAAACCGATTTGAAACTCTGCTACCCGTGTAATCCCTTTTATTTCTAAGAACCCGAACCTACGCTCAATCTCAGCACCTTCAAAATCCTCACATTGTACTCCCTCATGTAACTAACAACTATATCTTAAAAGAAATGAGGAAAACTTACCTAGGTTGAAGGAGAATCGGGCGAGGAAAATCGCCTAGAGAGCTCGGCTGCTTGAGCTGAAAACCCGAAGAGGAAAAGTATGAAATTAGTGGCGGCTACAGTGCATTAAACCCAACCCTCTTTCCTTAAATACGTTATCCACTTTTGAAAATTGTAAATTTACTCTAGTGCCCTTGCCTAGTCTTTTAATAACCCTACTTAAATTATTGATTAATCAGGTGTATACCATTAATAATAAAAGAGTTGGTTCGATAGAACCGGGTGTTACAAGTTTGTTTTCGTGATTTTCGCTATGCTTTTTGATACGTTTATGAACTATGATTTTGAGAGTTAGGGGTAAGAATGTTAGAATGTGAAGGTAATTGAAGTGTTTATATAAGTTATGAAGTTTGGAGAAAGTAGGAAGTGGTTCCAAAATTTTATATTTTTTTTAATTTTGATTTTTAAAGACGTTTTAACCCAAGGTTTTATGATACTTTCCAAACGTATTTTATGAATGTCTTCCACGTATTTTAAAGGGTATAAACGTACAAAAAATCGATTTAAAGTTTTAAATAAAAGTCAAAAAAATTTACGTGAAAAAGTAAAGTCTAGTATGTCATGTTTCGTGGCGGCCTGCGAGGGTCATTACACAGCTGCAGTCATGCCATTCAAGCATCCAAGGAGGGGAAGTCAAGTGTCCATGCAAAGACAACGCGGAAGTAGAGTGCGCGCGTGGGCCCTCGACTGAGAGATGCATCCAACGGCTACTGGATCTTCAGCCAAGTTTTCTTCTTCAATTTGAACCAGCAACCCTAGGGTTTTTAGAAGCATATTTAATCATTGTCTACATTGTATTTTGATAGTTTTGATTGACTGAAAATCGACATTTTTTCTTCACAAAACATGAATAGCTTCGGCTGCCTTGTTTTGTAACCTCGGTGAGTAACATCCGAGTGGAGAGGTCCTCCATTATCTCCAAGTGTTTGGTTGCTTGTAGACTCTTATTGACATATTTCCTCTCCTTCATTTTGAGGTTAGAATCATAGTAGAGAGGTGGTACACCTTGCCCTAAGCTGGAGTTTTCCTTTTTGGAGGAAGCTTCAGTCAAAGGGAGTCAAAGTGACCTCTCGGGCCAGCCGGGTTGTTTGTGCATAACTCTCTCATTTGAGAGAGTTTGTTTCTGAAAGTTTAAGGAGCTATCACTCACATATCATGTTAGTTCTCTGTAAAATTTTGTGCCATTTGGAATCCATTTGTGAAAGTTGTGCATACTGCTTTGGGGTTCTCTTCGGGTTCAGCCGAGAGGACCGAACCCTTGTTGGTTTGGTGTTTGCTAACGCGGTTTTGCAGAACCAAATCGTGTCAACTTATTTCCATCATTTTCTTAAAAACATGCTCTACGAGCCACTAATGAGGATTTCGTTCAATATTGTTATATATATAGACAACTATACGAAAATACGTCATCATCATAATTTTTGTATAAAAATCACCTCAATGAAAAAGGAGAGTCGCTCAATGACCCTTCTAGTACACTAACATAGAAAGGTGACGATCTGAAAACCCTGTAGTACCTCGTGAGTCTGAAAGAGTAATAAAAGTGACGGCAACCCATAGGTCCAACCACATCATTAGGGTGGCCGGCAATCCCAAAATCAAGACGCGACACCACTCGTACAATTATGTAAAAATTAAACATACTCTGATCAGATTTAGTGATTCAAAACCCAATGAGAACGTCATCACAACTTTATTACCTATTTTCGTAACATGCAAATAAGAAAACTTTCATGCAACATAAGGTGTATTGGGATATCCTCATAATATTTTGACATTGATACCTTCCAAAGTATCACCGAGATTCATCATCACAAGATATATATCATACAATATAAAATCATGCATAAATAGTAAACGTGTAAAATGGTATGTATATATACGTAAAAACAGAGGTGTTGGCGACCTGGCTCCATCAATTTTAGTACAAGTGATAACTCACCAAAATAGGTTTTCATAAAATCATGCAATACAATGCAAAAGTATAAATTCTCTACATCGACAACGATTACTCTTCTGGCTAATCAAAGCTACCACCTCTACATCAGCTCGTAATCCACAAACGTGTCCGAGCCTAAAATAAAATCAAGTCAGGAAATCTATCTCAACCACTGAGGGGACACAAGATTGGGTACGATATTGGGAATAGGAATCCAACTAGAATGCTATAAATGACGATCGACACTTTAGGGAAGTCACAAAAATTGTCTCTGTTCGCCGTTTCTGACCTTCATTCGACCAAATAATTTATCTATAGTTTAAAAACAATTAAATAAACTAGAGACAAACCATGTATTCGATTTTATGAGCTCAAATCCAAATCTAACTAAAAACCCTAAACTTTGAACGTAAAAATTAAGAGGAGAAACTTACAATCTCTCGAACTCATTCACAAATGTTGTTGCACGAAGTCCAGTGATCACTTCTCTGGCCTCGAAATTGACATTTTGCCCAATCTCCTCTCTCTCTCTCTCTCTCTCTCTCTCTCATCTAGCGACCGCGTAGAAGAAAAAGAGGAGGAAATGAGAAAGCAAAAATTTCCCCTATTTTTGATAATCCTCTTTTAATTTATTTCATTTAAATAATTCATATTTAAATTAAAACAAAATCCTTAAATTCTGAATCGCCGAAATCCGAACATTTTCAAAATCTCCACTCGAGGTACATACCAAATTACTCAACTTTGATTTCCTCAAATTAACCACAAGGTAATTTCCCTAACTATTGATTTTGACTAATTGACTGAAAATCTAACGCCGTCGTTAAATGACAAAACGAGTCAGCCCAGACCATCTTTAACGCGAAAAATTTATATATAGAATTTAAATAATATACAAATACCAGTTTTTAGCGTTCTTCTATAAAAAATTAAAATTATAATGACAATAAAATAATAATAATAATAATCATCATTGTAAATTAAAATAAAATAATATATTATATGAAGATATTTCGATTGACTTGGATGTTATCTGACGCATCATTACATTAAAATACAGAAAATGCATGATCTCTCTTCAAAAAAATGTTGCAGAGAACATGTTGAGCATACGACCCATCATTACGACACATTGCAAAAAATTCACGTGTTCTTATAATAATGACAAAAATACTTAAAAAAATTAGTCAAGTAAAACGTGTTATTATAGCATAAGATAAATATGACATCCATCGTTAAGGATATAAAGAGTATTGAATAAGTCAAGCATGTTGGTAAATCAGTTAAATGTGATGCAAAATAGGAACTATAATTGTAGAAACCAGTATTTTTATGTTGATTAAATTCTACTTGTTACTTTTTCACTTCGTTGACGGTCCATGTGTCATGGATTGACTCGTTTTATCGTGTTGTAATCATGTTAGATTTTTATCGGTCAATTGATTAAATTGGTAATTTGAAAAATTATCATGGAGTTAAAATGGAGGGATTAATTTCAGTAAGTTGGAATTATTTCCTTGGTTAAAGAGAGAATGTTTGGATTATTGAAAAATAGAAATTTGATTGGATTTTCAATTAATATAAATTATATTTATATTAAATGAATTAATAAAATAAATGTTAATTAAGAAGAAATGTATTTTTATAATGGGGTTTGGGAAACCTTATTCTATTCATTTTCCCCTCGCCGCCGCACATAGAGGAAGTGAGAGAAGAGATTGATTTTTGGCCGTGAGAATTGTTGCAATCGAAGGCTACGATTGTGTACGTGGGTCATCGAACATCGTCTTTTGTAAAGGGACCTCGTAAGCAGGTAAATTTTTCTCTCCATTTCTAGGGTTGAAGTTAGAGTTTATTTGGATTTGTATTCGAGCTTGGAAACTCGAACCATAGGTTATTAGTGGATTATTTGAGTAGATTTAAGTTTTATGTAACCTGTTTGAGTGATTAGAGGTGAAAATAGATAAAAATGGGAGTTTCTTGCAAAACCCGTCATCAGAATGACATTTTCGGGCGACCTCTGTTGCTAGCAGAGTCTCGCTTTGGAAAGTGGATCCCCGCAATGCAAAGCGGAGTCTCGTGAGGTGACCTGCGAATTCCCACGAGTTGACCTGCAAAGTAGGGGTGTGCAAACCGAATCGGAACCGATGAACTGAACCGGAACCGGTGACATAGGTTCGGTTCGGATCGGTTTTGACCATTTGGAAACCGATCTTCGATTTTATTTTGTAGGAACCGCTTAATTAGGTTCGGTTATCGGTTTGGATCGGTCAAAACAGATACAAACCGAACCGAATCGGTTTTCACAAAGGAATTTTAATTAATAAAAAATAAAAAAAAAATTTAATAATTAAAATTGCTTTTGTTATAATATTACTTTTATTTCTTAAAAGGATTTATTGTAATTTTGACTTTACTTTTCGTTTTTTATTCTTCTAATACATTTTTTTTTATATTTGACTATATATCTAATTATTTTTTATCTCCTCCAATTTAAATTTAAATTATTTAAAATTTTGGAAAATAAGTTGTAGAACTGAAACCGAACCAAAACTTTCGGTTCGGTTTCGGTTCGATTTTGGTATGTTAAAAGACCGGCTTCGGTTCGGTAAATCTAAAACCGAAACCGATCGGTTCGGTTTGGTTCCTCCCCAAAACCGAAGAGAAACCGGTTTTGCACACCCCTACTGCAAAGTCCCTCAATTGATCCCTGCGGAGTTCTGCTGTCGACCCTCACAGATTTCTTTGATTGACCCCCGTAGAGTACCCTAGGTTGACTAGCAAACTCCGAACTAGCAAACTCCTGCGGTTGGCCAGCAGACTCCAACAGGTTGACCTAGAGCCCTACAGTTTGACCAAGACTCTCACACTGTAACACCTGAAAAATTTTCAGTACCATTTAATTTTACCATATGATAAAAATTAAGTAGAATTTATAATTGATTATAAATTAGGGGAAATATTATTTAGAGGTTTGAAAAGTCAAAAAAAGAGAAGACTTGAAAAGTTAAATGTGGCCTTTGGCGTTGGAAACAAGTGAAGAGAACTTCTCTTAATGAAATGGAAAGGGAATAAGAGGATAATCACTTGGCTTAGACGTAGCCACCTCACCTAACCCTAACACTTATCTTTTAAGTGCTATTTAAACAAAAAAAAAAAAAAAGAGAGGATGAATCAGCCTCTTTTCCATGACAGAAGACCTTCTCCCTTCTTCCACCTTTCCAAAATTTCACACCAAAAACCCTACACACTTTCCCTCTCTCTCTCAAAGATTTCTAAGGTAAGGGTTTGGTTTCCTTAATGGATGGATTATTCTTTGGATTCATCAGTGAAATAGAAGGGTTTTGTGGAATTTAATTTATGCTTGTTGAACCCTAATTAAGAGATGAACGAAAATGGTTGGGTTTTATTATTTCTTGATTTGTTTTGAGGATGAATGGATGAGAATGCATGTTTATTGATGAAATGGAAGAAAAAATAGCAAAAGTGATGATGAATAGTTTGAATGGCAGAATTACAGGACAGTTTTGGATGTTTGTAATTTCGGTTCATTGAGTTTGTTTTATTTGATAAATTGATTTGATCATGTTATAATAGACTTTTTAAAGAGTCCATAGCCGTTGGAAATACCAGATTCAGAAAATTGTAACCAAAGTTATGAATTTTAGAAGTTAAGTCAAATTTTAGGTTAAATTCCAAGATTTGAGTTTTTGGTTAGAATATGTTCAAAACCATTAAGAATGGATGTTTAACTTGAGTTATGTATTCATGTACACTCTTTTGGGAAGCGATTGGAATTAGAATTCACTCAAAGGAAATATATGAGTTGAATTGATTTGGATGTATTAGATGTAAATTGTTTGATTCCTATGTTTTAGGTTTGAAAATCAAAAGGGAAGTTGAGAGAATTGCCTAATCTTGTGCTCAAGACGCTTGGTAAGTGCATGTTTGCATGCGTTTTGGCCGATTGGTCTACACCACAAAGAGTTAGGACGTTGATGGCTAGACTGATGAAATCGGAGATTTATAGTATTTCTAGAACTTTGGTTTGGGTAAAGATTTCTAGGTTGAGAGTTTATTTATGATAGCCTTTATTGTTTATTGATGGATTTGTTTATTAGTTTATTTTATGTTATATTTTCAGCATTTGAGGATATGTATGCGACATGCATTCACGCACCATAGTTTTCAAAATCATAGAAAATGATTTTATGCATATGTTTTCATGTAAACATAACAGAAAACAATAAAATAAATTACGTAAATAGTCATTGTGGGTAGGAAACTGAGTTTGGTCGTTCCGTCAGAGAGACCGTCAGGTGTGCCATTCCACTTCCCCTACAGTGAGTTGGTCGTCCCACCAGGTGAACGATCAGTAAGGTCATCTCTCCTCTAGAATCAGGACCCCAATGACTCATATTATGCAAGAAAATAAAGAACAGATCCAGTTGCATGTTTTACGAACAACATAGCATATTCATGAACATGCATCTTCTTTTATTTTACATCACTTGCTGCACATTAGCCTCATTAGTTTACTTTGTGGTGTAGGTGATACTATCACAAGTGAGGACTACGAGCCTCATGATGATTGACAGTATAGTTGACGGAGGATGTCCATGGCGTGTGCTTATACCTGCTAAGGGCGATTCGACCTGTGGGCGAGTCTATATGTCATTTTGGTAAATGTGTATAGATAGATAGTTTTCAAACTTGGATAGTAAGGATTTTGTTGGTTTTCAAAATAGATTTCTTAAACACTTTTAAAAATGGGTTTACCTTTAGATTTTAGTCTTCCGCTATGGTATGTCACAATGGGAATCGTTTTGCTAGTTTAGTGACATTATACGATTCTATATGTGAGATAATATGTTGATTTGATGATAGAATGGTTAATTGGAAGTGTGATTAAGTGTTTTGAGATTGTATGATAGTTTTGGGAAAGAAATGATTTAAAGGAAAAGGGGTGAAGAAAAATTAAGGGAGCTGATCGATCGCCCAGCATCAGGCGATCGATCGCCCCCTTAATTGGAGTCAGGAATTGGCAACCAGAGGGGTTGTCGATCGATCGCTCGAATTGAGCAATCGATCACCCCTTCAAGGCATCTGTGAAACGCAACCAGAGGGGTTGCCGATCGATCGCCGAATATGGGCGATCGATCGGCCATGGTTACTATTCATGCAGAAAAAAAAGTTTTAAGGGAATTTCACACACGATTTCTACGATGCTTTATAAAAGAAGTTTTCACGTTTTGATTTTTTTTAAAGATGGATAATATTTTCTTTTAAAGTTTTACGAAAAGTTAAGTTAGTAACAACTGAATTACGGGTCGTTACACACACAATGTATTTTAGTGAAAAAATTTATTATTTCTTGAACGATATTTTTCGGTTTGGGTTCCTAGCTCGATATGGGACCCGACCATATTTTTCTCTTATAACTCAAAAATGATATATATGATATGGATTTGATTTTAGGCTCGGACAAGTTTGTGAATTTCGAGCCGGTACCTGAGGTAGTAGCTCCAGTGTGTAGCAAGAGCGTTAATTGTCGAGACATGGTTTTATATTATTTGTATCAATATTTTTGTAAAACCTATTTTGGTGAGTTGTCACTTGTATAAACCTGACATGGTCAAGTTGCCAACATGTTTATGTTGACTTATAGAGTGTTTAAGTCTAAATATGTTTTTGATGATGTATTTGTATGCTAAGTATGTAATTTGATTATGTTTATTAAATGAGAATAATGAATTATAAATATGAAATTATTTGGAAATACTCTTGAAAAGGGTATTTTAGTTGTCTAATGAATCGGGTTAAGTGTACAGGGCTGAATAGTAAAACAGGGCTGAAAACTGATCTGTCGATGAGTTGTTAAAAGTAGACATACACCGATTGCTAAACGACAAAGGCAGAGTCGTTCAAGGCTACTCCTGCCGATCACTAAACGACAAAAGGCGAAGTCGTTCAAAGGTTGCTTCTGCCGATGGCGTTTTCAAGCTACTCCTACCGATGGTGTTTTCAAGCTACTCCTGCCGATGACATTTGTAACACCCGGCATTTTGCCATGTAATAGTTTTCCCGGATCATTTAATCGGGATTAATATTATATTAATACAAAGGAGTGTTTTGGTGGAACTGTTAGAATAATTGTGAAGAACTAAACTAATGTGTAACTAAACAAAACATTAAGTTTAAAATGCATGGAAGGGCAATTTGGAGAGAAATTAAGGTTGGTGGGAGTGAGCCAATGGTTGAATGACATCTGGCGACTTGATGAAGAAGCTAAGTCTTCCTCCTACGTGAAACCCTCACTTCTCATCTGTTTCTTCCCACTGCTCTTTGTTTTCTCTTCCTGGCGATTTTGACAAAGCACCAACACTTTGTTTCCTCGTTTTTCTTCTGTTTCCTTCAACCAAGGTAATCATCTACGGAAGTTATTGATTTTGGACAAGTTTAATGCGAGTTTTCACTAGGGTTTAGGGTTATTAATTCCGTGAAAACTCACTGTTTTGGATGAAAATACGTTAGTGTGTTTTCCTAAAGAGTTGAAATGAGCTTGCTGCATATTCTACAAGTTATTTGTTAGCATTGCAGCTTGTTTAATTTCTCTACATTTCAGCAACAGATCCGAGCGTTCCAGGGACATTCGAGCATTCTACACTGCAGCAAACAGGTAAGTTCATAACCGTAGGTTGGCCCTTAAGGCCCTACATCACGGAGGTACTAGGTTTCCTGTTCTGTCGGGTTGTTTTGGGTAGAAAGGTTATAATCTATGTTCTGAAATGTCTGGCTTCGATTTACTTTCTGTTGTCTTATTTCTGCTGTCTGCCTGTTTAAGTTCAAGCACCGTTCATGCATACACATTTTCTCTTAAAGACATGCAAATGTTTTCTGTACACTGTTTGAAACTAAACAAGATAAAATCCGACTGAAATGTACCAGGTTAAGTGCGAGATGGGGACTGGCCCCAGAACTGTTTACTGTTTATCGTTTACTGTACTGTATCCCTGATTGTGCCTGATAGTGCACCCTCTCCCTCCCCCACTGTTTGCCAGTTCCCCTATAAGCTCCACTTAATTCTACTGCCACTGTAATTTAATGCTCTGTACTGTCACCGTATTTCTGAAAGAAACTGCATGCATAGCATTTTGCATCACTGCATTCTGATTATGTCCTTACTGAGTTTTAGACTCATAGGTGAACTCCCTGATGTAGGTACTGAACCCGAACCTGAGGACTTTGTGCCTCAATCTGATGATTAGTTGCTGGTGGATCGAGCTCATGGGGGTTTGGTTGCTACAGCCAGACATGATTTCTGTTCAGAGGTTTCTGTAAAGTTTTTCTGAAATCCTGATTTTTGTGTTAAAAACTCTGTAGAAAACTCATCTTTTGGTAAATTCTGTAATTATATGTTAAGTCATGTACTGTCCCTCATATTTTGAAACAATGTACAAGTTCTTATGTTTCAGTTTTAGAAACCACTGTATTTGACAGTTAAGTTTATATTCTAAAGTATTCTGAAATTTGTTTGGAATGTTTCTACTAATTCATGCATGGATGAATTCTGGTTTTGGAACTATCCATGTAATTTATTTTCCTTGAATCTGTCAATTTTAAAGTATGTCTTATCGATCCTCAGATTTTGAAATATTGTATAGTTTCTGACTCAAAGCTTTAAAACTGCTGTATTTGACAGTTGAACTCATGCTCTGAATGTTCTGAAATGTTTTAGAATACTCTTCTGTTTTAAGAATTGCATGGATGATCTCGAATTTTAGAGTTATCCATGTAGTCTGATTTTCCTAAATCTGTCAATTGAAATCTGTCATCTACAAAGTGTGTTTCGAAAACTTTGTTTTTGAATCGGAATTTAAAGGTTTGCCCTCTTTTGTGAGATTTTCTGTTGGTATGTCTTCCTGTCAAAAGTTGCTAAATTCCTGCCCCTTTTAAACTGTATCTTCCGGTCATGTTCACTGCTGATTAAAACTATATCCACCAGTGATCACTGTGCATCTTTTGTCGTATCTGAGTCCACCGCCAGCTTAAGTCTTCCGCCCAATTTATTCCCAGTTCTGTCTGTATCTTCCGGTTGACGTCACCCATCCTCCGGCTGATGTCATCTATTTTGTCTTATTCGACATCTTCCGCCCAGTCTATTTACAGTTTTTGCCTACATCCACCGGTGACGTCATCCATCTTCCGGCTGACGTCATCATCCCACCCGGCTTCGTCTGTTGTCATTACCTCTTCCGATGATGTCATCCACTGATTACTCCTCCGATTCAGTTTAAAACTACATCTTCCGGCTGATGTCACCACCTCTTCTGAGCAGTTTTACTCAGCCTCTTCCGCTGAACCCTGTTCATTTTTGTCGTATCTGAATTCACCGCTGCTCCTTTAAACTAAGTCTTCCGTCAGTTATTCGCCCCAGCTCTTTCGCCCATTTTCCTGTTTTATTCTGCTGACTTATTGTCATTGTCTGTCTCTGTTTTCTGTTCTTCCCAGCCCTTCTGTTATTTACTTATGAAACCTCAGCTCTAAATTAGTTTCTGCTTCTCTTTCTCTGAGATTCTGTATTCTGAATTCTTTTTGCCATGCATCCTGCAATCTGATTTCAATAGGTTTCTGCCTTCTGTTTCTGTTTCTGTTTTCATGTTTTCCAGCCTTCAGTTCCCGTAAGGGTTTTCTTCCTGTGTGTGATGTTTTAAATGTCAAAAAAAAAAATAGTCACGTTTTCCGTCCACTGTTCCGGAGTGATGGCTCCGATCTCGGACCCCGATCGGGTTCCGGTCTCGGGCCGTCACAACATTTGAAGCTACTCCTGCCGATGGCATTTCAGAATTACTTCTGCCGATGGCGTTTTCAAGCTACTCCTGCCGATGGCGTTTTCAAGCTACTCCTGCCAATGGCATTTGAAGCTACTCCTGCCGATGGCATTTCAAAATCACTTCTGTAACGACCCCGTTAAGGGCCGAGACCCATTTCACAACTCTCATAGAATACTTACTCTAAATTACTCTCTGTACCCTTTTGTTTGTTTTTTTTTTTTTTGAACTTTAACCGTCTGCATATCTGACAGAATTCTACCCTTCAAGGACCCGACTCCCATAAGATCATTGACATAAGTCAACACAGAGTAGAGCGACTAGACTCGGGCATTTAATCCATAACATAATCGGGCAGAAGGAAGAAGCCCTCAGTACACTCGACCTCATCATACTTGTGCTGCTTGAAATCGCAGGCATCTATCGGTTGCTAGACGACAAAACCTAAAACTCACTTATGCCGATCGCTAAACGACAAGCACAGAGCTCGCTTCTGCCGGTAGTGTATTTCTATATCATCCGGTTAACATGTGCATCTCACGTGACTTACTTAACATCGCCAGCAAGAGACATCGCCAGGTGATCAACAATCATTCACCATCCACCGATGACGTCAGCCGGATGATGTCTTCATCCATCAGAGGCATCATCCGGTGGACAAACGACTAAATACTTTACTTACATCATCCGGTGAGTAAACACTCGACATCATCTGATGACGTCAGCCGGAAGACTCAATCGTTCAACTTCTATCATTCGACATCCGCCGATGACATCAGCCGGATGATACACTCATCCGACTCCTATCACTCAGCAGTAAAACACGATAATCATCAAGCAACTTCAACCAACAGAAAAATACCCCGACTCTCATAGATTTCAACTTGATAGGCATAAACCTTAAACGAATATGTGACGACCCCAACCCGGTCAGGGCCGCCACGGCCTTGCCGTGACGTAATCATATCTTAAACCCTCGAATAATTCACGTAAAATTTTATTTTTTTTAATCAACATACTAAAATAAAACGGACTTAGACAAATAACCCCCTCAAACGACCCATTTAAAACCTAACTTAGACTTAAACGCGTTTAGCATAAAGTTCGTCAACTTTTAAATCATTAAAACGAAGTAAAAACTTTTTCTCAGAAAAATGTCGGCTTTCATTGTATTTTTCATTCGTTCGTATTTTCATTCATCATTTGTCCATTCATTTTCTTTCGTTTCGCTCGTTAGAGAACGGACTCGGGCATTACAATCCAAATCTATCGACATTTTGGCTCTAACTTAAACGTACCCAAAATGACTCGTCTAAGGTTTCAATCTTTTACCCTCACTTGTTTAGAGACAATTAACCTCATTCGGCGGAAGATTACTGTTCGTGGGAGACTCGTTACAAGATAAACTTAACCAAAATCTCAAGTTTAACACTATAAAAAGCACTCTGGTCGACCCCTAGAGCTTTCGGTCGACACTTCATAACAGTGGTCGACCCCTAAAAAGGTTCTGGTTTTTGGTTGTATTGAAACCGGTCGACACCTTGCAATAGCGGTCGACCACTATTCTAAGTGATCTACAATGCAAAAACAATTTTTGTTCTCGGGTTGCATTCCTTTGTAAGTTCAGTCGACACCTTGCAAAAGCGGTCGACCACTATTCTTAGTGATCTACAGTGCAAAAACAGTTTTTACATTTTGTACATAATCAACACCTCCAATTCCAAACTTAACCAACTCTACCTATTCGATATCAATTCTATCACCATTCATTAACCAAACATTCAAGCTCATCAAATCACGACACAAAACACCCATTTCGATTTAAAATCGCAAACCTACTTCCAAATCACCAAAACTCATCCAAAACTCTATTCTATTTCATCAAAATATTAACAAACATCAACATTCATCAAAATGCACATCAAACATCTTCCAAATCACCAAAACTCAATTGTATTTCATCAAAATATGAACAAACATCAACATTCATCAAAATGCACATCAAACATCAATATCCTATCTATTTCATCAACAGCCGTCTATACATAGCGGAAGCTATCAAAATCATCAAAACATTGGTTTATAATCTATCCAAAATACATAACTTCAAACCAATATTCAATACGAAATTTCCAACATATTAAACTTCTACTTACACCCTAAAATCCTTCAAACACCCAATGTTCATCTAACTTACATCTAACTACCACAAAATGACTCGGAGCATACCCACGGGTCATCATACCTAGCCAAAACACATCCCGTCGCCACAAGATCCACCCATCGACCACTTATGCCTGATCATCAGGAGGAAGTTCCTCACCTTCGTTTTCGTCACCTACATCATACGATAAACACATTAAGCCTAACGCTTAGTAAGGAGGTGCACTAAAACATGAGAATACATAATGCATGGTCTTTCAAAACATGTTCGTTTTTCGTTTATTTACTTTACATAACATATACATATATATCATTAGGCATGAGTAGGCACAGGCACCACTTCGTCTACCCTGTAGACCAAATACTTGCCCTGAGTTGCCATTAACATATCATCGTGCCCTGAGTTACCATTATCATATCATCGTGCTCTGAGTTACCATTATCATATCATCGTGCCCTGAGTTGCCATTACATATCATCGTGCCCTGAGTTGCCATTAACGTGCCATGTACCCTACTCATCCTCCAACTTTACTTAACATTATTACTTTACTTCATTTACTTGAAAATGTGCATGCAAGAACATTTCATTAAATCTTAAAGGAGAAAACATAATGCATGAAGAAAGGTGCTCCAAACAATCATCCAAACATTCATAACGTACATAAACGAGCCTAACCGACCACTAATAGGAAACGTCCTAATCTACCCAACTCTTCAGAACCCCGAAATCATGAAAACATCATTGAAACATTTAATTCCTAACATCGATATGACGTAGGGCCGGAAACCTAACACCACTTACCTGGCGTCCTTAGCAAGCCGAGCACCGTCCGAAATTCGTCTCCACCTAGGGCATTTCATAAATAAAAGCATTAAAACCGATCCTAAATAAACAAATTCCAAACTTAAACTAAGCCCCTAGCTAAGACTATTTTCTTCAAAAATTAAATTTTCTCATCTCGGGCATTTCATCGAGCACGTGGTGCTCACAAACTACCAAACTCCATAAATGGAGATTTTACAACCTTCAACAACCAAAAATCAACTCTAACATTCACCCAAACACCATTAATCCACTCAATCATTCTAAATAACAACAAAAGTAATATCAATGGGCAATAATCTAGCAATCCTATCGATTTCTAACGAAATCTGGAAATTTCTCACAAAACCTTAAACAGAATAACCCAATCAAAACCCAACCCTAAATCAAAATAAACTCGTAGAATACTAGAGTCCTTACCTAGGGCTTGGATTTGTCGAAGAAAACCGAAAGAAACGATCGCCGGAAGAGATGGATGATCGGCCGAGAAGAAAACGCCGTGGAGATGAAAATGTCGCAAGGTAGAGGGAGAGGGAGGGCTTCACGATTCTGAAGAAGAAAATAGAAGGGGAGGGTATTTTTAATGGCTATAAAATTTTCCAACAAAAATTACCTTTTTGCCCTTTTACATGATTTTCTAACGCATATGTTATTTAACCTATCGATTTGGTTTCTCCAAAATTTTCTTAAACCTTAGAGTATTCCACTTTAATCTAAGGGTTCTAACAAAACTCTCCGTTCGCAAAACGGACTTAATTTACTATTTTTACGACTTAAAATACTATAGGGCTAAAAACAGAACACGAGCATGACACTATTGATGTGGATTTCTAAAAATTTACTTATTTCTCTAAAATTCCTCATATATTTCTAGGGCTCTAATGAAACTTTCCGTTCACAAAACATTTCTTATTTACTAAAATACCCTTGGAGCGGAAACCTGAAAAAACTCGGGTGTTACAGAATAAAAATCATAGACTCATTCAGGATACGTGAAGCGGAAGACTTAATTAAGCAGATCATTCTATAAATTTAAATCATTCCTCGAACTCAGAGATCAAATAGACAAATCCCAACATCCCAATGTTATAAAAAGAAATCTCATCCTACACAGACTTCAGTCTTTCATAAACCTTACTGACTTAATATGAGCATAACCGCGGGTCAATATCGCCTGCCAGCCACAAATCTCCACCCTGAGTACCTTCCAGCAACCGAGCTTAAACATCCTCATTGACTTTGAGATCCTCACCTGAAAACTCGTCACTTACATCATAAGGTTTAAACTATAAGCCTCATGCTTAGTAAGGAATGCAAACTAACATGTATTCATGAATGTACAGTTGAGAGAAAACATGTTCATGATCATTTATCATTCTTGTTTCTGTTCATCGTTTTCATCATATGGATTAAGGGAGGATTTGTGCCGTAAAAGGGGGGTTGATAGTGATTTTGATCATATTCCCTTTCGGGTCGTTTTCATGGTCCCTCTTTGGACTGTGGCATACGTCAACCCGCCCCCAACCCTCACTTAATCATGTTGTATGAGATCGTTTTCATATTCATTCTCATATCTTGTTCATGAGGAAAACATGCTCATGAATCATTTTCATATGCTTGAGGAGTAAATCATGATGCATGACATGAATGTTCTTAAATCATCAGACTATGGAAATTATCATACTAGACAGTTGACTTCATAGACTCTAACAGAACATCACATAACATAGTTCTCAAACATTCGTAAATCATCCAAGTACAAACCATCTTACTAACTTAAAACAAATATCAACATAAGTAACAGACAATAGCTTAAATAACTTCTAATCATCGTATCAGTTTCTACCTAGCATCCTTATGATGTAGGGCCCTAATGGCCGGGAATCCTACACATTCACTTACCTGGTTTCCTTAGCAACTTGAGCTCCTTTTCTTCGGACTTCTTCACCTAAAACATTACATTGTAGTAGTTAAAATAAAAATCCTAATAGTCCTAATCACAAATCATCATAGAATCTAATAACTAAAGTCATTCCCGAATCCCTTAGTCTAGTTCTCTGTGTGCAGTTTGAAACTCAAAACCAAAACAACTAGGTTCAACTAACGATTAATCAGAGTCGGTTATATTAAATGTCCAGAATCGATTCGGAAATGCTATTACCAAACACCGATTATAAATGTTCCTATTATTCGGCCATATTTGAAATCTCAAGTTCAACTGAAAACAGTACTCAAATAGATAACCAACAATCCACATTGTCTGAGTCTTACCTAGGGCGTCGATTGTCGAAGTGGGGAAGGAGAAATCCGTCGTCGATGAGAGAGTCGCTGGCAGAGAGGGAGACAGCTCGGGGAAATGAGAGGATGCAGAAGGGAATGTCGGCTACAGTGAGGTTTAAAAGTTTTCATTTCCTATTTATACTTAATCCAACCATTCTTAATTACAAATCCTGCCACCCAACCTAATTTATGACACATGCACATGAATTAAGCCTTGGTATAAAATTCCAAACCGAAAAGATTAAAATAAACATGGCCGTTAAAACAGTTAAGAAAGTCACCAGGTCAAACTCGTCGGGTGTTACAACTTCTGCCGATGGCGTTTTGAAGTTGCATATACCGATGGCGGTTCAGCGCTTATAACGTTACATCTGCCGATACCGGTTTAGCTTCTTCAAGCAACATATACCGATGGCGGTTCAGCGCTTATCATGTTGCATCTACCGATGACGATATGATATTTTAAAGTTGCTTCAACCGGTGATCTTCTGCTAGAATTCAAAATAACCGCGAAGCAACAGTGACTTCGTCCAGAACTTCAACTTCAGAGCATTAATGGCGAAGAACATAAATGGAAGCAACAGCTATCTGTATTTGTACGGATGCTGCTCCAACGGGAATAAAGTTTCCTATTCTGATAAGGAGCATTCAAATTCCAAGAGCCGTTTGCAAACAGAGTATTAAAGCCGAGAAGAAATCTCAAATAAATAACTTTTGCAAATCTTCTACTGAGCCCTAACGAGCGTAACTTTCATACTTTGTATTATTCTTCTACACCTCTCGAATCGATAACTTGAGATTTAATCTTTGAGAGTGTGTAGCTTGTGCAAATCTTTTTACAAACTCACAATTCTGTAAAGGCTGTGATTGACGCCCGTGAAGTTCAATCAAGGTGTAAAGGCAGTAGATCGACGCCTGGAAGTTCGATCTGGTTTTCTCGTGAGGAGAAGGTTAAGAATCTTTAAGGGGGAGCCTTGAAGCGTTGACGTAGGCAAGCTTAGCCGAACCACGTTAAAAACTGTGGTGTCAATTTCTCTCACTCTCTCACTTTTATTGTTTGATTATTTGCTGTTTTCAAATCGTTTGAACATAAGAGAGAAATTAATTAGTTTAGTAAATTAAGTTCTAAAAAGGCTAATTCACCCCCCCTCTTAGGCAATCTCGATCCTACAATTGGTATCAGAGCGAGGTTAATATTGTCTAAGATACTATTACAATGGTATTCAACACAAACTCCACACACGTAGAAGGTCAAGCTATTAATAGACCTCCTTTCTTTAATGGTAGTGATTATGTTTACTGGAAAGCTAGAATGAAAATCTTTGTTCAAGCTATGGACTATGAGATATGGGGCATAATAGAAAACGGCCCTTTCCAGGCTGTAAAATTTGAAAATGGAGTTAGAACTCCTAGACCTGTAGCTGAGTTAACATAGTCCGATAAGAGAAACCTGAGTCTAAATGCCAAAGCAATAAACACCTTATATTGCGCACTAAACCGTGATGAATTCAATAGAGTTCAAGGGTGCGACAGTGCACAGGAGATATGGCATCTATTAGAAGTTACACATGAGGGAACAAACCATGTTAAAGAGAGTAAATTAAGCATGCTTGTACATGAGTACGAATTGTTCTCCATGGAAAAGGATGAGACTATTTCTTCTATGTTTACTCGATTCACTAACATTACTAATGGTTTAAAAGCTCTTGGTAAGTTGTACTCAGGTGAAGAACTTGTAAGAAAAATCTTAAGATGTCTACCTAGAGCCTGGCAACCGAAAGTAACAGCAATACAAGAGGCCAGGGATCTTAAAGTGCTCAAGCTTGAAGAGCTTATTGGCTCTCTGATGACTCGTGAGAAAACCATGAGAGCCAATGACATGGCAGATCTCAAAGAGAAAGAGATCATTAAAAAGAAGGATATAGCACTTAAAGCTTCCTCGAGCAAACAAGATGACTCTGAGGAAGAAGATGAAGATGAGGAGATTGATCTTATTACCAGAAGATTCAGCAAGTTCCTCTAGAGAAAAAGGATGCATGGGAGGAAATTCTTTAGAGGAGAAAAGCCTCAAAAGGAAAAGGAAATCACATGTTTTGAGTGTGGGAAGCCGGGTCACATGAAGGCCGACTATCCTCAAGCAAAGAAGAGTCCCAAAAAGTTTAAGAGGAAGGCTATGAAGGCCACTTGGGATGACATTGAAGGTGACACCTCTTTTTTAGAAGATGAGGAAGTGGCAAATCTATGCTTCATGGCCAAGGAGGATGAGGTTAGTCATTCTTCTAGTGATAATGAATCTGATTATGATGGTGATATGGTTGATGCATTTAATGATTTGGTTAAGCAATTTAGCATGTTAAAGGCCAAATACAATTCGTTGAAAAGAGAAAATGCAAGTCTAGTTGAAAAGCATGCTAAGAAAAATAATCAGCATGAAAAGGAAGTTTCTGAACTTAAAAGCAAAAACGAAGACTTGAATAATATTATTCTGAAATTTACTAATGGCACCAAGTTATTTAAGATAGTGTTAGGTAGTCAGAGAACAAATTTTGACAAAGCAGGCTTAGGATATGACAAGTCTAACAAAAGAAAAGCCTTTAAAAATTTCTTTGTTAAATCTTCTGTCTGCCATGCTTGTAATAAAGCAGGACATAAATCTTTTGTATGTCCGTTAAAAGCAAACAATATGAAATCAAGTGGTAAACTTCAATGGGTTCCCAAAGAACCAGACCTAACTCTAGGACCCAAAAGGTTTGGGTACCAAAGAAAACAACTTGATCTTCGGTTTTGCAGGTTGACTGTTCTCCTGGAAAAGATAAATGGTACCTCGACAATGGATGCTCGAGGCATATGACAGGAGACTCAACCAAGTTTGCTATTGTCAACAAGAAGAAATGAAGTGTTACTTTTGGTGGAAACCAAAAGGGCAAAATTGTTGGCATCGGCAATATAGGTAACAGTTTTAATCCTATCATTGAAAAGGTGCTATTAGTTGAAGGATTAAAATATAATTTGCTTAGTATTAGCCAGTTGTGTGATAAAGAATATGAGGTGATCTTTAAATCAAACTCTTATATAATTAAGGATGCATCAAATGACAAAACTCTGTTCACTGGCTATAGGAAAGAAAATATTTATATCATTGACTTAGATAATGTTGTTTGCAATGATGAAAAATGTTTTGCTGCTAATTCCTCTAATGATTGCTGGACTTGGCATAGGAGATTAGGACACGTAGGGATGGATACCTTAGCTAAGATTACTAAGGATAATTTAGTTCGAGGGATCCCTAAGATATCCTTTGAGAAGGATAAGGTCTGTGAAGCCTGCCAAATGGGTAAGTAGATCAAAAGTTCTTTTGCTTCGAAGAATGCAATCTCTACTTCTAAGCCTCTCTAACTCCTTCACATGGACCTTTTCGGTCCTTCTAATATAGCCAGCTTAGGAAGAAAACTCTATGCTTATATCATTGTCGATGACTTCTCTAAATTCACGTGGGTATTCTTTTTGAAGTCAAAGGATGAAACTTTTGATACATTCTCTAGCTTTAGGAAAAGAGTTCAAAATGAAAAGGAGCTCACCATTGTTGCTATTTGTAGTGATCATGGTGGAGAATTTGAAAATGAAAAATTTGAACTCTTGTGTCTCAAGTATGTAATTGAGCACAACTTCTCCTCTCCTAGAACTCCTCAACAAAATGGTGTTGTTGAGAGGAAAAATAGGTCCCTCCAAGAGCTTGCTAGAACCATGCTTAATGAGAACTCCCTGCCAAAGTATTTCTAGGCAGAAACTGTTTCAACAGCCTGCTATGTGCTTAATTGGGTCTCTATAAGACCTATTCTTGAGAAAACACCATATGAGCTTTGGCATGGAAAAACTCCATCTGTCAAGTATTTCAAAGCCTTTGGTTGCAAATGTTTCATTCTTAACACTAAGGATAACTTAGGAAAATTCGATTCCAAATCTGATCTTGGAATTTTTCTTGGTTATTCTATCTCTAGTAAAGCATATAGAGTGTTCAATAGGAGAACTCTGGTGATAGAGGAATCTGTCCATGTCAACTTCGATGAGTCCCCTCAACTCACAATCAATGTGGATGAGGATCACTCTTTAGAAAAGTATATAGATTCCCTTACTTTAGAAAAGCCTTCAGATTCTCATCAAGTAGAAAATTCCTTAGAACCTTCTTCAAACTCTCTGGATATTGTCCCTGTCAAGGATGAAATTCCTGCTCTTCCTAGGGATTGGACGTATGTCAAAGATCATCCCTTAGATGAAGTATTAGGTGATCCTTCATTAGGAGTTAAGACTAGATCCTCTCTTAGAAACCTTTGTGCAAATATGACATTTATTTCTCAAGTAGAGCCTAAGAAGTTTGAAGAGGCCGAGAGTGATGATAACTGGATTTTGGCTATGCAAGAGGAGCTAAATCAATTTGAAAGGAGCAAGGTATGGGAACTTGTTCCACAGCCTAAGGATCATCCCATTATTGGAACTAAATGGGTTTATAAGAACAAATTTGATGAAAATGAGATTGTGGTAAGAAACAAAGATAGATTAGTTACTAAAGGTTACAATCAAGAAGAAGGAATAGATTTTGATGAAACCTTTGCACCTGTTGCTAGATTAGAATCAATTAGGATGCTCTTAGCCTATGCGTGCCACAAAAACTTCACACTCTTCCAAATGGATGTAAAGAGTACTTTTGTAAATGGTTATATTCAGGAATAAGTCTATGTAGAACGGCCCTTAGGATTTGAAGACTATGCAAAACCTGATCATGTGTATAGACTTAAGAAGGCCCTTTATGGACTTAAGCAGGCTCCTAGAGCTTGGTATGATAGGTTGAAGAATTTTCTTGTGGAAAGAAAATTTAAAAAGGGAAATACTAATTCAACCCTATTTACCATGCAAAAGGACAATGATATTTTGTTAGTTCAGATCTATGTCGATGACATTATATTTGGATCAACTAATGTCACAATGTGTAATGAATTTTCCTCCCTCATGCAAAGTGAATTTGAAATGAGTATGATGGGGGAGTTAAAATTCTTCTTAGGTTTTCAGATCAGTCAATCTTCTGATGGCATTTTCTTCTGCCAAGAAAAATACATTAAAGAGCTCTTAAAGAAATTTGGTTTAGAGTCTGTCAAATCCTCTAGAACCCCTATGAGTACCATAACAAAATTAGACAAAGATGAAAATGGAATAAGTGTAGATATTAAAAAATATCGTGGTATGATTGGTTCCTTATTATATCTTACTGCTAGCAGGCCAGATATTCTATTTAGTGTTTGTCTTTGTGCTAGATTTCAAGCTGTTCCTAAGGAATCTCACTTAACTGCTGTCAAAAGGATTTTCAAATATTTAAGTGGGACACCTGACCTAGGATTGTGGTATCCGAATGGCACTTCTTTTGATCTGATTGAATACTCAGATTCTGATTATGCTGGCAGCCTAGTTGATAGGAAGAGTACTAGTGGCACTTGTCAGTTCTTAAGAGAATTTCTAGTTTCCTGGTATTCTAAGAAACAGAACTATGTTGCATTGTCAACTGCTGAAAGTGAATATATCGCTGCTGGCAGTTGTTGTGCACAAATGTTATGGATGAAACAAACATTGGAGGACTATAATCTGTTTTATAATAGGATTCCTATCTGGTGTGACAACACCAGTGCTATCAATATTTCCAAGAATCCAATTCAGCATTCTAGAACCAAGCATATCGATGTCCGATACCACTTCATAAGAGAGCATGTTCTAAGAGGTGATATCTTCTTAGAATTTGTTAATTCTGTAGACCAACTAGCAGACTTCTTTACCAAGCCTTTGGATGAAAAGACCTTCAATAATATTAGAATAAGGCTAGGTCTCATTCGGGCTGAGAAAAACTAAGGTTATTCCTCTGTTGGTGAATCTTGAGTGATAGTGCAGTTTTTAGCTGTGACGGCATCGGTAGATGCATATCTGCCGATAGGCATCAGAAGATGCATATCTACCGATAGGCATCGAATGATGTATTCTTAATCTGCCGACACGTGTGACCCATCAGGCGAATCCGTTTTACACTTGTGACTACATCCTGTCGGGCGATGCCCTACTCCATTTAAACTCTGCTTCTTTTCAATGACGCTTCATATTTCGCGCTCTTTCAGAAAGCTCCTGCATCCAATCCTTTTTCTCTCTAGGTTTTCTTCTTCGAATCGTTCAAATGGCTTCATCGTCTCACGCTCTTCCTAAACCAGCCAAGAAGAAGGCTAAAGTTTCAGCTCGTCCGCCTCGTGTGATTCCTCGTGCAAATGCGTGGCCATCTTTCTTCTTCACCAGTCAAGCTTCTGAAGCAAGGTACCATGACGACTTTAAGCAAAAATCTCTGATTCCCTGTCGTGGTATTTTCTTTGAAGATTTTGCTGGCATGGATATTGTTGAACCCCTGAAGGATCTCGGGTTATTAGGACTGTTTGATGTAGAATCTTACTATTACTCTGAAGCTGTCCGAATGTTTTATGCCAATTTGGGTTTTTCCTCTGATTTCTCTACAATTAAGAGTTATGTGTATGGAAAGCACATAGAACTCACACCCAATCCCTAAATGCTCTTTTGGAGTGCTCCCATCTAGATAGCTGCCCTCACCTTTATGATTCCGGATCTGAGCTTCCTTTCTTTGGTACCTCTGAGGGTCTTAGTTTTCTCAAGACTATCGCTCTAGACCCAAAAAAAATCCCTGATCATTTAAAGGGCAAACACCTGACCATAAGGGCCAGGTTATTGCATCAAATGATAGGGTACAACATTGTCTCTAAGGGTGGTCACCATGATGAGGTGAGTGCAATGAAACTCTTTGTTTTGTTTGCACTTTACCACAAGACCCCTTTCAACCTGGGATTTGTTGTTGTCAGACGGATGATTCAGGCTGTTTCATCCAGGGCCACCTCTCTGCCTTACAACTTGCTTCTCATGAGGATATTTACCCAGCTTGATGTTGTATTTCTAGAGGTTGAAGATCCTGTCTGTCTTCAACCCTCCAGTTATTATTCCCAAACCACCCTCAAGAAAATGGGAATAAAGAAAACAAGAAAAGAGGAGTTTGTCTTGGATGTGTCTAAGATAAAGGCTTCTAAGGCAGCCTCTGTAAGGCTTGGGAAGAGGAAACTTATCTTGCAAGAGGAATCTGTTCAAGAAGGTATGGATGAATCTGAGATTCCTGCCTTTGATAACTCACCTTCTACCTCTCAGGTGTCTCGTTTTCATCCTCCTCGCCTTTCCCTTACACCTTTTGTTCCTAGTCTTCCTCCTCCTCCTCCACCTCCTACATTAGTGGCACATTCCACTCCATTATCTGTGCCCTCATCCCTTCCAGAATCTCCACCTTCTCCTCCACCTACACTCATGGTGCCTTCTCTGCCTCCAACAGTCCAACCTGTTTCTCCAGTCCAACATGCTATACCACTCCTTTCCCCTTAAGTCCACCCTGCTCTTCCAGTCCAACCCTCCACACCAGTCCAAGCCACCACTGTTCCTCCCTCTCCCATTACTTATCAGAGGAGATTTTCCATCAGTGAGGATCAGTTTAATGCTTTGCAGTCCAGCATAGCCAGCTTAGGTACTGCTCTCTCTTCTGTTCAGGACCAGTACTCTGGTTTGAAGTCCTGCATAGAGAGCCTAGGCACCGCTCTCAGTTCTGTAGATGCGTGGCTCACCAAGACTAAATAGGACTTGAGCCAGGATCTTGATGTTGTTCAAGATCAGCTCTCTAAGAAATTGGATCGGCATAGGGAGATTTTGTCACTAGATTTTAGGTCTCTCAGGTCTCAAGTTGAAGCTTTTCGCCCTGAATCTCCAAGCCCTCCTACTTATCCAGAGGCTTGCTCTGAAGACCTTCTCCCTCCGATCATGCGCCCTGCGTTTGTGGATGGTGCTCGATTAATGCCTTTGGACCTTCAGGAGGCTGAACTGGCATTCTCTACTCCTGTTGTTCCTCCTGTTCTCGAGCCTTCACCAGAACCAGCTGGTCCCATGGATGTCTCTCCTGCTGGTCCCTCTGTAGAGCCTCCTCCATGTCTGGACATGGTGGTGAACCAAGTGCCTTCTCCATCATCTGCTCCCTGCTTGGCATTGGTGGTCTATCAACCACCCCTCCCTCGCGATATTGATTCACTTCAAGCTCTTGTAGATGCCTATTTCCATCCGAACCTTGAAGTGCCCTCTTGGGTTCCCCAAGCTTTTTCGACGCATTTTTTACATTTCTTTAAATAGATGATATCTTTTTTTTGTATCAAACTTTATTGATATTCTAATGTTGAGTACTCTGATGTCTCTATGCCTTGTGTTTCATGCATTGCTTCTGCTATCTCTCTGCTTGTTTTTTATAATGTCAATGGGGGAGAAAATATTTGATTGATGCTGGATATGAGAATGAAATTTTTTATATGCTGATAGTATGCATGTAAACGGTGCTTTGAAATTGGATTATATGCACTTACTATGGGGGAGCTAGAATTATGGGAGAGAACATTGTTTAATCAAATTTATATTTTGTCATCATCAAAAAGGGGGAGATTGTTGACTTATAGAGTGTTTAAGTCTAAATATGTTTTTGATGATGTATTTGTATGTTAAGTATGTAATTTGATTATGTTTATTAAATGAGAATAATGAATTATAAATATGAAATTATTTGGAAATACCCTTGAAAAGGGTATTTTAGTTGTCTAATGAATCGGGTTAAGTGTACAGGGCTGAATAGTAAAACAGGGCTGAAAACTGATCTGCCGATGAGTTGTTAAAAGTAGACATACACCGATTGCTAAACGACAAAGGCGGAGTCGTTCAAGGCTACTTCTGCCGATCACTAAACGACAAAAGGCGAAGTCGTTCAAAGGTTACTTCTGCCGATGGTGTTTTCAAGCTACTCCTGCCGATGGTGTTTTCAAGCTACTCCTACCGATGGCATTTGAAGCTACTCCTGCCGATGGCATTTCAGAATTACTTCTGCCGATGGCGTTTTCAAGCTACTCCTTCCGATGGCATTTCAAAATCACTTCTGTCGATGGCGTTTTGAAGTTGCATATACCGATGGCGGTTCAACGCTTATAACGTTACATCTGCCGATACCGGTTCAGCTTCTTCAAGCAACATATACCGATGGCGGTTCAGCGCTTATCATGTTGCATCTACCAATGACAATCCAATATTTTAAAGCTGCTTCAACCGGTGATCTTCCGCCAGAATTCAAAATAACCGCGAAGCAACAGTGACTTCATCCAGAACTTCAACTTCATAGCATTAATGGCGAAGAACATAAATGGAAGCAACGACTATCTGTATTTGTATGGATGCTGCTCCAACGGGAATAAAGTTTCCTATTCTGATAAGGAGCATTCAAATTCCAAGAGCCGTTTGCAAACAGAGTATTAAAGCCGAGAAGAAAGATCGAAGAAATAACTTTTGCAAATCTTCTACTGAGCCCTAACGAGCATAACTTTCATACTCTGTATTATTCTTCTACACCTCTCGAATCGATAACTTGAGATTTAATCTTTGAGAGTGTGTAGCTTGTGCAAATCTTTTTACAAACTCACAATTCTGTAAAGGCTGTGATTGACGCCCGTGAAGTTCAATCAAGGTGTAAAGGCAGTAGATCGACGCCCAGAAGTTCGATCTGGTTTTCTCGTGAGGAGAAGGTTAAGAATCTTCAAGGGGGAGCCTTGAAGCGTGGATGTAGGCAAGCTTAGCCGAACCACGTTAAAAACTGTGGTGTTAATTTCTCTCACTCTCTCACTTTTATTGTTTGATTATTTGCTGTTTTCAAATCATTTGAACATAAGAGAGAAATTAATTAATTTAGTAAATTAAGTTCTAAAAAGGCTAATTCACCCCCCTCTTAGGCAATCTCGATCCTACAGTTTATTTTTACGTATATGTACGTATGATTTTACACATTTACTATTGATGTATGATATTTTATATTCTTATGATATATTTGTGACGATAAATTCTTGTGATACTTTGGACAGTCTCTGTGTCAAAGTATAAGGAAAATATCCAATACACCTTCTACAACGTGAAGGTTATCTTGTTTGCATGGTTACAAAAATGGGTAATAGGTAGTGATGACGTATTCATTAAGTTTCAAACCTAAACATGATCAGGGTATGTTTGATATGTCAGTTATGGGTGTGTCGTCGTTGACTGGTTCTCACACCCGGGGTAATGTTGATGAATTTTCAGATCACCGTTACTTTCCACTTTCCACTTTCCTCTTGGCTCATGAAGTATTGATGAATCTTCAGATCGCCACTTTTTTGTGATGTTGTGCTGGAGGGGTTCTTAAGCAACCTTCATTTTTCACTAAGCTGATTTTTATATTAAAAAGACTATGATGACTTATTTTCATATAGTTATTTATGTATACAATAATATTTTAAATAATTGCCTTATTGACGGCTCGTGGAGCCTGTTTTCATAAAACAGATAAATGTGTTTTCATATAACAATGTTTTGAAAACTATTTTGTTATATCCTCATATTTTGAAAAGGAAAGGTAAAAGAAATTTTACATGCATTTAATATAATGTTTCTACTGAGTTAGTCACTTACCCCAATGACACTGAGATTCAATGGAAGCTTCTATCTATTTATTTATGTATTAGAGTGTTTATTTGCTTCATGGTGAAAACTTATTCTATATCTGGGCATGTAGAAAATAATTTGGATTTGAACTTGGATATGTAGGTCTTATTTGAACTGTTATTTCTTTATCGTACTATTATATCTGGAATCAATGTGTATATCTTTGGGCTTTAATCTGTGTTCAAGTCTTCCGTTGCGAACAAAGTCTTGGGTTGAACAATCAGGTCCTCCCCAAGGATCGAGTTCTCTCCCTACATTTGTTAGGCCCGTCTTCGGATCGTGACAGTAATGACATGTATCATTAAAAAAATGAAGACTTTTGAATACGCTAAGCATGATGTAATGCTAAATTTTGATTTTTAATGGTAAATTGTGTAAAAAGTAATATGTTGAAAGAAATTTGAAAGTGTTAGTTAAGAAGAAACGATGTTGAAGATTGAGAAAATTATTTAAAAAATGGCAACCAAATCAGAAGAGTATAGAAGTGGAGTTTACGAAGAGATTTGTTTGTGTTTGTCATCTAATTTATTAAAATAAAATAGATTTATGAAAAAAGGCAAAATTAAATATAAGATTGAACTTATTAAAAAAACAAAAACCTAAACCATAGAAGACGAAAAGACTAGTTTTACATGTTTGTCATTTTAATACTGAGATGAAAATATAATATGCACTAAACGAAACTATATTAAAAGGTCAAAATGGTAATTTACAAAAAAAAAATTAAAATTAATTTTTTTGTTTTATTGGTGATAAAACTTTTATTTTGCTTCCAATGTTACCACCTTATATTTGCACTTTGAGTAACTATTTTTTTACCAAGAAAAAAGATAAAGTACAAAACTGAAAATAAATACATTAAAAAATATGATAACATAACACAGATATAGAAAACAAAATACAAAATTCATTTAAAAATTACTAAGAAAAAAATAAATTAAAAGTAATTAAATTAATTACATTAAAAGATATGATAAGATAAGATAAAATAGACATAGAAGATGAAGAATACGACTGATAGTACGAAAAAAAGAAGAAATGTCAAACTATAAATGGACAGAGAGCGTGTTGATGATAGCACAAGTGTCTAATGAAGATAAAGAGTTTCCGTATAGGACAAAAAGAGTCAAGCTAAGCGGATTGAGGCTAGTGATGACTGAGAAATTGATGTAAAAACTTAACCTTTTTGTATTTCTTTGACAGATGTGGAGGTAAAAAAAATAAAAAAACAACCAATAAAAAGATATTGTATGTTAAAGATAGAACTCCATCTGCATTTCAAAAATTAAATGATTATTCGATAGGATAGCTTGACTCATGGACACTTCAATATTAGTTATTGATAATTTGACCCTCACTTTCACCCTTTCACATTTTTCTTCAATTTTTTCTTCCACAAAAATTACAAAAAACATTACTAGAAGTGTTTTTTTGTTTGACGAATAGAGTATGAATGAAGCAACTGATTGTACTGTGTCTCTAGATACGAAATTTTTAACCCTCATCAGGGTTATTGTATTACGTTACAATTATCAAGTATTATCTTTGTTATATGCATGACTATGCTGGGAATTTATGAGTGACTCTCTTGTTATTGATGATTTATATTGACAAAGTAGTGACACTATTTTTTCACTTACCACATAATAGTGTTGTGTTTTGATACTTAACCCTACTTATGGTTCTTTATAACCTGTTCTCAGATTTTGTTTTTATGTGGTTTTTATACTTATTTTCTCAATGCACGCACATTTATTTTTTAAAAAACACTAGATATAATATTTAAAATTTTTATTGAGTTTAGTCAACTCATTTAAATTGACTCTTTCTGTGATGACCCCCGACCCGATTGGGGCCGGCGAGCCTCACTCCGGACATTTAAAACGTGGACTATTTTTTTGAACTTTTACTTTTAAAACCTTGACAGAGAAAACCTTCTCTGGAAGACATATTTAAAACTGGACGACAATTAAAATCGGACTACAGAAATAGATGAAAAACAGGAAGACAGAAGTGGATGACGTTTAACTTTTACTGAAATGGACGACAGAGATGAAAGGCAGAATAGACGACATAAATAAAAGACAACAAATTTAGACGGATAATTTGGATGACGTTATCGCCCACGACTTTGGACAATAACTTCGGACGACGTTACCGCCCATAACTTTGAACGATAACTTTGGACGACTATTTAAAGAACAAAATGGACGATGTTAAAACAATAAAGCATGGTTTTCAGTCGACAAGACACAGCACTTGAAGAGCTATGACCCACAACAAAATCAGACGAAGTGACCTCGGTGATGAAATCGGTCGAAGTGACCTCGACGATGAAATCGGTCGAAGTGACCTTGGCGATGACACTTAACTGAAAATTTATGAAAAAGATTCTAATGCGTCTGGACGACAGAACTGGATGACAGGAGTCGACGTGTAACGCCCCGAATTATTGTTTTACCCGGTTTGCTACTCATAACGCTAAACAGAACTAAGACAAATCTGGGAAGATTTTAAAACTTCACTCAACGGTCAAAATTTGACATTTATTTAAAAAAATTAAATTAAAACTTGCAGCGGAAAATCATTTGTGTAAAACAGGGTTAAAACAAAACACTAAAACAATACTTATATAACAATTAAAATAAAAGAAACAATCGGCCAAAAGAACCGAGGGCATAAAGGTGTTGAATATTTAAATGTCTTAAATTTGAACACATCTTCCGCCAAATAGTCTCAGCGGTAGAAATAGAAACAGAATACATCTTCCACTAAACAGACTCAGCGGTAGAAACAGAAACATAATACATCTTCCGCTAAACAGTCTCAGCAGTAGAAACAGAAACAGAATATATCTTCCGCTAAACAGTCTCAGCGGTAGAAGCAGAAATAGAAAACATCTTCCGATTTGGAACATTCACCAATCACCTTTGCCGAACGACATCTGTCGATCGACTTCTGCCAATCACATTTGCCGAACGACAACATCACCACAAATTAATCATTACACTCTAAACAAACGAACAACTCTGACTACTAAAAGAACTTATAAATTTTACTGTAATCGTTCAAAACAACTTGACTCCATGAAATGTTCGAAATCCAGTAAGAATCACAGTTAAAATCGACAATGTACCACCATCAGAGTAACTAGAGAAAAACAAAAATAACAGAAATATTAAAACAATCACTGTCATAAAATTTCTCAGCACACTTCGACAAAACATCTATCCATTTAGCCTTCTCATAGTAACATTAGTTAAACCACCTCATCAGTGCACCAAACCGCGGCATAGATGTGCTCCATCAACTTCACATATCCTTCTATAAACTCAGAGAAATCACCTGTTGAAACCTCAGCACCTACATCACAAAGGTCATCTATTAGCCTAATGCTAAATAAGTAGAGCAAATATGAAATGAAATGCTAAATTCATAAATCCTAATCATGCAGTTTCTACTTTCACATCTCAGTTGCATTTGTGTTCGTTCTCTGGTCTGATCCCTCTATTTGATGGGAAATTGATCAGTTTTTCCAAATTCATACATTCTCTTACTCGATTAAGGGGCGGATTAATTCCGTTAATAGCTGATCTGATCCCTTTGTTCGATGGGAGGTGGATCAATTTTCCCAAAGTCATACATCCTCTTACTCGATTAAGGGGCGGATTAGTTCCCTTAATAACTGATCTGATACAAATTCTGTTATTGCCTTATCATGCCCTTACATGTAAATTTATTTTTGTATTCTTTCAAAACATGATGCATGACATACTGAAAACATTCAAACATGCATAAACCTACTGTTTTGTGATGTAGTCCCGAAGGCACACACATACTCCACTTACCTGGCTTCCTGGAAAAGCTTGGTTGCAAACTACTTCAGGGTTTTGCTCAAACCTAAAACCGTAGACAGGGTATTGGTTAGATCTTTGCTAAACTTCATTCTAAACTATCCAAAAATCTAAGAAAACTAGTTGGAAGCTCTGTTCCTCGAGCATTCCCGAATAATCACATAACCCGAACTCAGCTCTCACTCACAGCATTCCTAAAACACTCATTCTACCGTAAACCAATCATCAAATGTATATCCTATATTCACCTTAAATCATCAATAAGAAGAAATCAGGGAAGAACTCACTTAAGTTGAAGAAGATTCAGAGAGAAAAATCGCCTGAGAAGTCAGCTGAGCTAAGCTGAAAGAGAAAAGTGATGAAACAGTGACGGCTATCCTTCACTAAACCCTCCATTTATATCACATGCTTCACAAATTACACTTATGCCCTTGACTAACAAACTTTAACCTATTTAAGCAACCAATCAAAATCACTTAATTCCTTGAAATAAAAACCACGTACCGGTTGCTACAATCTACCCTCCTTAAAAGAATTTTGTCCTCAAAATTCAGTGCTTAAACAACTCAGGATATCAGCTCATCATGTCTTGCTGGCTTTCCCAAGTTGCCTCCTCTACATTCTGATTACACCATAACACCTTCACTAGCTGAACTTCTTTGTTACGTAGCACTTTTGTTGCATAGTCCAGAATTTCCACTAGTTTCTCTTCATAGGTAAGGGTAGGATGAACTTCAATGTTCTGCTGTTCCACAACCTGAGTTGGATTCCGCATACATTTCTTCAGCATAGAAACATGGAACACATTGTGAATTCCTTCCATAGAGACTGGTAACTGTAATTGATAAACTATCTTCCCAATCCTCTTCAAGATTGAGAAAAGTTCTATGTATCTGGGATTCAACTTACCTCTCTTCCCAAACCTTACAACTCCTTTGAACGGTGAAACTTTAAAAAACACTTCATCACCAACTTCAAACTCTAATTCTCTACGTCTTCTATCGGCATAGCTTTTCTACCGACTTTGAGCTGACAAGATCCGCTGTCGGATAAGAGCAATCTTCTCCACTGTATGTTACACAATGTCAGGACCAATCAATCGTGCTTCTCCAACTTCATCCCAGTACAATGGAGATCTACACCTTCGTCCATATAATGCCTCGTATGGTGCCATGCCTATCATTGCCTGAAAACTGTTGTTGTAAGAGAACTCCACCAATGATAAATACTTATTCCAAAAACTCTGAAATTCTAATACACATGCACGAAGTATATCCTCCAATGTTGGAAGAGTCCTCTCGGATTGCCCATCTGTTTGAGGGTGAAAAGCTATACTAAAGTTGAGTTGTGTACCCATAGCCTTATGTAAATTCTTCCAAAACTTAGATGTAAATCTAGAATCTCGGTCTGAAAGTATAGTGATTGGAACTCCATGCAATCCAACAATCTCATGCACATAAAATTCAGCGAGTTGATCCATCGAGTTTGTCATCTTTATGGGCGGGAAATGGGCAGATTTTGTTAGACGATCAACTATCACCCAAATTGCATCATGTCCCCTTGCTGTTCTAGGCAATCCCACAACAAAGTCCATCGTTATTTGTTCCCATTTCCATTCGGGAACTGGTAAGGGTTGTAATGTTCTTGCAGGTCTCTGATGTTCAGCTTTAATCTGTTGGCAAATCAAACACGATCCAATGTACTCTGCCACACTTCTTTTCATATTTGGCCACCAATAATCCTGTTTAAGGTCTCTGTACATTTTTGTACTTCTAGGATGAACAGATAATCTAGAAGAATGAGCTTCCGATAGGATCTTATTTCGAAGTTCTTCATTTGTCGGAACAAACCATCTATTCTGAAACTTGAGAATTCCATCAATAGAATAGTTGAAATCTGATTTATCAGAAGAATCCATGCTTAACTTGTACTTATTGCATTCAGCATCATTCACCTGAACTTCCTTTATTCTCTCCAAAATAGTAGGCCTCAAGGATATGGCAGAAAGCATGGCTGACACGCTGAACACAACTTCCAGGTTAAATCTTTGGAATTCAGTCTCTAAGGCTATCGGTATGTCAAGAATCAATGTCGAGGCTGATGTGGTCACTCTACTCAATGCATCAGCCACTACATTTGCCTTGCCGAGGTGGTATTTGATCTCAAAATCGTAATCCTTGACAAACTCCAACTATCGTCGTTGCCTCATGTTTAGCTCTTTCTGTGTGAAAATATATTTCAGACTTTTATGATCTGAGAATATTTCACAAGATTGTCCATACAAGTAATGCCTCCAAATCTTCAACGCAAAAACTAGCGCAGCTAGTTCCAAATCATGTGTAGGATAATTCTTCTCATATGTTTTCAGCTGTCTAGAAGCATAAGCTATTACCTTTCCATCTTGCATCAAGACACAGCCAAGTCCAACTTTGGAAGCATCACAATAAATGCTAAACTTTCCATTCTCAATAGGGAGTGTTAGTATTGGGGCATTGGTCAGTCTCTGTTTCAAAGTTTGAAAACTAAACTAACATTCATCAGTCCATATGTACTTCATGTTTTTCCTTGTTAACCGAGTAAGGGGTGTGACAATCTTCGAGAATCCTTCAATAAACTTTCTATAATATCCTGCTAATCCAAGGAAACTCCAAATATCTGAAGCACTCATCGGTTGGGGCCACTCCTTAACTACTTGAACCTTGGCTGGATCGACAGATATCTCATCTCCCGAGATAACGTGACCCAAAAAGTGAACTTGGTCTTACCAAAACTCACACTTGGAAAACTTGGGATAAAGTTTGTGTTGCTTAAGTACTCCTAATACCAAGTTCAAGTATTTTGCATGCTCATCCTTAGTACGTGAATAGATTAAAATATCATCAATAAACACTATGACAAATTTATCTAGATACTCGTGAAACACTCTATTCATGAGATCCATGAAAGCTGCTGGTGCATTTGTTAATCCAAAAGACATAACCAAAAACTCATAATGTCCATACCTTGTACGAAAGACTGTCTTAGGGATATCTTCAGATTTGACTTTCAATTGGTAATAACCGGACCTAAGGTCAATCTTAGAGAAGACTCGCGCACCATTAAGTTGGTCGAATAAATCATCAATCCTTAGTAATGGATACTTGTTTTTTATAGTTAATTTGTTCAATTCTCGATAATCAACACACATACGCAATGATTCATCCTTCTTCTTAACAAAAAGAACAGGTGCACCCCACGGTGAATAACTCGGACGTATGAATCCTTTTTCCAACAGTTCTTCCAACTGTTTCTTTAACTCCCTAAGCTCTGTTGATGCTAATCTGTAAGGATTCTTAGATATAGGCTCCGCGTCTGGGTAAACATCTACAACAAACTTGATTTCTCTATCTGGCAGCAAGCCTAGAAGGTCATCTAGGAATACTTCTGGGAAGTCTTGGACAACTAAGACATTTCGAGGACTCGATTTTCCTACAACCTATGTGTCTATAGCACTGGCCAAAAAGCATAAATACTCCCCGCATGGAGAAGGTCTAGCATCGATAGGGGCAATAACAGACATTTCCTTACACTTCTTCGAAGCTTGGAAGGTATGTTTCAAACAACCAGGGGGTTGAAAACTAACTATTCCCGTCCTACAATCGATTGTGGCATAATGCTTAAACAACCAGTCCATTCCTAGGATTACATCAAATCCATTATCCCCATGATAATGAGATCAGCAGGCAGATTCACGCTTCCAACTGACACCACACTATTAAGCATTACTCGGCTAGAGTGCATGCATTCACCAGAGGGTAACGTGATATTAAACACATGTTCATTTGGCGTAGGCTGTACATCTAACTTAACAGCAAATGCAGATGATATAAAAGAATGTGTTGCACCAGAATCTATTAAAGTGAAAGCAGGCATAGAGTTGATCAATATAGTACCTGACACTACTGCGGGCTGATCATCATCACCCGACGCCATCATGAAGAATATCATTGGCTTTATCTTAGCAGGGCCACTCTTAAAAGCTGGACAGTCCATGTTAACATGACCAACCTTATTACAGTTGTAGCATCGGATGACCCTGGGCTTCGGACAATCCCTGAACGTGTGTCCAACTTCTTCACAGTTGAAACACTTTCCCGACCCAAATCTGCACTCTCCCGAGTGACTCTTCAAACATATCGGGCATTGGGGAAACTTCCTAGCATTCTGTACTTTCTTTCCTGCTCCCTAACTACCCTAGCCTTCACTAGGCCTCTTCATCCCACTCTATTGGTGTGGCTGAATAAACTTTCGTGGGGCTTCTCTTGCTCCAGTACACTTCATTTCTGCTTCTTCCACTTCCAATGTCGTGGACACAACTTCACTGTAAGACAAACCTTTAATACCCGAAAACTTGACTCCTCTGTAAATCTCAGGCTTCAGTCCTTGCACAAATTGGAACACCTTATCCTCATTCCTGTGAACAAGATGCCCATCAAACCTGGACAGGGACTCAAACTATCTATTGTACTCAGACACGGACCTCGTCTGCTTCAAATTCAAGAATTCCACCTTCTTCGCAGTCTGGACGGTGCTGTTAAAGTATTTCTCATAGAAGGTTTCCTTGAATTGTGACCAAGACATTGCCAAACATCAGTGGTGGTCTCCATGGTTTCCCACCAAAGTTAAGCATCCCTAGCCAAATGGAACGTTGCCAAAGTGACTTTGTCTCCTTCTCCAATGTTGGCACATCTGAACATACTCTCAATCTTCCTAAGCCATCCCTCAGCAACAACTGGATTGGATGACTATCCATCAAACGTGGGCGGTTGTAATCTCCAGAATCTGTCTCCCGATTGCTCATTGTTGGAACACGAGTTGGCACTCCCTTGCACATCTCGGTTCAGAAGTAGTCCCTGTAACACCCAGTTTTCGAAGGGTTTTCAATTTTTTGTATATGAATGACATTTTTGTAAAGTATGTCAAATTAAGTCTGTTTCGCGAAAAGAATGCATTATTAGAATCCTAATAATTAATAAGGATTTTAAGAAAATTTTGAAAATTTTAGGAGTCGTAACGCTAATTTTACGAGAATTACGTTTATCGTAATATAAAGGATACGTTGGTAAAAATAGTAAACGAGTTCCGAATTGCGAACGGACAGTTTTAATAGAACTCTTGTAATAAGTTAGAGTTATTGGCGAAATATGGAGATTTGGAGAAAACGAATCGTTAGCTAATTAACGAAACGAAGGACAAAACAAATAGAAAATCAAAGGAAGGGCGGTATGGTAATTTGACGAACTAAAATTATAATAAAAAACCTTAATTTCTCTTCTTCTCCAGCAAGCCACGGTTTTCCCTTCCTCTCTCCCTCTGCGATTTTTTCTTCCAAGCGAATTCCTCCTCACGGCGTTCCACTTCTGACATCGGTTCTCCACTCCGACGACTCCGATTCTTCACGTTTTTTTCTCCAATCTCGACCCTAGGTACGATTCGAAGGTTTTAAGAAAGTTTATTTTGAGTTTTACGAAGTTTAACAATTAGGGTTTCATTAGGGTTTCGTTAAAAACGTGATTTAGGGTTATATATCGATAGCTTTACCGTATATATGGATATAATGGACGTATTGAACGTTATTGGACGAAGTTAAGTCGATTTGTGAGAAATGTTAAAGTTTGAGAATTTTAGGAGTTTTGGAAAAACTCGTTAATAGAAGTTTTGAGGTATCGAGCGTGAATTGTTTGTTAATGTGCCTTGATTAGTTAAGTTAGAATTTTAGAAATTTCTTTAGTTAAGGATTTCGTTAATTTGGACGTTTAATAGTTTAAACTCGTATTAACGATAATTTTGGTGGAATTTGCCTTAGGTGAACAACGCTCGTGGACGGAGCTAAAGTTGCAACGGACGCAAGGTAAGTTTCGTGACTTACTCTGGCCGATTGGCCTACACCGTACGTCGAAGTCGTCTCGAGGAGTTTTGGTGATGTGTTTGTTTAAATTGCTTTGGTTGGGTAGTTAGGTTTAGTTCTTTTATAGGTTATGTTTTTATAGTCTTGATGGTATATATGCTGTATGTTTAAATTATGCTATAAATTGTTCATGCATCACAGTTTTGAATTACGCATAGAAAACGAATTTCTGCACTATGTTTTAAAGAAAATGGCGATGTGGCCTGAAAGGGGGCTATTGATCTATTGTGTAGATCGATTAAGGGTCTGTCACAATACCACATCTAATATGAACCGATGTATGTTTATGGTCATGCGAGGTGGGGCTCAGGCATGGTTGTGCGTGTTGCAAGCATGTACCCCCCTCCTCTAAGTGGAAAGGGTTGTCCAACCGCAGGATGTGCCCTCTCCATTTAGGGGGTTGAGATCTCGGTGACAACCTATGTAAAGATAAGAAAATGTTGCATGATTTACGAACTCATATGCACAGCATGCATTTGCATTTACGAAACTTGCTGAGCTTTAGCTCATAGATTGTCTGTATGGTGTAGGTGATCTTGACATAGGTGAGGAAGATCCTCCACCCGAGGAATGATACAGTGAAGGAGGATGGCCTGTGGGAGTGTGTTGGGCAGTCGAGGCGCCTTTTGACCCGTGGGGAAGGATGTAAAGGTATTTTGGGACACGATAGTTAGAAAAAATTGTATAGTATAACATACTAGGATGTTTGGTTCTGGTTAGTTGAAAGATTGATGTACAAATATTTAGGCAAACGGTTTATAAAACGTTTTGTTAAGGTTTTTATCTAGATTTTTATGAACTGCTTGGTGATTTTAGCAGGAGGAAATGTTTAGTTTTTAAACTGAACCACGCAGTTCGTTTTTATGAAATCGGGTTATGTTTTAAATGTGTTTTGAGTCGTTTATTGGGTGAGTGACGAAATGTGAAAAAGGGTGAGGTTTGAGCTACTGTATGTTCACATTTATGGAGTGATTTATGTTGAAGTTTAAGGGGTATAGGTGGTGAGAAATATGTGCAGGGGAAGAGGAAAGAAAAGAAAGAAAGGGAGAGGGAGCAACTCCCTGGAATTCGGATTCCAGGGAGGGTGGCGATCGATCTCCTAAGGTGGGGATCGATCACCTCTTTTGGTTGCCACTCTCTGGAGAAATCCTAGAGAGTGTGGCGATCGATCGCCTGACCATCGATTGCGAGGCGATCGATGGCCACAATGAGGGGCAATCTGATTGCCCCTCCTATTTTAACAATGGCGATCGATCGCCTGTTTTGGGCGATCGATCGCCCCATCACTTTTGGGACAAATGTCCCTTTTTGCCCCTGCTTTTGGCCGATTGTTTACTTAATTTTAATTTAAGTTTTATTTAAATTTTTTTTAAGTTTTGTTAAATGGTTTAAACGCATAAACTTCCACGATTTCGATTTTAAAAGTTTTATTTCCGCTCGAACGTTAGGTTTAAAGTTTTAAGTATAAAAAAAATAATACGAGAAATTAGGAACAGTGTTAAGGGTCGCTACAGTCCCAATTGTTCAGACTGCTGACGTACCAAAGCTGTCAGCTCCCTAATCATACTAGGATCCTCCTCACTTCTCAAATTTGGCATCTCTCTCAGGTACTCTTGGTCTTCCTGGTCGTCTAGTCATTTTACTATATTCCTGGACAAGGTTAATTACTCTCATAAATATCTAGCAACTAGGATTAACATAAACACTTACAGTTGTTGAAGTACTCCCATGCGACGATCGGCACTTGATGAGTAATCTTTTGAACGATTTAACTAAATGTCTCTGATACCAAGCTGTAACGCCCCGAATTATTGTTTTACCCGGTTTGTTACTCATAACGCTAAACAGAACTAAGACAAATCTGGGAAGATTTTAAAACTTCACTCAACAGTCAAAATTTGCCATTTATTTAAAAAAATTAAATTAAAACTTGTAGCGAAAAATCATTTGTGTAGAACAGGGTTAAAACAAAATACTAAAATAATACTTATATAACAATTAAAATAATAGAAACAATCGGCCAAAAAAACCGAGGGCATAAAGGTGTTAAATATTTAAATGTCTTAAATTTGAACACATCTTCCGCCAAATAGTCTCAGCGGTAGAAACAGAAACATAATTACATCTTCCGCTAAACTAGTCTCAGCGGTAGAAACAGAAACAGAATACATCTTCCGCTAAACAGTCTCAGCAGTAGAAACAGAAACAGAATACATCTTCCGCTAAACAGTCTCAGCGTTAGAAGCAGAAACAGAAAACATCTTCCGATTTCGAACATCTGCCGATCACATCTGCCGAACGACAACATCACCACACATTAACCATTACACTCTAAACAAACGAACAACTCTGACTACTAAAAGAACTTATAAATTTTACTATAATCGTTCAAAATAACTTGACTCTATGAAATGTTCAAAATTCCAATAAGAATCACAGTTAAAATCGACAATGTATCACCATCAGAGTAACTAGAGAAAAACAAACATAACAGAAATATTAAAACAACCACTGTCATAAAAATTCTCAACACACTTCGAACAAAACATCTATCCATTTAACCTTCTCATACTGATATTAGTTAAACCGCCTCATCAGTGCACAAAACTGCAGCATAGATGTGCTCCATCAACTTCACCTATCCTTCTGTAAACTCAGAGAAATCACCCGTTGAAACCTCTGCACCTACATCACAAAACTCATCTATTAGCCTAATGCTAAATAAGTAGAGGAAATATGAAATGAAATGCTAAATTCATAGATCCTAATCATGCAGTTTCTACTTTCACATCTCAGTTGCATTTGTGTTCGTTCTCTGGTCTGATCCCTCAATTTGATGGGAAATTGATCAGTTTTTCCAAAGTCATACATTCTCTTACTCGATTAAAGGGCGGATTAGTTCCCTTAGTAGCTGATCTAATCCCTATGTTCGATGGGAGGTGGATCAATTTTTTCAAAGTCATACATTCTCTTACTCGATTAAGGGGCGGATTAGTTCCCTTAATAACTGATCTGATACAAATTCTGTTCTTGCCTTACCGTGCCCTTACATGTAAATTTATTTTCGTGTTCTTTCAAAACATGATGCATGACATACTGAAAACATTCAAACATGCATAAACCTACTGTTTTGTGATGTAGTCCCGAAGGCACACACATACTCCACTTACCTGGCTTCCTGAAAAACTTGGTTGCAAACTACTTTGGGGTTTTGCTCAAACCTAAAACCGTAGACAGGGTATTGGTTAGATCTTTGCTAAACTTCATTCTAAACTATCTAGAAATCTAAGGAAACTAGTTGGAAGCTCTATTCCTCGAGCATTCCTGAATAATCACAAAACCCGAACTCAGCTCTCACTCACAACATTCCTAAAACACTCATTCTACCGTAAACCAATCATCAAATGTATATCATATATTCACCCTAAATCATCAGCAAGAAGAAATCAGGGAAGAACTCACCTAAGTTGAAGAAGATTCGGAGAGAAAAATTGCCTGAGAAGTCGGTTGAGCTAAGCTAAAAGAGGAAAGTGATGAAACAGTGGCAGCTATCCTTCACTAAACCCTCCATTTATATCACATGCTTCACAAATTACACTTATGCCCTTGACTAACAAACTTTAACCTATTTAAGCAACCAATCAAAATCACTTAATTCCTTGAAATAAAAACCACGTACTGGTTGCTACACGACGTTATCGCCCACAACTTTGGACGATGAAATAGTCAGCAGAATGAACAACAAAAATGGACGACTGAGAAAGTTGGAAGACTTGAAAACTCGAAAGACATATATACTCCGCTGATCAATCGGTTACCCCAGGCGATCGATCGGCTACCTAACTGTTTGACGATTTACTTCTTTTGACACAGAAAGCTTCAAACTCCAAAAACCAGATTCAAAACAAAGTTTTAAAACATGCTTGAAAACATGACAGAAGTTCAAGAAATCTAACTACATGAATAGCTCTAAAACCTGAAACAATCCATGAACAACGTAAAGGAAAATCCCAAACGATTCCAATACAGAATACAACTGTCAGAACCAAGGTTTTAAAACTTCAACACCAAAACCTATACATTACTAAAAATTCCAATAGAATCCCAACATAGACTATACAAACATGACCTTCATTTTAAAAAAACTTCACCCTCAGGTCAGAAATGTGTCCGGCTGCCGCAACCACCCCCAAAAGCTCGTGCCACCAACCACCTATTCGTTGGCCTGAGGCTCCAAATCCTCATCCACGAGATCTGTACCTACACCAGGGAGTTCAACTATGAGCCTAAGACTCAGTAATAACATATAATGCAGTGATGCATATGTTATGCATGAACTTTCTAAATACATGGACATTACATTACATTACGTTCTACTGGACATGGAGGTATATGTGGGCCTTATAGAGGAACTGGCACAACAGGGGTGCACTTTCAGGAACATTACAGGGATACATTACAGGAATACATAACAGTATGCCAGTCCCCGTCCCACACTTAACCGTACATTACATTCAAGTTTTATCTTTCTTAACTTCAAATCGTGTGCATAAAACATTTGCATGACTTTCGGGAAAAACGTGTATGTATGAACATTCATTGTGCATAGACTTAACAAACTGGAAAACAGTTCAAAATACACATGAATAACAGGATATCTAAACTGTGCATTGAGCATGGCACTAAACTTATGGCCAAATCATCGACCTAACTACCCAACGATAACCCAATGACATTTTTTTGGCCTAGTATCTCCATGATGTAGGGCCTTAAGGGCCAACCTACGTGTATGAACTTACCTGTTGTCTGTGAGTTGCATCACATATATATGTCCTCGGCAATTCACGAACCTATATTGTGTATAATCGGGCCGTTAACCCAAAACTTTATTAAAACTAAAGAATAACTAACTTAACTAGTTAACTAACGAAAAGGGTTACCTTTACTAGAGAAAACTGGAGAAAACAGGAAAAGACAGAGTTTAGAATCATCGCTGGTCAGTCTGGAAGAGAGAAAACAGAGAGGAGACGAAAAACATGGGGGTTTACGTAGAAGAGAAGAGAAGAGAAGGAAAGAGGGAGGGCTTCTTCAGTAAGTTTTAGATGCTTGGCATCCATCCATTAGGCTCCCTCCCAACCACCTTAATTCCTTCCCAAACTACCCCTCCATTTGTTCATAACTAGTGGTTTTCTTTTGGTTACACATTAGTTTGGTTTTTTTCCCACTATTTAATTCAATATAAACCCCGTCGATTTGGTTTCTCCAAAATTTCCTTATCCCACCAAATAACCTAATAAATTCCTTGGGTTCTAACAAAACTTCCCGCTCACAAAACGGTCTTAAATTTCTCCACTTCCCCGTTTCCGAGCATAATAATTAAAAATCGTAACACCGAAAAAATCTCGGGTGTTACATTCTACCCTCCTTAATAAAAATTTTGTCCCAAAAATTTGCTTGGACTTATTGGTCCTTTAATCCCTTTTACACTCATTCTAAGGTTCTCTATTTTATAAACTTCTACAATGGAATCGTACCTGTGATAACTGTATGTTGGGCGTCATCATCACCCTCTTTCATAGCGAACACCCATGGCGTGGCACGGTAAGGCCTTTCATCTGGCATAGGGAAATCCTGGACGTGATGGCTCTCCTTGTCGCACCGGAAGCAATAGCCGGTATAGAGCCTACATTCACCTATGTGACTCCTCTAGCAACGCGGGCATACAGAAAGCTGAGGACCTCCCAATGGTCTTTTTCCCTTGTTCTGATAAGTAGCTGATTCATTAAGCCTCTTCATGCCCCGGTTCGGTTGCTATTGTGGTTGCCAATCACGACCTTGCTGTTGCTGAGGAACATCCTGATAAAACCTTTTTGATGAATCACTCTATCTCTAGAACTTCATTTCTAAGGCTTCTAATTGATAAGCCTTGGCCACCACTTTCGTATACGATGCCTCATCAAACCCTCCGGTCGTAATTCCTCGTAACAAGTCCATCTTAAAACCCTAGATGAACTGGTGTACCTTATTTTCATCGGTGTCCACCAGATGAAGTGCGTGGCGGGATACTGACTCGAACTTCTGAACATACTCGGCCACTGATCCAAATTGCCGCAGTCGAGAGAATTCGATCATCTTTTCCTTCCTCACACTGCGGTCGAAGTACTTCTCGTAGAAGATCTTCTTGAATCCTTCCCAGCTTAATGCTACTGTAGTCGACTGCACTGTGTCCAACCAAAATCAAGCATTTTTGGTGAGATAAAACGTGGCACAGTATCACTTTCTTGCTTTTTTTCCACCTCTGCGTAGTTGAACATTCTCTCTATCGCCCGGATCCATTCCTCGGCGTGAGTACGGTCCATCGATAATCCATCAAACATAGGCGGTTAGAGTCACCAGAATCTGTCTCCACTAGTGTCACGGTGGAGCATTCGCATGGTTATTGTTCCCATTATCTGCCATTATACGTTCCATCATGCGTGACTGAATCGCCGACTAGCTCAGTTAGACGATCGAGGGCGTCGCCTCTGTCGTTTGCATCACCTTGATTCCCTCTCACTATTTTCTTAGGTTCCTATAAACAGGCTAACCAAATTTAATAAACAAAAACTTTTACGGGAACTTAAACACTTACAGTTGGTGGAGCAATTTCACTTGGCGGGTTGCGTAACCAGACAGTTCTCCAGAACTGCTTTTACAACCTGGCAGCTCTGATACCATAACTGTGATGACCCCCGATCCGATAGGGGCCAGCGAGCCTCAATCTGGACATTTAAAACTTGGACTATTTTTTTGAACTTTTACTTTTAAAACCTTGACAGAGAAAACCTTCTCTAGATTTGAAGACTGGAAGACATATTAAAAGGCATGATAAATCGGATGACATATTTAAAACTGGAAGACAATTAAAATCGGACTACATAAATAGATGAAAAATAGGAAGACAGAAGTGGACAACGTTTAACTTTTACTGAAATGGATGACAGAGATGAAAGGCAAATGGACAACAGAAATAAAAGACAACAGATTTAGACGGATAATTTGGACGACGTTATCGCCCACGACTTTGGACGATAACTTCGGACGACGTTACCGCCCATATCTTTGGACGATAACTTTGGACAACTATTTAAAGAACAGAATGGACAATGTTAAAACAATAAAGTAGGGTTTTCGATCAACAAGACACAGCACTTGAAGAGCTATGACCCACAACAAAATCGGTCGAAGTGACCTCGATGATGAAATCTGTCGAAGTGACCTCGGCGATGAAATCGGTCGAAGTGACCTCGGTGATGAAATCGGTCGAAGTGACCTCGGCCATAACACTTAACTGAAAATTTATGAAAAATATTCTAATGCGTCTGGACGACAAAACATGATGACAGGAGTCGACGTTATCGCCCACAACTTTGGGCGACGAAATAGTCAGCAGAATGAACAACAGAAATAAACGACTGAGAAAGTTGGAAGACTTGAAAACTCGAAAGACATATATACTCCGCCGATCGATTAGTTACCCCAGGCGATCGATCGGATACCTCTCTATTTGACGATTTACTTCTTTTGACACAGAAAGTGTAGCACCCGACAATTTCGGCCAAGTGATTTTCTTAACTGATTTAACTGTCACCTTTTATCGACCTTTTACTTTAAATTAATGTCTGATTTATCGAATTTCAAGTGGTGTGAAACTAGGTTGGGTGGCGAAAATTGTAATTAAGATGGATTTTAACTAGTATAAATAGGAAATGGAAATCCTTAAACCTCATTAAACCTCACTGTAGCCGACATTCCCCTCTCGGCGATTTCCTTTCCTCCAGAGCTCGTCCCCTCCCTCCCTCTCTCTCTCTCTCTCTCTCTCTCTCTCTCTCGGCCAGCTACTCCTCCATCGACAATCCACGCTCTAGGTAAGACTTAGACAATGTAGTTGCTGGTTAGTTACTTAGAACTCTGTTTTCAGCTAAGACTCGTAGTTTCGGATTCATCATTGGCCGAGTAATAGTAGTGACATTTGTAATCTGTGGTTAGTTACTAGGTTGAATCCGGTTATTTTTAGGTTCTATAAGTTAATCTGCGCACACTAGATACTCGACTAAGAAGATTTAGAAATATATGCTTTAGATTCTATGATGACTTTTGGTCAGAACTTTTAGGAGTTTGTTTAACACTGTAATGTGAATTGTTTTTAGGTGAAGAAGTCTGAAGAGAAGTGTTCAAGTTTGCTAAGGAAACCAGGAAAGTGAGTGAGTCGGATTCCCGGCCATTATGGTCCTACATCACAAGGGTACTAAGTTAAAGTTGATTATGATGTCCGAAAGCTGTTTGTGTTATTGTCTATTTGGTTATGATATGTGAGTTAGTAACATGATTTATTGTTGAATGATTGATCTGTCCTTTTGTCCGATGAAATAAGGGTACTCATACTCATGCTTCATGATTATTTCTTTTTCAAGCATATGAAAATGTTTTAAGTGCATTTTTTCCTTCACGATCAAGATATGAACATGAAACTTATGTAACAAGGATTAAGAGAGGGTTGGGGGCAGTTTGGCATATGTCACTGTCCAAAAAAGAGGACCATGAATACGTCCCGCAAGGGATTATTTACACTTTCACTGTCAACCCCCCTTCCGGAACAAATCCTCCCTTAATCCACATGATGTAAACGATGATCAAGAATATGAACAAGAATGTGACGAGAAATGATTATGAAAATGTGTTCTTTACAACTGTGCATTCATACATACATGTTAGTATTGCACTCCTTACTAAGCATTAGGCTTATAGTTTAAACCTTCTGATGTAGGTGACGAATTATCAGGTGAGGATTTCAAACCCAAAGAAGATGTCTAGGACTAGGTTGCTAATGGTGCTCAGGGTGACAAATTATGGCTGGAAAGGCGAGTATGACCCGTGGTTTCTGCTCCTAAGTTGTTAGTAAGAATAATGATTATTGATGCCTTAAGTAGGATGAAATTTTCTGATTATGATGGATTTTGGGATTGTCGAACTAAATTCCTAAGTTGAAGATGATTATTAGAATGAAGAATGACCTGTTGATGTGCCCCATAGGCCCATTACACGGTCTCAAACCCAAGGTCATAATTTATCTAATTTATACACTTACACTCTTGTCTCTTTTGCAGGTAATGGATTGTGTGAAGGCTTGGAGAACACCTTGGGAGACTTGAAGTGGGAATCCAAAGCTACGGATGTGGACCAACCAACACACTTAATCACTTGGAAATTCAAGCAAGGAGACCAATTTGCTCACATGGGAATTTGTCTTCCCGAGCCTTAATTGTAACCTTTTATTTCAAACTTATTTTGAGGCAAACATTAGCCTTCTTGTTAAACTTTATTATAAGCATGCATATTAGGCATTTAGGGTTAGATGAATGATAAGTTAGATGATGGAATGGAAGTGGTTCAAAGCAAGTGCATGGAGTGCATGGAGTGCATGGAAGAGGAGGAATGGGCCTTAAGGAAAAGATATCCATTTTGGCCCAACCTTGAGTGGAGGGGACCACTACCCTTTATCCAAACAATGGGCTGCCACTTGAGGGATTCTTAGAGGTTCTCCAATCAACACAAGGCCAAGAATTGATGACATGGTTATCACACAACCATTGGATCAAGAAAACCAAACTCATCTCGGCCATCCAAGCTATCTTCAAGATCCAACGGTTACACCATTTTGAAGACCACTTTTTGAATCACATCCAAGCCATCCATAGGTCTATAAAAGCATGGTAATTGGTGATTGTAAGTTTTTTGGACTGATTTTAAGGAGCATGCACGGATTTCCCTTCCATGGTTGAAGGAGTTTGAAGAAACCAACAAGGTTTGCTCGGTTTGCACAAAACCGAGGGGTTGCGCCCCCACCACTCCCTTCTTGCTTGGTAGCTTGCAAGGGTTATATAGCCATCTTCTTCTCCATCTCCTTGGGAGTGGAAAACAGCAAGAAGTGGCCCCAAACCGTGTTCAAGAGTCGAGTTGTCTTCCTTGGAAGCAACTATTGCCAAAGGCTTCAAAATATTACCTATTGGCCGATTTCTTGAAGTTTTGCATATCTTTTCCACCTCAATGTGTAACGACCCCTTATTCCAGCAAGATATTGTCCGCTCTGGGGATTGGGCCCAGCCCAATATCCTCCCCTCACGGCTTTGTTTGGCGAGAACTTCCCGGAAGGTCACCCAACCTGGAATTACTCTCGCCGAAGCACTTTTAACTTCGGAGTTCTTATGGGATCCGTTGCCAATTGTACTCCAAAACGCGTCTTGCTATGTTGGGAGGGTCTCTTTACATATGTTTCATTTCCACATACTTCCCCAAGCGATGTGGGATTGTGACGACCCTCTTTTTACGACCCGTCACCTTCCAGTTTGCCCGCGCGGACGTACCGCCATCCGGGTTCCGGTTCGTGCAGTCATCGTACACATACTTACACATCTGGGTCATCACACAATGAATCAGGACCACGCCTTCCACTATCACACACCTCACTCACTCCACTAACATCATATAAAGTTTCGTTTTCATCTAAGCACATTTGGTCATTCAAGTTCATCTTGCAATTTGTGTTCTTCTCGGCCATTTCTTGCCAATCCGAGGAGCTAACGATCCCCTCTAAGCTCTAAACGTTTTCTTGCAGGTTAGGGCTATATCAAGTGGTATCAGAGCGTGGCTAGCTCCTTTAGGGTGCTGGAAACCAAGTTGGTTTGGTTCCCCAAACCCATTTGGTTGTCCAAAACCGATTGCACAAAACCGGGTTACTTGATTCATCTTTTGCGGTTTTGTATGTGTGTTTTGTTTTCTTGTTTTTTTTTTTTTGCTTTGTTTTCACTAAATACCACCCCTATCTTCTTTTAATCGAAGTTAACAGACTTGAGCATGGGTTTCTAGCTTATTTTCTTCACCATTTTCGTGCTGCAAATAGCTTCCACTTTTGGTTAAACAATTGCTAACTACTTCTAGTACTTGCTGTTTTTATTTCCCTTTTTGTATTGCCACTTGTTGTGCTGTTTTATCCATTTTCCAGCCATCAAAAGAGCATGTTCCTTTCATAAGTTTTAAAGTATAAACTCTGAATATTGATATTGGTTTGCTGTTTGAGTTGGTTGCTCATGATTGGTGCTTATTTTGTAGCTAATGGACATGACCGATTGATGAACTAGTTGAACACCCGATTTGTCCAAAGTTTGGCCTCTATTTGTATTGCTTTTTGAGTATGCTTTATTTACATTATTCTCTTGCTAATGAATGTTAACTTATTGATATTTGATCTGTTCAAGATGGCATGAAAATTTAGGGAATTAAGCTTGCTAAAATCGAGAGTAAAAGTAAGCACAAAAGTGGTTTGTTGTAGTATTGTTAGCCGATTAGCATGACACTTAAATTCAACTTTGCATTGAGCTAAATCAAAATTTCTTTTATTAAATGCTGCTGTTATTCCTTGCTAAGTATGAGTAAAAAGTTTGGTAAAAGATGTATGCAAATTGGTTATGGACTTGTCACAAAACCGAGGCCTAAAATGCATCAAAATTTATTCTAGTGACTACCGATTATTGTTTTATTTTCGTGTTTTGTAACCTATTTTTCTGTATAAGTCCGAGCATATAAATCATATAGGCTTGAGTTAACTTACCCTTCAGCTAAAGCATGTGCTCATTGTGGAGTGTTTGGCATTAAAATTCAAATTATATGCTGTTTTTGGCAAAAACAAGACACACTTTTGAAAAAACAGTTTTGTGTGTGCACAAATTTGGTAAGGTTGATGTTGATTGTTGGGACCACAATGCACTTTGCTGAAAATGAATGTTGACCACGAATTTATGCTGAATATTACCTTTCAAATTAGTGGTTTGTTGCTAAAATATTGTTTAATACTTGAATGAAAACCAAAGCATGAAATTTGGCTTAAGTCTCAAAATCTTGCATGAAAATTACCTAAACCGAGAACCAAATTGAGTTGTGATTTTTACTTTTCTTAATTAACTTAATTTGCATGTCCCCTAGAGTGTAAAGGAATAAATCCCTTTCCTTTTACTCCTTAGTAGTTATTTTATTTTTGGCCCTATTATTCAAAAAAAAAAAAAAGAGAAGTGAACTTAATTGAAAGCTTAGGTGAATACTTTAGTGAGGACAATTTTTCCTAATCTCCTAGGAACTATGGTTCAACAAAACTAAAATTTTCCTAATACTTAGTAATGAAGACTAGAAGTGGAATTCACATAGGCCCAACCCAAGATATGGCCCAAGATCCAAACATACCCACTAGTGGCAAAGACATTCCCCAAGAAGAGACTCATACCCAACAAGAGGGAGAGTCTAGCATGCAAGGACAACTTAATGGACTAAGTGGAATTGTTGGAGCCTTAAGTAAACAACTCTATGAAATGAACTTAAAATTTGAACAAGTGATGAATGGTCGTAGACCAAGCTATCATGGAGAATCCTCCCATGACACCACACCTAGGAGAAGAAATGACAACCTTAGGACTCGATTTAGAGACCAAGAACCTTTAGGTGGTGATGACGAGGTAGATTACCGAAGTGGTAGACGCCCTAATTTTGACCATGATGAGGACGATGAGTGGACCTTAGACGAGGAGGAAAATTTCCGACCCCCTAACCCTAGACACCATGATGAGTTTAGGAGAGATCGACGACGAGACCAAGATGACCTTCGAAACATAAAATTACAAATCCCATCCTTTAATGGAACTTGTGATGGAACAACCTTTATCGAATGGTTAGAAAAGGTGGAAAGGATATTTGATTGTTATGTCTAAGAGGTTCATACCTAGTCATTATAAGCAAGAGTTGATCATGAAGATACATAGCCTCAAGCAAGGAAGTCTATCCGTTGAAGAGTACCTCACGGAGTTCGAAACTCTAAAAATTCGAGGAGAACTAGAAGAGCCTGATGACCAAGCCATAGCTAGGTTTATCCATGGACTAAATTATGATATTGCTGATGCTGTAGAGTTACACCCATTGGAGAGCATGGATTTGGTGATTCAATTGGCCTTAAAAATTGAGCGACAACTTAAAAGAAAGAGAAAAGCCACCCAATCCTACAAGCCTAGTCAATTTCCCAAGTACACTCCCAAACCCCTTGAAGTCAACAAGCCCTCACCCAAGGCTGACTGGAAAAAGCCTTTCCAAAGACAATGGCCACCCAAGGATTCAAGTAATAAACCTATAATTCCCAAAGGCCCTGAAGCCAAGACCACGAGAGATAACCCCATTGGACAAAGAGCACGTGACCTCAAGTGCTACAAGTGTCAAGGCCTAGGGCATTTCATGGCCCAATGTCCGAACCGACGTGTTATGATTATTGAGGAGGACACTGGTGAACTTGTAAGTGAGGATGAGCTCCAAGAGGAAGTGGTAGAAGTTGAAGGAGATGAGGACGAGAATGAATCTGAGGAAGAAGTTATTCACGCACAAGACGGACCTTTACTTATGGTGAGAAGACGAGTTCTCATAACAAAGAATTCTGGAGAGGATTGTCAGCGTGAGAACATTTTTCATAGTAAATGTCTCATCAAGGATAAGCTTTGTTCGTTAATCATTGATGGAGGAAGTTGTGCGAACGTAGCCTCCAAGGATTTGGTGACCAAGTTAGAACTCAATACTAGCAGCCACCCCCACCCGTACAAGCTTAAGTGGTTGGATGATAGAGACGACGTCAAAGTTACAAAGCAAGTGAGGATTGAGTTTGCTTTAGGTAAATATAAAGATTCGGTCCTCTGCGATGTAGTACCTATGAGCGAAAGCCATTTACTCTTAGGCCGCCCCTGGCAATTTGATCGAAGAGTGAACCATGATGGGTATTCCAACTGTTATTCACTAAAGTTTGAAGGCAAAAATCTTAAGTTGGCACCCATGACCCCTGAGCAGATAGCTAAGGATGATGCTATCAAGAGAGAAGAGAAGAATAAAGCTAGTCTCTTCATGACTAAAACTGAATTAGAAGCATCGGTACTTAGGGGAGACCCTTTGATCATGATACTTTTCCGTGATCGAGTGATGGAGTTAGGAGTTATTCCCCTTCAAGTTATGGACCTTTTGCATAAGTTTCAAGACGTATTCCCTGAAGATCTCCCAAAAGGATTGCCACCTCTTCGTGGCATTGAACATCAAATCGATCTCCAACCCGGGGCTGTTTTACCAAATCGACCAGCTTACCGAATGAACCCCGAGGAGACGAAGAAACTGCAAGACCAAGTACAAGAACTATTGGACAAGGGATATATAAGAGAATCCATGAGCCCTTGTGCAGTTCCTTCTCTTTTAGTCCCTAAGAAAGACGGCACCATGAGGATGTGTGTCGATAGCCGAGCCGTGAACCAAATCACTGTCAAATACTGATTCCCTATTCCTAGGCTCGAGGACATGTTAGATGAGCTCAGTGGAGCTTCGATCTTTTCTAAAGTGGACCTCAAGAGTGGTTATCACCAGATACGTATGAAGGAAGGTGATGAGTGGAAGACAGCCTTCAAGACGAAGTATGGGCTGTTTGAATGGATGGTGATGCCCTTTGGTCTTTCTAATGCCCCGAGCACATTTATGAGACTCATGCACCATGTGCTTAAGGAATATCTTGGTAAATTCATTGTGGTTTACTTCGATGATATTTTGGTGTACAGTATTGACCTTCCTCAACATCTTAACCACTTGAGTACCCTCTTCCAAACCCTAAGGAAAGCCAAGTTGTTTGGAAACTTGAGCAAGTGTTCCTTTGCGCAAGAAAAGGTCTATTTTCTGGGATTTGTGATTTCCAAAGATGGAATGGAAGCTGACGTGGATAAGATCAAGGCCATTAAGGATTGGCCCATACCAAACTCCATAACTGAAGTACGTAGCTTCCATGGATTAGCCTCATTTTATCGGAGGTTTATCAAAGATTTTAGTTCAATAGCTGCCCCACTTACGGATTGCACCAAGAAAGGGAAAGAGTTTACTTGGACCCCTTCTTGCCAAAAGAGCTTTGAACTTATCAAGCAAAGTTTATGTCATTCTCCCGTACTTGCTCTTCCTGACTTCAACAAAGTTTTTGAAGTTAAAAGTGATGCATCAGGAGCTGGCATTGGAGCAGTACTCATGCAAGACCACCGACCCATCGCATTCTTTAGCGAAAAGATGAAAGGAGCTGTGCTGAACTATTCCACCTATGATAAGGAATTCTACGCCGTTATACGAGCATTAGAGCACTAGCAGCATTACCTCTTGTCGAAAGAATTTGTAATAAATACTGACCATCAAGCTTTACGACACATTAAGAGTCAGCATAAGTTGAACAAGCGGCATGCGAAATGCGTAGAATTTTTGGAAAGATTCCCATACACATTGAAATATCTTAAGGGCGAGAACAATGTAGTCGCCGATGCCCTTTCGAGGAAGCGCATTCTTCTTACCGAATTGGGGACTAGATTTTTTGGATTTGAATGGATTAAGCATAACTATGAATCTGACCCCGACTTTGGTTTTATTTACGCCAAGTGCAAGGAAAAGGCCGAAGGAGATTACCGGCTTATGGATGACTATTTATTGAAAGCAGGAAAATTGTGCGTTCCCCACGGAAGTTTAAGACGATATATTGTTAAAGAAGCCCATTGTGGAGGATTAGCAAGTCATTTTGGGGAAAAAAATGACCCTTGAAATGCTTAAGGAACATTTCTATTGGCCACATATGAAGAGAGATGTGCATCGCTTAGTGGAAGCATGCATCATTTGCAAAAAAGCCAAAAGTAAGGTTCTACCACATGGCTTGTATATGCCTTTACCCATTCCCTCGCACCCTTGGATTGACGTTAGTATAGATTTTGTGTTGGGATTACCACGAACTGCTCGTAATAAGGATTCGATCATGGTAGTTGTAGATCGTTTCTCAAAGATGGCACATTTCATTCCTTGTGCAAAAACCGATGACGCCTTTGCAATAGCAGAATTATTTTTTGGAGAGATTGTTCGCCTACACGGGATACCACATTCCATAGTGTCGGACCGGGACACTAAGTTTTTGAGCTCCTTCTGGAAGACGTTGTGGAATAAGTTGGGGACTAAGTTGTGTTTTAGCACATCTTTCCATCCCCAAACTGATGGACAAACGGAAGTTGTTAATAGGACCTTAGGCACCCTCTTACGATCTATTGTAGGTAAGAAACTATCCAGTTGGGACGTAGTCCTCCCCGGATTAGAATTTGCTTACAATCTCACCCTTCATTCCACTACTGAGCAAACGCCCTTTGAGGTTGCCTATGGATTTAATCCATGTACACCGTTGGACCTTGTTCCCTTACCATTTAATGAACTGGCCAATCCATCAGGAGTGAGCAAGGCTGAACAGATCAAGAAATTACACGAAAGTGTGCGTCGAGCCATCGAAAAGAGAAATGCGAGCGTGGCTAAGCGAGTAAACAAAGGTCGAAAAGAAGTTGTCTTTAGAGAAGGAGATTTGGTTTGGTTGCACTTACGCAAAGAGAGATTCCCCAACAAAAGGAAATCTAAGCTACTCCCGAGAGCGGATGGACCATTCAAGGTGTTGGAGCGAATAAATAACAACGCTTATAAGATTGAGTTGCCGGGTGACTATGGAGTATCAGCCACTTTCAACGTCATGGACCTATCACCCTATAAAAGTGATGTAGAAAACTCCGAGGGGCCCGAACTAAAGGATTTGAGGTCAAATCCTCAACAACTTGGGGAGGATGATGTGCCCCATAGGCCCATTACACGGTCTCAAACCCAAGGTCATAATTTATCTAATTTATGCACTTACACTCTTGTCTCTTTTGCAGGTAATGGATTGTGTGGAGGTTTGGAGAACACCTTGGGAGACTTGAAGTGGGAATCCAAAGCTAAGGATGTGGACCAACTAACACACTTAATCACTTGGAAATTCAAGCAAGGAGACCAATTTGCTCACATGGGAATTTGTCATCCCGAGCCTTAATTGTAACATTTTATTTCAAACTTATTTTGAGGCAAACATTGGCCTTCTTGTTAAACTTTATTATAAGCATGCATATTAGGCATTTAGGGTTAGATGAATGATAAGTTAGATGATGGAATGGAAGTGGTTCAAAGCAAGTGCATGGAGTGCATGGAAGAGGAGGAATAGGCCTTAAGGAAAAGATATCCATTTTGGCCCAACCTTGAGTGGAGGGGACCACTACCCTTTATCCAAACCATGGGCTGCCACTTGAGGGATTCTTAGAGGTTCTCCAATCAACACAAGGCCAAGGATTGATGACATGGTTATCACACAACCATTGGATCAAGAAAACCAAACTCATCTCGGCCATCCAAGCTATCTTCAAGATCCAACGGTTACACCATTTTGAAGACCACTTTTTGAATCACATCCAAGCCATCCATAGGTCTATAAAAGCATGGTAATTGGTGATTGTAAGTTTTTTGGACTGATTTTAAGGAGCATGCACGGATTTCCCTTCCATGGTTGAAGGAGTTTGAAGAAACCAACAAGGTTTGCTCGGTTTGCACAAAACCGAGGGGTTGCGCCCCCACCACTCCCTTCTTGCTTGGTAGCTTGCAAGGGTTATATAGCCATCTTCTTCTCCATCTCCTTGGGAGTGGAAAACAGCAAGAAGTGGCCCCAAACCGTGTTCAAGAGTCGAGTTGTCTTCCTTGGAAGCAACTATTGCCAAAGGCTTCAAAATATTACCTATTGGCCGATTTCTTGAAGTTTTGCATATCTTTTCCACCTCAATGAATCAGGACCACGCCTTCCACTATCACACACCTCACTCACAACACTAACATCATATAAAGTTTCGTTTTCATCTAAGCACATTTGGTCATTCAAGTTCATCTTGCAATTTGTGTTCTTCTCAGCCATTTCTTGCCAATCCGATGAGCTAACGATCCCCTCTAAGCTCTAAACGTTTTCTTGCAGGTTAGGGCTATATCACATGTTTTATTTAAGTCTTCAGCTACACGTATTCTGGATGAGTCTATGATTTATACCTGTACAAGTTTATTTCAGTCCAGTCGAAGTTTGTAAAAGTCAGGATGCCTTGTATCGTAGATGTTTTAAATCGATAGATGTTGATTATTACAATCGGCAGGTGTAACGCCTCGAGTTTCTGAACCCAGTTTGTTACTCTTAAACTCGAACTTGACTAAGAAACTTTGAACCAAATTTAAATTTCGCTCGAAAGTCTAAATTTGACATTTTCTAAAACTTCAAAACGTTTAAATACTTGCAGCGGAAATCATTTGAACAAAAATAGAGTTAAACAAAACCATACAATGTTTGAGTAATCAGTTGAGATGTTAAAGAACAATCGGCCAAAAGAAATAAAGGGTTTAAATCGCGAAATACTTTAAAAGTTGCAAAAGTCAAACTCATCTGCCGCTGAACTAAGTCAACGAAAGAGCAGAAGCAAATAGAAGTCTTCCACCGATGACGTCAGTCGGATGAATTAATCCTCCAACTTCTGCCGATCGCAAACGACGAGTTTTGCTACTCTCATCTACCGGTGACGTCAGCCGGATGATTCATTCATCCAGCCTCTGCCGACCATAAGACGACAAAAGACTTTACTCAAAAAACAAAACAAACAGAATACATTGACCGGTCAGCTAAATGACAAAAGTCTTCCCACATCTTCCGATCGACATATTACACAATGTCCATCGATCACTAAACGACAAAATCATTTTCTACATCTTCCGATAGCTATAGCACTCGACATCCACCGATCGCTAAACGACGAAAGTCTAAACTTTCTACCGATAAAAATAAACTACACCATCCGATAGATTTAGCACGCTACTCCTACCGGTAGAAAACAACCATCTTCTACCGATAGAAAACGATGTCTTCTACCGATAGACTACCACTGCCGGTAGAAAACAGAGCAACTTTTCCACAATTCATACTCTATACAAAAACAACTCTACTACGAAGGGACTTATTCGCTTCAATGAAAACTTTCGGAAACGACTCTAATCCCTACATTACTCAAATCCAGTAAAAACCAATGCTAAATCAGCAAGCTACTATTATCAGAAGATTTCAAAATATGTTTCAAAACATTGAAAACTATTACTGTCATAAGACTCAACATACTTAAGTGAAAACATTATCGAGTGAACCTTTACACCAACAGACATCATTTAAACCGCCTCATCAGTTTACCAAGTCGTGGCCTGAATGTGCTCCTCCAACATCATCTATGCGTTTGTGAGCTCAGGGAAATCACCTGCAGTAACCTCAACACCTACCTCACAAAACTCATCTATTAGCCTAATGCTAAGCAAGCAAAGCAATAATTAAATGATATGCTGAAACATAAAACCTAAACATGCAGTTTCTACTTTCTCATCTCAGTTGTACATTCGCTCGTTTACTGATCTGATCCCTCGGTTCTCTTGGAAGTGGGATCAGTTCTCCCAATGTTATACATCCTCTACTCGATTAAGGGGCGGATGAATTCCTTAAATAGCTATTCTGATCCCTCAGTTCCCTTGGGAGTGGGATCAATTCTCCCAATGTTATACATCCTCTACTCGATTAAGGGGCGGATGAGTTCCCTTAATAGTTATTCTGTCACATTTGGTTCATGCCCTACCATTCTTTACATAAAAATTCATTTTCGTAATCTTTCATAAAAACATGATGCATGTCATACAAACTCATTCACACAATGCATAACCCTAATGTTTTGTGATGTAGGCACAAAGGCACATGCATACTTTACTTACCTGGATTCCTGGGGAAATGTTTGGTTGCTAACCACTTCGGGTTCTGCTCAAACCTAAAACTATAGACAGTGTATTAGTTAAACTTCATTCTAAACTAGCCAGGAGTCTAAGCAAATTAGTTTGGAAGCTCAGATCTTCGTGCATTCCCGATTCTGCACTAAACCCGAAACTACACACATTCACAACACTCCCAAAAACACATACATTGCACTCCCTCTGCTATCTAACCGTTGAGTCATAAAGAAAATGAAGGAACTCACCTAAGTTAGAGAAATCACTGGAGAAGTCGGAGGGAAAATTGCCTGGAGCTCTGATGAGCTTGAGCTGAATATCGAGAAAGGAAAAATGAGGGGATAGTGGCGGCTAAACCTCATTGAACCCTCCCTTAAATACGTTATCCACAATAAATTGCAATTTACCATCTTGTCCTTACTCATTCACTTATTAACCTAATGACTAAATCACCCAAATTTAAATTTTAAAGCATTCTAAAAAAAAAGGTAAATCGGTTAATAGAAACCGGGTGTTACAGCAGGTGCTAGAAATTTCTTACTCACCGATAGAGGTCTTCTATCGGATGATGATTATATGTCACGTGTGATGCACATGTCAATCGGTAGATGCTGATTATTACTATCGACAGATGCTAGGAACTTCTTATTCACCGATAGAAGTCTTCTATCGGATGATGCTTATTATGTCACGAGTGATTCACATGTCAACCGGTAGATGTAGATGTTTTCGCTATCGGAAGAAGTGAGTATTAAGACTTGTCGTTTTGTGATCGGATGATGCTTATTATGTCACGTGTGATTCACATGACAACCGGTAGATGTAGATGTTTTCGCTATTGGAAGAAGTGAGTATTAAGTCTTGTCGTTTTGTGATCAAATGATGTGAGTGAAGGTAATTTGTCGCCTTGTGATCAGATGATGTGGGCGAATATGCTTCGTCATTTAGTAATCGGTAGAGGTCTTCTACCGGGCGATGTCCATGAGTCACGTGAAATGCTCGTGTCCATCGGTAGATGTCTTCTACTGGGCGACGTCTATTGTGTCACGCAGAGTGCACGTGACGTTTGGGAATGTGTTCCTATCGGTAGATGTCTGCAAATCCATGTAGCCCGCGAACGATGAAGACGAGTGGTCGGAGGGCATTCTCCTTTTGCCCGAACACGTTATAAAACCGATGTCTGAGTCATGTCGTTCGACCCTGTGACTGACTGTGTCGATAGTCTTATGAAGGAGCCGAGTATTTGAAGGGTTCAGTTTTGTTAGATATGGCATTGTCTTTGAGTACTGTAAAAAAAAATATATAGAGAGCAAACTTAGTGTAAATGATTTAAGAAAGTTTTGAATCAGTCTCGGCCCTAATGGGGTCGTTACAAAAAGCTTCAAACTCCAAAAACCCGATTCAAAATGAAGTTTTAAAACATGCTTGAAAACATGACAAAAGTTCAAGAAATCTAACTACATGGATAGCTCTAAAACCTGAAACAATCCATGAAAAATGTAAAGGAAAATCTCAAACGATTCCAATACAGAATACAACTGTCAGATAAGAGGTTTTAAAACTTCTACACCAAAACCTATACATTACTAAAAATCCCAACAGAATCCCAACAGAGACTATACAAACATGACCTTCATTTTAAAAAAACTTCACCCTTAGGTCAGAAATGTGTCTAGCTGCCGCAACCACCCCCGAAAGCTCGTGCCATTAACCACCTATTCGTCTGCCTGAGGCTCAAAATTCTCATCCACGGGGTCCGTACCTACATCAGGGAGTTCAACTATGAGCCTAAGGCTTAGTAAGAACATATAATGCAGTGATGCATATGCTATGCATGAACTTTCGAAATACATGGACATTACATTACATTACGTTCCACTGGACATGGAGGTATAAATGGGGCTTATAGAGGAACTGGCGCAACAGGGGTGCACTTTCAGGCACATTACAGGGATACATTACAGGAATACATAACAGGATGCCAGTCCCCGTTCCACACTTAACCGTACAATACATTCAGGTTTTCTCTTTCTTAACTTCAAATCGTGGGCATAAAACATTTGCATGACTTTCGAAAAAAACATGTATGCATGAACATTCATTGTACATAGACTTAATATACTGGAAAACAGTTCAAAACACATGAATAACAGGATATCTAAACTGTGCATTGAGCAGGGCACTAAACTTATGGCCGAATCATCGACCTAACTACCCAACGATAACCCGACGACAATTTTTTGACCTAGTATCTCCAAGATGTAGGGCCTTAAGGGCCAACCTACGCAAATGAACTTACCTGTTGTCCGTGAGTTGCACACATATATATATGTATTCAGCGATTCACGAACCTATATTGTGTATAATCAGGCCGTTAACCTAAAACTTTATTAAAACTAAAGAATAACTAACCTAAACTTGTTAACTAACGAAAAAGGTTACCTTTACTAGAGAAAATTGGAGAAAACAGGAAAAGACAGAGTTTAGAATCGTCGCTGGTCCTCTGGAAGAGAAAACAGAGAGAAGACGAAAAATATGAGGGTTTACGTAGAAGAGAAGAGAAGAGAAGGAAAGAGGGAGGGCTTCTCCAGCAAGTTTTTGTAACGCCCCCGAACCCGACCCGGCTCGGTGCGCTACTTTGCTAAGCTATCCCGCGTTTAAAACGACGTTTAAAATAATTTTCGATAAAATTTTGACTCGGTTTTTGGGTTTCTTGAACCCTCGATTTTTGTTGGAAAACGTGTCCAAAATACGTTTAAAATATGTCAAAAATGCCGGGTCAAAACACAGTAGAAATAGGAAATTTAAAAAAAAAATTTAAAAAAAGTGTAAGGCGCGCGCGCCTGCGCGCGCCTTGGCGCAGCACGATGGGCGCCTGCGCGCCCAACGCCCGATCGATCAAGCCTCCTTGGGTTTTTCGGCCCAAAATGCTATTTTTTCATCTTTTTTCGACTTTCCTCACTTTTCTTCATTTTTTATCGAGCCATACACCTCTCAAAAATTCTAAAATTCTTACCACACGATCCTGACACCCTTAACTCCGTGTCCCATAAAAATCTCGAAAAACTGACTTAAAATATTTAATAAAAAAATAGAAAAATAAACCCGACGTCGTTTATTTTAAAACCAACACGAGCGGCATAACGCCTATAAATTCCAAAACCCAAAACCTGCAAATCAAACATTTTATAAAACAGTTCCAAGACATTCTTTACAACGTTATAAGACACTGTATTTTATATAAATAAATCCCACGTAACAACCACATTTTACAAAATCTAAAATAGGTAAAAACTATACCCCATTCAAAATACCATTTCACCCACATCATCCCTAAGATCATGGTCGATACACCCTGACAACTGCCCGCACCGGCATGCCCCGTGCATCTCCGACTGCTCCTAAGTTCTAGCTCGCTCGCTTAGCTCACCTGTCACCGCGTCGTTATCTACACCATAGAACACGCACACACACGTAAGCTTACGCTTAGCAAGTAGGAGATAATAAATATAAACATGCACACACGACTCTCACACAACCCTAACACACATTCGAGTCTCGCTCCCAAGATGCATGTCCATCTGAGTCTCGCTCCCAAGATGGCACTACCCTAATCCCTAACACACATCCGAGTGTCGCTCCCAAGATGCATGTCCATCTGAGTCTCGCTCCCAAGATGGCTCTACCCCAATCACCTATTACACATCTGAGTCTATCTCCCAAGATGCAGTTCCATCTGAGTCTCGCTCCCAAGATGGCACTACCTAATCACATCTGAGTCTCGCTCCCAAGATGCGTCTCCATCCGAGTCTCGTTCCCAGGATGGCACTACCCCAACACATCTGAGTCTCGCTCCCAAGATGTGTTTCCATCCGAGTCTCGCTCCTAGGATGACACTACACATTTCCCCTTACCTTTCAAGCTCACACTATCCCTTATGTTTCAAACTCACACTGCCCCTTTTTCATTTCAAACTCACCGTTCAAAACAATACTCAAAACTAGTGTTTTTCGCATTTTCGAAACCAATAATGCATGTCACACAAATGCTTAACCAAAAATAAGACAAAGCAACCACACAAACAAACAAACAAACAAGCAAACAAACAAACAATTCCCTACCGTTTCATGGTGTAGGCCCGAAGGCAAAACACAAGCAATCCACTACTTACTTGACTACTCGTGTCACAACTCGAGAGGGGGCCTAACAGAAACGCCAGGTTCAACGATCAACCTCGGAGAGGTCCACCGTCTAGCCTAAGGCTAAAATGCGGAAGTTTAGCACTAATCTAGGACCTCCTCGAAGCGACAAACATAAGAGAGTACAAACAATCGTAGAAATACAAGATAAATGAAAATAAATACATGCCAAAGTAAAGTACGATCTCGAATGCCTCCTTACATATTACCAAGTGAAAGAAAAATAAAAGGTAAGACTACGAAAATCCAGCGCGAATAAAGCTCACCACCTTCTTTTTCCCCACAGAAGGGTAGAGATCACACTAGACAGGGTCTCGCAAGGGAAAGACAAGAGACACCAATTAGGAGAGATCCCATAACCACTCACCCCGACAGTCGCGGAAACCGCACAATGGACTTACCGAACCTGGAGGGATTGAATAACCACTCAACCCTGGGCCGAAAGGGACCACGCAGTGGACTTATCATACAAGAAGGGACAAACGACCACTCAACTCTGGGCCACTGGATCACACGTGCTAAGGCACACCAAGAGGGACGAACCACTCAACCCTGGGCCGAAGGGGACCACGCAGTGGACTTATCATATTGGGGTTACCGCTAGACTAGCGTAGCTTAGAGTCCACTTCCTTAAGCGGGGAGTACCGCATCGACTTGGTGAAACCCCCTGATACTCTTTGCGTAGGGACATACCTAAGACTGCCAGACGGTTATCTCCAGTATCACGTCCTTGAGCGAGGAGTATCGCATCATCCTTAAGCGAGGAGCATCGCTCCTGATACTCTTAGTGTAGGGACATACCTAAGAGTGCAGAAGGTTATCTCCAATATCACATCCTTAAGCGAGGAGTATCGCATCATCCTTAAGCGAGGAGTATCGCATCGACTGGGCAAAACCCTGTGATACTCTTAGCGTAGGGACGTACCTAAGAGTGCCAGACGATTATCTCCAGTATCACATCCTTAAGCGAGCAGTATCGCATCATCTTTAAGCGAGGAGTATCGCATCGACTGGGCAAAACCACTGACTACTCTTAGCGTAGGGACATCCCTAAGAGTGACCAGACGGTATTCTCCAGTTATCACATCCGTAAGCAGGGAGTACTCGCATCATCCTTAAGCGAGGAGTATCGCATCGACTGGGCAAACCACCCTGAATACTCTTAGCGTAGGGACGTACCTAAGAGTGCCAGACCGGTTACTCCCAGTATCACATCCTTAGCTGAGGATCGCATCATCCTTCAGCGAGGAGTATCGCATCCACTGGGCCAAAACCCCTTGATACTCTTAGCGTAGGGAACATACTAACAGTGCCAGACGGTATCTCTAGTATCACATCCTTAAGCGAGGAGTATCGCATCATCCTTAAGCGAGGAGTACCGCATCATCCTTAAGCGGGATATCGCATCTACTGGGCCAAACCCCCTGAACCTTTACGTAGGACGTACCTAAGAGTGCCAGACGGTTATCTCCAGTATCACATCCTTAAGCGAGGAGTCTCGCATCATCCTTAAGCGAGGATATCGCATCATCCTTAAGCGAGGAGTATCGCATCGACTGGGCAAAACCCCCTGATACTCTTAGCGTAGGACGTACCTAAGAGTGCCAGACGGTTATCTCCAGTATCACATCCTTAAGCGAGGAGTATCGCATCATCCTGATCAGAGTATCGCATCGACTGGGCAAAACCCCTTGATACTCTTAGCGTAGGGACGTACCTAAGAGTGCCAGACGGTTATCTCCAGTATCACATCCTTAAGCGAGGATATCGCATCATCCTTAAGCGAGGAGTATCGCATCATCCTTAATCGAGGAGTATCGCATCGACTGGGCAAAACCCCCTGATACTCTTAGCGTAGGGACGTACCTAAGAGTGCCAGACGGTTATCTCCAGTATCACATCCTTAAGCGAGGAGGATCGCATCATCCTTAAGCGAGGAGTATCGCATCAACTGGGCAAAACCCCCTGATACCTTAGCGTAGGACGTACCTAAGAGTGCCAGACGTTATCTCCAGTATCACATCCTTAAGCGAGGAGTATCGCATCATCCTTAAGCGAGGAGTATCGCATCGACTGGGCAAAACCCCCTGATACTCTTAGCGTAGGACGTACCTAAGAGTGCCAGACGGTTATCTCCAGTATCACATCCTTAAGCGGGGAGTATCGCATCATCCTTAAGCGAGGAGTAATCGCATCATCCTTAAGCGAGAGTATCGCATCGACTGGGCAAAACCCCCTGATACTCTTAGCGTAGGACGTACCTAAGAGTGCCAGACGGTTATCTCCAGTATCACATCCTTAAGCGAGGAGTATCGCTCATCCTTAGCGAGGAGTATCGCATCGACTGGGCAAAACCCCCTGATACGCTTAGCGTAGGGACGTACCTAAGAGTGCCAGACGGTTATCTCCAGTATCACATCCTTAATCGAGGAGTATCGCATCATCCTTAAGCGAGGAGTATCGCTCGACTGGGCAAAACCCCCTGATACTCTTAGCGTAGGGACGTACCTAAGAGTGCCAGACGGTTATCTCCAGTATCACATCCTTAAGCGAGAGTATCGCATCATTCCTTAAGCGAGGAGTAATCGCATCGACTGGGCAAAACCCTCTGATACTCTTAGCGTAGGGACATACCTAAGAGTGCCAGACGATTATCTCCAGTATCACATCCTTAAGCGAGGAGTAATCGCATCATCCTTAAGCGAGAGTATCGCATCATCCTTAAGCGAGGAGTATCGCTCGACTGGGCAAAACCCCCTGATACTCTTAGCGTAGGGACGTAACCTAAGAGTGCCAGACGTTATCTCCAGTATCACATCCTTAGCGAGGAGTATCGATCATCCTTAAGCGAGGAGTATCGCATCGCTGGGCAAAACCCCCTGATACTCTTACGTAGGGACGTACCTAAGAGTGCCAGACGGTTATCTCCAGTATCACATCCTTAAGCGAGGAGTATCGCATCATCCTTAATCGAGGAGTATCGCATCATCCTTAAGCGAGGAGTATCGCATCGACTGGGCAAAACCCCCTGTACTCTTAGCGTAGGGACGTACCTAAGAGTGCCAGACGGTTATCTCCAGTATCACATCCTTAAGCGAGGATATCGCATCATCCTTAAGCGAGGAGTATCGCATCATCCTTAAGCGAGGAGTATCGCATCATCCTTAAGCGAGGAGTATCGCATCATCCTTAAGCGAGGAGTATCGCATCATCCTTAAGCGAGGAGTATCGCATCATCCTTAAGCGAGGAGTATCGCATCATCCTTAAGCGAGGAGTATCGCATCATCCTTAAGCGAGGAGTATCGCATCATCCTTAAGCGAGGAGTATCGCATCATCCTTAAGCGAGGAGTATCGCATCATCCTTAAGCGAGGAGTATCGCATCATCCTTAAGCGAGGAGTATCGCATCATCCTTAAGCGAGGAGTATCGCATCATCCTTAAGCGAGGAGTATCGCATCATCCTTAAGCGAGGAGTATCGCATCATCCTTAAGCGAGGAGTATCGCATCATCCTTAAGCGAGGAGTATCGCATCATCCTTAAGCGAGGAGTATCGCATCATCCTTAAGCGAGGAGTATCGCATCATCCTTAAGCGAGGAGTATCGCATCATCCTTAAGCGAGGAGTATCGCATCATCCTTAAGCGAGGAGTATCGCATCATCCTTAAGCGAGGAGTATCGCATCATCCTTAAGCGAGGAGTATCGCATCATCCTTAAGCGAGGAGTATCGCATCATCCTTAAGCGAGGAGTATCGCATCATCCTTAAGCGAGGAGTATCGCATCATCCTTAAGCGAGGAGTATCGCATCATCCTTAAGCGAGGAGTATCGCATCATCCTTAAGCGAGGAGTATCGCATCATCCTTAAGCGAGGAGTATCGCATCATCCTTAAGCGAGGAGTATCGCATCATCCTTAAGCGAGGAGTATCGCATCATCCTTAAGCGAGGAGTATCGCATCATCCTTAAGCGAGGAGTATCGCATCATCCTTAAGCGAGGAGTATCGCATCATCCTTAAGCGAGGAGTATCGCATCATCCTTAAGCGAGGAGTATCGCATCATCCTTAAGCGAGGAGTATCGCATCATCCTTAAGCGAGGAGTATCGCATCATCCTTAAGCGAGGAGTATCGCATCATCCTTAAGCGAGGAGTATCGCATCATCCTTAAGCGAGGAGTATCGCATCATCCTTAAGCGAGGAGTATCGCATCATCCTTAAGCGAGGAGTATCGCATCATCCTTAAGCGAGGAGTATCGCATCATCCTTAAGCGAGGAGTATCGCATCATCCTTAAGCGAGGAGTATCGCATCATCCTTAAGCGAGGAGTATCGCATCATCCTTAAGCGAGGAGTATCGCATCATCCTTAAGCGAGGAGTATCGCATCATCCTTAAGCGAGGAGTATCGCATCATCCTTAAGCGAGGAGTATCGCATCATCCTTAAGCGAGGAGTATCGCATCATCCTTAAGCGAGGAGTATCGCATCATCCTTAAGCGAGGAGTATCGCATCATCCTTAAGCGAGGAGTATCGCATCATCCTTAAGCGAGGAGTATCGCATCATCCTTAAGCGAGGAGTATCGCATCATCCTTAAGCGAGGAGTATCGCATCATCCTTAAGCGAGGAGTATCGCATCATCCTTAAGCGAGGAGTATCGCATCATCCTTAAGCGAGGAGTATCGCATCATCCTTAAGCGAGGAGTATCGCATCATCCTTAAGCGAGGAGTATCGCATCATCCTTAAGCGAGGAGTATCGCATCATCCTTAAGCGAGGAGTATCGCATCATCCTTAAGCGAGGAGTATCGCATCATCCTTAAGCGAGGAGTATCGCATCATCCTTAAGCGAGGAGTATCGCATCATCCTTAAGCGAGGAGTATCGCATCATCCTTAAGCGAGGAGTATCGCATCATCCTTAAGCGAGGAGTATCGCATCATCCTTAAGCGAGGAGTATCGCATCATCCTTAAGCGAGGAGTATCGCATCATCCTTAAGCGAGGAGTATCGCATCATCCTTAAGCGAGGAGTATCGCATCATCCTTAAGCGAGGAGTATCGCATCATCCTTAAGCGAGGAGTATCGCATCATCCTTAAGCGAGGAGTATCGCATCATCCTTAAGCGAGGAGTATCGCATCATCCTTAAGCGAGGAGTATCGCATCATCCTTAAGCGAGGAGTATCGCATCATCCTTAAGCGAGGAGTATCGCATCATCCTTAAGCGAGGAGTATCGCATCATCCTTAAGCGAGGAGTATCGCATCATCCTTAAGCGAGGAGTATCGCATCATCCTTAAGCGAGGAGTATCGCATCATCCTTAAGCGAGGAGTATCGCATCATCCTTAAGCGAGGAGTATCGCATCATCCTTAAGCGAGGAGTATCGCATCATCCTTAAGCGAGGAGTATCGCATCATCCTTAAGCGAGATTTTACATATTTCTCCCTTTTTATGAATTTCGTCCCCGAAATTTGCCTCAACTACACATCATAGTAAAGGAAGGGGTACTCCTTCGCCATCTCGGACTCCAGCTCCCACGTAGCTTCGTTGTCTGTGTGGTTCCTTTACTGCACCAGAACATACGGAGCCTCCCGACGACGAAAGGGCCGAAGCTCGCGTACCAAAATCTAATCTGGCATCTCCTCGTACGTCGTGTCAGCCTAGATGGGTACCTTATCCCACGAAACATTGTGAGACGGATCAGGAATGTACTTACTCAGTTGGGATATATGGAGAACATCGTGCACATGCCCCAACTGAAAAGGCAATTTCAGTTTGTAAGCTACCACTCCAATCCTCTCAACAATCTGGAATGGTCCAACGTACCGTGGGGCTAACTTTCCCTTCACCCCAAACCTGCTGACACCACGAGTAGGAAGAACCTTCACAAAGACAAAGTCTCCAAGGCGACGTACTCTCCCAGATAAACCCTCAACTCTGCAGATCATCTAACTGCTTACGCAGCTCAACTAACTCGGCTGGTGCCATCCTGTAGGCAGGAATAGAAACTGGAGTAAACCATGGAACAAGATCGATACAAAACTCAACCTCTCGATCTGGAGATAAACCTGGTAGCTCATCAGAAAAAACTTCATCGTACTCCCTGACGACTGAAACACCAATCTCTTGTACCGCGGTCTCATGGTCTAGGTCCATCGACCAAAGTCCCTCATACTGTTCCAATCTACTCCTGCCTCGCAAACATAACCGAAACAGGAAATTAACAATCTCCACACAGCGACCTCTGTGGTAGGTAATAACCTGGCCAGACTTAGAGGTAACCGTGACCCGCCTAAAGTGGCAATCAATTATCGCCAGATACTTCATCAGCCAATCACCACCCACAATAACATCAAACTGCCCCATAGGCAAAATGATAAGATCGGCAGAAAACTGACAATCAGCGATCACCACACAAACTGATCTGCAGATGTATGCAACTCCACTCCTGTCGCCCAACGGAGTATTCAAGAAGAAATGAGTCTCCACAATGACTCCTCCGAAGTAGGGAAACAAGAGGATGAAACGATTTTAGTAATGTCATCGACATGGACCCCTAAACTAGCTCATAATACCATCTAGTCATAACACCCCGATACTCTCTGCTACAGAACTGACTCCGAAACAGAGAAGTAAACTCACCCCATTCCATGGCATCGACGTCATACTGACTGCGGAGGGCTGTCCACCAACGCCTAGCGGCCTCCCATAAAGGTTAGAGGGTTGAGTTGATTGAAAACTCGAAAATATACCCCTCTGGAGGTCGTTGAAGTAGGGGTAGGATCAGGGATAGAAACTAGAGCCGGAGGTGGAACCGGAGCACCGCTCACCCAGTTCTGCAAAGCCTCCATTAGAGCAGAAATTGAGCTAGGGTATTAGTCAATATTCTGAGGAACTCTCCCTCATAGCATTGTAACACTTTGGAAAAATAAGAGTTAGTACCACGTTAGCATTTCTCATTTGTCATTCATCACATTTATTCTACTAACCGCTTATACTTAATCTCAAAAATTTGTCACAAAGAGGACCATGGAACCTTCTGCTCTGATACCAATAAATTTCTGTCACAACCCAAGAGGGGGCCTAACAGAAATGCCAGGTTAAACGATCAACCTCGGAGAGGTCCACCGTCTAACCTAAGGCTAAAATGCGGAAGTTTAGCACTAATCAAGGACCTCCTCGAAGCGACAAACATAAGAGAGTACAAACAATCGTAGAAATACAAGATAAATAAAAAGATATACATGCCAAAGTAAAGTACGATCTCGAATGCCTCCTTACATATTACCAAGTGAAAGAAAATAAAAGGTAAAACTACGAAAATCCGGCAGCGAATAGAGCTCACCACCTTCTTTTTCCCCACAGAAGGGTAGAGATCACACTAAACAGGGTCTCGCAAGGGAAAGACAAGAGACACCAATTAGGAGAGATCCCATAACCACTCACCCCGACAGTCGCGGAAACCGTACAATGGACTTACCGAACCAGGAGGGATTGAATAACCACTCAACCCTGGGCTGAAGGGGACCACGCAGGGGACTTATCATACAAGAAAGGACAAACGACCACTCAACTCTGGGCCACTGGATCACACGCGGTAAGGCACGCCAAAAGGGACAAACCACTCAACCCTGCGCCGAAGGGACCACGCAGTGGACTTATCATATCGGGGTTACCGCTGGACTAGCGTAGCTCAGAGTCCACCTCCTTAAGCGGGGAGTACCGCATCGACTGGGTGAAACCCCCTGATGCTCTTTGCATAGGGACATACCTAAGAGTGCCAGACGGTTATCTCCAGTATCACGTCCTTGAGCGAGTAGTATCGCATTATCCTTAAGCGAGGAGTATCGCATCATCCTTAAGCGAGGAGTATCGCATCATCCTTAATCGAGGAGCATCGCATCAAATTGGCAAAACCCTCTGATACTCTTAGCGTAGGGACATACCTAAGAGTGTCAGACGGTTATCTCCAGTATCACATCCTTAAGCGAGGAGTATCGCATCATCCTTAAGCGAGGAGTATCGCATCGACTGGGCAAAACCCCCTGATACTCTTAGCGTAGGGACGTACCTAAGAGTGCCAGACGGTTATCTCCAATATCACATCCTTAAGCGAGGAGTATCGCATCATCCTTAAGCGAGGAGTATCGCATCATCCTTAAGCGATGAGTATCGCATCGACTGGGCAAAACCCCCTGATACTCTTAGCGTAAGGACGTACCTAAGAGTGCCAGACGGTTATCTCCAGTATCACATCCTAAAGCGAAGAGTATCGCATCATCCTTAAGCGAGGAGTATCGCATTATCCTTAAGCGAGGAGTATCGCATCGACAGGGCAAAACCCCCTGATACTCTTAGTGTAGGGACGTACCTAAGAGTGCCAGACGGTTATCTCCAGTATCACATCCTTAAGCGAGGAGTATCGCATCATCCTTAAGCGAGGAGTATCGCATCGACTAGGCAAAACCCCCTGACACTCTTAGCATAGGGACGTACCTAGGAGTGCCAGACGGTTATCTCCAGTATCACATCCTTAAGCGAGGAGTATCGCATCGACTGGGCAAAACCCCCTGATACTCTTAGCGTAGGGACGTACCTAAGAGTGCCAGACGGTTATCTCCAGTATCACATCCTTAAGCGAGGAGTATCGCATCATCCTTAAGCGAGGAGTATCGCATCATCCTTAAGCGAGGAGCATCGCATCAACTGGGCAAAACCCCCTGATACTCTTAGCGTAGGGACATACCTAAGAGTGCCAGACGGTTATCTCCAGTATCACATCCTTAAGCGAGGAGTATCGCATCATCCTTAAGCGAGGAGTATCACATCGACTGAGCAAAACCCCCTGATACTCTTAGCGTAGGGACGTACCTAACAGTGCCAGACGGTTATCTCCAGTATCACATCCTTAAGCAAGGAGTATCGCATCATCCTTGAGCGAGGAGTATCGCATCGACTGGGCAAAACCTCCTGACACTCTTAGCGTAGGGACGTACCTAAGAGTGCCAGACGGTTATCTCCAGCATCACATCCTTAAGCGAGGAGTATCGCATCGACTGGGCAAAACCCCCTGATACTCTTAGCGTAGGGACGTACATAAGAGTGCCAGACGGTTATCTCCAGTATCACATCCTTAAGCAAGGAGTATCGCATCATCCTTAAGCGAGGAGTATCGCATCATCCTTAAGCGAGGAGCATCGCATCAACTGGGCAAAACCCCCTGATACTCTTAGCATAGGGACATACCTAAGAGTGCCAGATGGTTATCTTCAGTATCACATCCTTAAGCGAGGAGTATCGCATCATCCTTAAGCGAGGAGTATCGCATCATCCTTAAGCGAGGAGTATCACATCGACTAAGCAAAACCCCCTGATACTCTTAGCGTAGGGACGTACCTAAGAGTGCGAGATGGTTATCTCCAGTATCACATCCTTAAGCGAGGAGTATCGCATCATCCTTAAGCGAGGAGTATCGCATCATCCTTAAGCGAGGAGCATCGCATCAACTGGGCAAAACCCCCTGATACTCTTAGCGTAGGGACATATGTAACACCCGACATTTCGGCCAGGTGAATTTTTCTGACCATTCTCATTGTTACCCTTTATTTAACCTTTATGATTAAATTTAACGTTGAGGCAAATTCATTACAAGTTGAGTAAAACTAGGTTGAGTGGCAATTTTGTAATAAAGATTGAAGGATTAGGTATAAATAGAAAATGGAAACCTTAAATCTCATTTAAACCTCACTGCAGCCGACATTTCCTCTCGGCGACTCCCTTCTTCTCTGGAGCCTTTTTCCTCCCCAGCAACTGGTTTTTCAACCTCCACTCCGATAACCCGCATTCTAGGTAAGATTTTGACAATGTAGATGCCGGGTAGTCATTTAGAACTCTGTTTTCAGTTGAACTTGTACTTTCGGGCTCTTCAATGGCTGAGTCAGTTGGTTATCGTTCTTTATCTTCATTTGGTAATGCCACCTTTAAATCGATTCTGGACCTTTTATATAACCGACCCCGTTTAATCGATAGCTATATCTAGCTGTTTCGGTTTTGGATTTCAGACTGCACAGAGAACCTTAGCTGTTAGATTCTAGGATGACTTTCGATTAGAACTTTTAGGACTTTATTTTAACTACTGTAATGTGAAATGTGTTAGGTGAAGAAGTTGAAGAGAAGGTGATTCAAGTTGCTAAGGAATCCAGGTAAGTGAATGTATTAAGTTTCCGGCCAATAGGGCCCTACATCAAAGGATTAAGTTAGATTTAGTGAACATTGTCTGCTATATGTTTGATGAAATGTCGATGGATATGGTTCTGTTATTCTCATGTACTCCCCTGTCTTAGTTCGATGATTAAGTGCATTTATGTTATGCATCATGTTTTACTTCTCAAGCATATGAAAATGTTTTGAAATATGTTTTCTCATGAATAAGGTAAGAAGATAAAACTTATGCAACGTGGTTAAGTGAGGGTTGGGGGTGGTTCGGCGTATGTCACAGTCCGCAGTAGGACATATGAATACGACCCGCAGTAGGGACCATGATCAAACTCACTGTCGAACCCCCTTTACCGGCACAAATCCTCCCTTAAACCACATAATGTAATGAAGAATATGAATGATGAAAGGAATGATGAATATGAGCATGTCTACGAATGATGATTATGAACAATGAATACGAGATACGATTATGAATGATGATTAAGATAAGTACATGAAAAGAAAAGACTTATGAGCATGTTTTTCTCCAAGTTATGCATTCATGAACTCATAATAGTTTGCATTCCTTACTAAGCCTTAGGCTTACAGTTACACCTTATGATGTAGGTGAAGAAATATCAGGTGAGGAATTCAAAGTTGATGAAAATGTCTAAGCTAGGTTGCTGGAGGTGATCAGTGTGAAATCTGTGGCTGGATGGCGAATGGGGAATTCTGGTTAAAGCTCGTATAAGTTTTAATGAAGTTGTTTAGAAGCCAAGTCAAGTAGGTTCGGATTATTTAACAATTTGGGATTTTAGAAACTGCCTGTCTTAATTTCAGAGTCCGAAGATATAGCTATAGTTATCAAATGAACTATTTTAATTAAGTCTTCCGCTGTGTGAGTTTGAATGAGTTCATGATTTATTCTGATGAGTTTTGGCCATTAAGATTTAAGTTATGAGGTTTACATTTATCAAGATAGAAGTCTAAAAAAAAAGGGGGGATGTCTGATGCCGAGGGATGATGGAGGAAAAGTATTTGTCTTCCGGCTGACGTCATCGGCAGGAGGGTTGTGATGGGAGTCGGGTAAGTTTGACTTCCGGAGGACGTCATCGGAAGAGGAAAAGTATTTGTCTTCCGGCTGACGTCATCGGCAGGAGAGTTGTGATGGGAGTCGGGTAAGTTTGACTTCCGGAGAACGTCATCGGAAGAGGAAGAGTATTTGTCTTCCGGCTGACGTCACCGGCAGATAAGGGGTATTTGCCATCGGCAGATGAGAGCCTCGCTTATGGTTCTCTCATCGGCAGACATGGGACGTATCATCGGCAGATGGTGAGTTAATCTGTCGGAAGATGTAGTTGTCTTAAGCCATCGGCAGATGACGACAATGTCTGTTATCTGGCGATCGGTATGAGTAGTGAGTTAAGTTACCGGAAGATGTGATGCCACGTCATCGGCAGATATAGAGTATTTGCCATCGGCAGATGAGAGCATCGTCTATTGTTCTCTCATCGGCAGATGTAGGTGGCTTCCGTTGTATAATTGAACGGTGTTTTAATTGGTCACACGAGTTGCACGTGACTGTCGGCAGATGCAAATATGTGTGCCTGCCGATAGATGTTTAATGAATCATGTGAGATGCACGTGCTGACCGGTAGAACAACTAGATGTTTGTCGTTTAGCGATCGGCAGGAGTGAAAGCTAAACGCGGTTATTCAGCGAATTTAAGTTAAGATGAGATATGATATAAGTCTGAGAAAAAAAAAGTATACTACGATTACAGAGGTATAAAAGTACGGATAAGTTTAAAGGAAAGTCATGACACGTGACGATCCTCCTCGGGTCGTTACAACATACCTAAGAGTGCCAGACGGTTATCTCCAGTATCACATCCTTAAGCAAGGAGTATCGCATCATCCTTAAGCGAGGAGTATCGCATCATCCTTAAGCGAGGAGTATCACATCGACTGAGCAAAACCCCCTGATACTCTTAGCGTACGGACGTACCTAAGAGTGCCAGACGGTTATCTCCAGTATCGCATCATCCTTAAGCGAGGAGTATCGCATCATCCTTAAGCGAGGAGTATCGCATCGACTGGGCAAAACCCCCTGATACTCTTAGCGTAGGGACGTACCTAAGAGTGCCAGATGGTTATCTCCAGTATCACATCCTTAAGCGAGGAGTATCGCATCATCCTTAAGCGAGGAGTATCGCATCGACTGGGCAAAACCCCCTGATACTCTTAGCGTAGGGACGTACCTAAGAGTGCCAGACGGTTATCTCCAGTATCACATCCTTAAGCGAGGAGTATCGCATCATCCTTAGCGAGGAGTATCGCATCATCCTTAAGCGAGGAGTATCGCATCATCCTTAAGCGAGGAGTATCACATCGACTGAGCAAAACCCCCTGATACTCTTAGCGTAGGACGTACCTAAGAGTGCCAGACGGTTATCTCCAGTATCACATCCTTAAGCGAGGAGTATCGCATCATCCTTAGCGAGGAGTATCGCATCATCCTTAAGCGAGGAGTATCGCATCATCCTTAGCGAGGAGTATCGCATCATCCTTAAGCGAGGAGTATCGCATCATCCTTAGCGAGGAGTATCGCATCATCCTTAGCGAGGAGTATCGCATCATCCTTAAGCGAGGAGTATCGCATCATCCTTAGCGAGGAGTATCGCATCATCCTTAAGCGAGGAGTATCGCATCATCCTTAGCGAGGAGTATCGCATCATCCTTAAGCGAGGAGTATCGCATCATCCTTAGCGAGGAGTATCGCATCATCCTTAAGCGAGGAGTATCGCATCATCCTTAGCGAGGAGTATCGCATCATCCTTAGCGAGGAGTATCGCATCATCCTTAAGCGAGGAGTATCGCATCATCCTTAGCGAGGAGTATCGCATCATCCTTAGCGAGGAGTATCGCATCATCCTTAGCGAGGAGTATCGCATCATCCTTAAGCGAGGAGTATCGCATCATCCTTAAGCGAGGAGTATCGCATCATCCTTAAGCGAGGAGTATCGCATCATCCTTAAGCGAGGAGTATCGCATCATCCTTAGCGAGGAGTATCGCATCATCCTTAGCGAGGAGTATCGCATCATCCTTAGCGAGGAGTATCGCATCATCCTTAGCGAGGAGTATCGCATCATCCTTAGCGAGGAGTATCGCATCATCCTTAAGCGAGGAGTATCGCACCGAGGAGTATCGCATCATCCTTAAGCGAGGAGTATCGCATCGACTGGGCAAAACCCCCTGATACTCTTAGCGTAGGGACATACCTAAGAGTGCCAGACGGTTATCTCCAGTATCACACTTCAAATAGCACAGCAGAAAACCAATGCATGAATAAAATCAAATGCGGGTACAAAACCATCTGCATGCCAAACATGATAAATCTCATGGAAAATCTCAAATACAGCCCATCGGCAAGACAAGTAAAACATAGCATCTACAATCCACTAGCTAGTATGAATCAGCCCAAAGTATACATGTCGCAATATGCAAAATGCTTGTGTTTTTAAAACGGTCGACACCAATATCAGTGGTAATCTACCGAAAGAATATTTATGTATATATATATATATTTACCTGTTATGTAGGTATATCGAAGTAAGTATGATAACCCTCACCTCTGAGGCGTGTTCTCCTACTCTTGGTAAACCGTGGCTTCTCTGGAATAGTCTCAAACTCAGTAAAATCCTCTGAATCTGTTTTTCGCCGAAAATCGCTTCCAACACGTTCCTCGACTCTAATCCAGTCGATTCCTTCAAAACGCCCTTCACAAACGTTGATCTACGCTTCGAGACGAACGTTTTGACACCAAAACCTCACCGAACGGAGACGGTTTCCAGCGTCGGCGTTTCTCCCTCGTCGGCTCTCTTTCTCTCTCTCTCTCTCTCTCTTCTGGTTTTTCTCTTCTGCCGACAAATATAAGGTTTCAGTAGAAACCTTATCTTTTTTTTTTATTTCTTTTATCTATTAATTTATTTTATTTAATTGTTTTATTCTATATTTAATTTATAATAAAACCGTTTAATATTCATTTTCAAATTTCAATCCTTACCGAAAATTAGCAAAGATTGAGCTTAACCCTACTCTTAAAATACGCAAAAAATTTATTTAAATTTTACACTCATTAAAATTTGGCGGATTTTACAACTCGGCTTTCAATTGCTCACTTCGTTTTATCACTTCACTAGCTCGATAACCTAAAATAACGAAAACTTAGCTTGATAAGTCACCAATAAAGTCTAAGGGATTTTCTAAACAACACATAAAACAATTTCACTCTTAAACACTAAAACCCGATTTTTACCCAAAATTAACAACGTCCAACTTCGAACGGTTATAACTTTCTCGTTTTTCAACGGATTTCGACGTGCCACCTCAATCCGTTAACCTCTACACGTCTACTATCCACTGAAACACTTAAATTATCCAAACAACACACTTGGCTAATCCGAAAACCAGGGAAATCGGCCACCAAATGTTCACAACCCAGTTTTTGTGTAACTCTCTTCCAATTCTTAATCTAATCACTCAAACAACCTAAACTATCATATCTAAGGATTAAATGATCAAAATAGAAAGAAAACCATCAAGGAGAGCACAATTTTCGAAATCTCCAAGCTAGGATTTTCAAACCCTCACTAAATCCCACCAAACATCCTAAAACTACCAAAAATCAACCCTAACAAGTATTAAACTCAAAACCCACTTGATTTTTATCTTGAACTCCTTGCAAAATGTGAAGAAAGAGGAGAGGATGGATTGGCTATGGAGCTTGAAGAGAACCGAGAGAAGAAGTGAAGAAGAAAGAAGGAATTTTCCTATTTAACCACTAACACTTTCTCCTTTTTTATTTTCTTCCAAAATTTCTTTAAAATTACAAATCAAACCCTCCTTTTTCTCCTTTAATTCCAACGTGGCTGCCTCCTTTAAACTCTTCTTCCATTCAATTTTACCATATTTTATTCTACTCAATTACTTAGCTTTTCATTGGTTCAAATATACATTGAATATTCAACCTCCCCTTTTTGACTTTTCAAACACTTTTTGGTTTGAATTGTCAAACTCATTTCCTCTTTTTTTTCTTCCAACGTGGAGCATCCCATTTCTCCCACATCTTCATCACAATTTCATTTTTTCTATCAGTCCAAGTATCCTTTGAATTTTCCACACACTTGCAGTTTGATTTTTGACTTGTCAAACTCCTTTTTCCTTGACTTTTCTCCTAACCATTAACACTTAACTTTAATTTACACTAACACTTAACATTAATTACTCTAACCATTAATTCTAGGCCTATACGCGTTATCGAAATTTTTCAGGTGTTACAGTTTTGGATACTTGGCATCCATCCATTGGCTCCCTCCCAACCACCTTAATTCCTTCCCAAACCGCCCCTCCATTGGTTCCTAACTAGTGGTTTTGTTTTGATTACACATTAGATTAGTTTTTTCCCACTATTTAATTCAATATAAACCCCGTCGATTTGGTTTCTCCAAAATCTCCTTATCCCACCAAATAACCTAATAAATTTCTAGGGTTCTAACAAAACTTTCTGCTCGCAAAACGATCTTAAATTTCTTCACTTCCCCGTTTTCGAGCATAATAATTAAAAATCGTAACACCGAAAAATCTCGGGTGTTACACTCTCTTTCAAGTCTTAGTCATGGAGGATTGGATCAGGCAATGTAAAACTAATACAACGTTATTTAGTTTCCATCTGTTTGCTTTCAAGAGACTTTATCATGTTAATGAGAATTATTTCAATTTTAGTACCATTTTATTTCAGTTGGGACTACCTTCAACTATGGTGTTACTTTCTCATAAAATTATTTATATATATATATATATATTGAAAATTTAATATTATAGCTGGAACTACCCTATATTATAAAAGATTAAGATCAGTTATACGATGTCACACAGAGTGTTTGGTGTGACACTGGTAATTAATACAATGATGGACAATTATAAATATGCGAAAATAAAGGAGACAAGAGGTTGGTAATGCAGTTCAACAAATCGCCTACATCTGCAGGGCCATGCACAGACATAAAAATATTTCATGAGTTCACAAAGTTACAAGACAAACAAATTTAAACAAATAAAGACTCCCTCTTATCTTTGTCGTCGCCACTTCCTGACTTCTCCAATGAAACTGTTTTTGCGAGCTCCCTTCGACTTGAGATCGATCTCTTCCGAGATCTAAAAGCAATAAGATCCCCTTGTTATTGCTGATTCCTCCCGGAATCCTTGTATGGCAAGATTCCCTTGCCCACGATCAAAATAACAAGCTCCCCTTGCTGATAAACAGAACTCCTCCCGAGTTCCAATGCAGCCTCCACCCGAGACTGAGCTTCAATGAAGAATAAGGAAGATTGCCTTCTATAACACCATCTGTAACACCAGGTCGATGTCTTCGGACGCAATAAATCAACACACTCGAATAATCGATGAATTCCACAGCATAAGCAGAGTGTGTAAAATAATCATTCAAGAACTGAATGAACAATCACAAACCCATACGCAGAAGCGTTGGGAGAAAAGAATGACAACGGCTCAACGATGAAGAAATCTCCTTTCAAGAATAAAAAATCCATCTATCACTTCCTTAGAAAACAAAGGCTTAAATATCATTGGTAACTGCCTTATCTTAAGTTTAACCAAATACCAAATCGAGATTCAGCACTGCAAGGAATAAGGAAACCAAATCTCACTAAATCGATTGCGTGAAACCTCGTGTTATATTTTAGGAAAATACCGCCAACTACTTGGATATAGATCCCAAAGACATAGGAAAGAATCTCATAACTAATGTGATGTGAAGGCCCGATATAACTCATCAAATCGTTTTCAAATCACCCTTCTAAAACAAAGTTTTCCAAAAAACTATTGTCTTTAGATTTTTCAACAACTTTCTTTAATCCTCAAGTTTCCTTATTTTTACTTCCACTAATATCTTCATGATCTCTAATATTCATTCATCCAATAATCTGAATAGATTATTTCTTTATTACCAAGAAATAAACTACCAACATGGAAAATAATGGAATAAAATATTATTACCATAAATGTAATTTGCCAAAAAATTAATGTCAACAAATTAGTAATATATTTTCATTTACAATCTCCCCCTTTGGTATTTTTTGGCAAAATCAATAAAACCAATAACTCCCCCTAAATTGGTGACTTCAAAACATCATCGAAAATAATTCATTATTATCAAAATATTCCCCCTTTTTGCCATAAAAAGACAAAAAAGATATAAAAGGGAATATCAATCACTACATAAGCACCATAATCACCAAATAATTACCATAATCACCATAATCACCATATGAGCACATATAAGCACCATAGAGAGATAGTCAAACCATGGAAGATATAATATCCAGATACAACAGATCATCCATAGAGGAAATATCCAGAAACAGCCAAATTAACCAAAAAATATCCAGACAAATTATCCAAGAAATATCTAGAAACCAAAAAGAGAAATAGTTCAATAATACTCAATGAATGGGATCATCTGAAGTAACCATCCCAATTGTAGAATTCGGATCATCAACATTCTCTGGAACACTTTTTGTGACATCAAGTGGAACACCAGATGTACCTGTTTCTGTAGCCGACTTGTCCTTTGGATCTGAGGCATTCATGTGAGGATTTTTCTTGTAGATATCATTCAGAAGTTTAGAAATTACAGACTTCTGTTTTTCAAGAACATAAATTTGAGTATTGATAAATTTTGACATATCTACTAAAAATTTCACAGATCTAGCTAAAATAACAGAGTCGGTTCTTGATTCAGAGATAGGCAGACCTTCTACAAATCGTTCTAGATCATTTATGTGCTCCCCCATCCAAATTTTGTAGCTAATATGGATTTCTTCTTTGTCAACATACAAAACTTCACTCTCTCTTATAATAAACCGTTGAGAAGACAAAAGACCATATATAAGACAAGGAAATGGAAGAGCTAACCTTTCATTTTTTCCATCTACATGTTTCATAATTTGATCAAAAAAATGTTTTCCAAAATCGAAAGCAATAGAATTTTCAATTTTAAACAACAAAGCGGCCATTGCCTTATTCACCCCAGTCCCATGGGATGTCGGCATCCAGTTTCTCATGGCAATCTTATGAAGAATTCCATATTTTATTGTGAGCTGTGAATCTGGAAAGTCTTTTCCATGGGACCAGATTCATCTGACACCCCCAGTGACATTGAAAATAATCTTGTTATAATCAGACACAAATTCTTCATAATCAGACATATTGATGCACAGATACTCATTAATAATAAAAGGAGAAAAGTTAAAGATATGTCCACGAATAAATACATGACCATAACTGGGATGAGTAGGATTTTTTACATTTGAATCAAAATTGCAGTAAAATTCCTGAATAATTTTCCAAATGAATGGCTTTATGTCTCTGAAGGTTTTCTCCAATCCTAAACTCATAAGATGGTATATTATAGCTTCACACTGAGTAAAATCACCTTCATGTATTTTCCTTTCAGACCATATATTTCTTTTTGAAAAATTAGTCCAACGGCTAGCATGTAGTTTGGATTTAAAATCTTCTACAGAACATTGATCAGAAGACTTACTGGTGTTGGTGCTTGACTCACCTCAAGCTGTAGTTTTGGAGCGAGTAGAGTCTTTTATTGTTGGACTTCTGCCTTTTGGATTTAGGAATTTTGGAGGGACTTGACTTTGGCGACTTAGCAGGCTTTTGAGTCTTTGAAACAAAGGGTTTTGATGATTTTGGACCAGAGGGTTTTGAGGATTTTGGCGCAAAGAGCTTTAAGGATTTTAGTGCAGAGGGCGTAGAAGACTTGGGAGCAGAGGACCTTGAGGATTTTCTTCTAGAAATCAACCGAAGGTTCCTGTTCGATTCCTTTAATGATGTTTCAACTATTTCGTCCTCATTATCTGTATCGAGTTCAATGATTTCTTCTTGTAACCAGGAGCTATCAGAAGAAGAAATTTTTTCGACTCTCGACCTTTTTCTTTTTGAAGCCGGAGTGAGTTTGGATCCTTTGGGGGCCTTGGGAGGCACTAAACTTGTTTTAAATCTATCTCCACTTGATTTTTGAAATTTCCATTTAATCCCCGAAGAGTTTATCTTTCGGATGGGAACAACATCTTCTGTAATTTTTGAAGTTTTCCTTTCGAAAACAAAAAGATTTGTCGATGGTGAAGGCGAAGAATATATCACCATTGCCGATTCTGAACTCGGCAACTTATTTGAGACAGACTCTGGGACATTGCCTGTGAACTGGTCTTTGGAAAGTTCTTCAATAATCACTATTGCGAAGAAAAACAGTAGAAAACCTTAGATTGCCAATTGTAGAAGAAGAAGAGAAGAACGAGTATTCTGAAAATCCTTTAAGTTTGAAATATATTAATCACCTATCATAAAGAACCATTAAATCCCAAAAATAATAAAAATCCCATTTGTAGGAAATTTTTGGAAAATAAATCAATGGATCTACATAATTTCCATAAATCATATAATCTCTCATGTATCCTTTGAAAAATAATTCTAATCTCTGCAAGATGGAAAATAAACCCAATAGAATATTGTTGCTCCAATCTTCATTGAATATAAACTTCCGATTTTTCATAAGGATAACAAAATTTCTCATGTCATGCACGGTGTTATTCCATAGAAGAATATAGAATCACTTTCTGCAGGGGGTGAGTAATACACAGAACATTGTCCAAATAAAAAAACAAACGTCTAAAGCAAGTGGTAATTTTTTTTAAATAAAACAATCATTGAGTAACTTACATAATACAAAGGCCTAGGGCAGACCTCAGCTCTTCAAACCTTATATCATCCAATGCTTTGGTGAAAATAACAACAACTTATTTTTCGGTTACCATATGTTCCAAAGTAATAATTTTATCCTCCACAAGAGATCGAATAAAGTGATGTCGGATATCAATATGCTTGGTCCGAGAATGCTGAACAGGATTTTTAGAAATATTGATAGCGCACAAGTTATCACAATAGAGGGTCATAACATCTTGTGTGACACTGTAGTATTTCATCATTTGTTTCATCCAAAGAAGCTGAGTACAGCTGCTACCTGCTGCAATAAATTTTGCCTCGGCAGTAGACAGAGAAATAGAATTTTGCTTCTTACTGGACCATGACACCAAGTTGTGTCCCACATAAAAGCATCCACCAGAAGTGCTTTTTCGATCATCAAAACTACCAGCCCAGTCAGCATCTCAATAACAAACCAGATTTGCATTTGAGTCTTATGAATACTATATACCATAGTCGGTTGTTTCGCTAACATATTTGAGAATCCGCTTGACTGACACTAGGTGTGACTCCCTCGGATTTGCTTGAAATCGAGCGCATAGACCCACGCTATAACAAATATCTGGTCGGCTAGCAGTTAGATATAACAGACTTCCAATCATACTTTTATATAAACGCAGATCAACAAAAATTCCCTTTTCATCTTTGAAGAGTTTCTCATGTGTCCCAATGGGTGTTCTACTAGGTCGTGCATTCTCAAGTTTAAACCTTTTCAATAAATTCTTGGCATATTTGGCTTGAGAAATAAAAATACTATTTTTTTCTTGCTGAATTTAGAGTCTAAGAAAATAATTGAGTTGTCCTACCATACTCATCTCGAATTCTCCAGTCATTTGATCTACAAATTCATCCACCATCACCTATGACACCGAGCCAAACACTATGTCATCAACATAAATTTAAATGAGTAAAAATTGACCTTTTCCACAGCGAACAAAAAGGATTTTATCTACTCCCCCTCACTCATATCCCTTAGTTAATAAATATTACGTGAGTCGTTCATACCACGCACGAGGGGCTTGTTTAAGCCCATATAACGCCTTCTTCAATTTATAAACATACTCGGGATGATAAGGGTCTTCAAAACCCTTCGGTTGAGCAACATATACTTCCTCATTGAGATAACCATTCAAAAACACTCTTCACATCCATTTTATACAACTTGAACCGCATAACACAAGCAATAGCCAATAATAGACGAATGGATTCAAGACGAGCAACCGGAGCAAATGTTTCATCAAAACCAATTCCTTCAATTTGTGAGTACCCTTGAGCAACTAGCCGAGCTTTGTTGCGAGTGATGTTGCCATGCTCATCGCTCTTGTTCTTGTATATCCACTTAGTACCAATAACATTCACATCAGGAGAACATGGTACTAAGTCTCAAACTGGATTTCGGGTAAATTGACTGAGTTCTTCTTGTATAGCTTCTATCCAGTATTCATCTAGCAATGCTTCTTTCACATTCTTAGGCTCGATAATTGATGTAAAACAGGCCATTTGAATCATTTCTCGATAATTCACTCTCGGCTTGTCTCTGGTTCGAATACCATCATTCAGACTTCCAATAACCTCATCTGCAGGATGGTTCTTCTAAACACGTGCAGATGGTTGCCTATTGTGTGAAGTAGTCACCTCCATGTCATCAATTTTCTCAGTCTGACCTGTGACACCACCTGAGACACCTTCTGTGACACCGGATGGAACACTAATGCCTTCATTATTTGAAATCTAATTTGTATCTTCTTTTGGATTATATGCTGTGTCCAGAGAGTCGTCTACTTGGACATTTGCAGATTTGATGACAGTTCGAGTTCTTTTGTTCTAAACTCGATAAGCACGGCTATTTGTAGCATAACCGAGAAAAATTGCTTCATCACTCTTGGGATCAAGTTTCCCCTTGTGTTCCCTGTCATTCAACACATAGCAAATACTACCAAACGGATGAAAATAATCAAGATTCGGAGTCTTACCTTTCCATATCTCATAGGGTGTCATAGAAGTTTTGCCACGGAGATACACCCGATTTATGGTATAACAAGCGGTATTCATAGCTTCAGCCCAGAATTTTTGAGGAACATCCCTTTCGTGTAACATTACACGAGTCATCTCTGCCAATGTACGGTTCTTTCTTTCAATGACTCTATTTTGTTGAGGAGTCTTAGGTGCCGAGAATTCGTGAACAATCCCTAGTTGTTTACAGAAATCCTAGAATTCAGATTTTTCAAACTCTCTCCCATGGTCACTGTGGATTCGAATGATTTTCATGATGACACAATTTTTTTCACGTTGGAGTCGAGTACACATTGATTTGAAAGCTTGGAAAGTGTCGGACTTTTCTCTAAGAAACTCCATCCATGTGTAGCGTGAGAAATCATCAACAGTAATGAAGACATATCATTTTCCTCCAATAATTTCAACATGCATTGGACCCATTAGATCCATGTGGAGCAATTCAAGCACACGGGTAGTTGTAGATGACTGTGACATCGGGTGTGACACCTTGGTTTGCTTTCTATTTTTAAATGGTCCACATAATTTATCTTAATCAAACTTTAGTATAGAAATTCCCCGGACAGCACCTTTTGAAACAATCTTTTCCAGCATTCTGAAATTTACATGTCTCAACTTTCTATGCCATAGAACAGTGTCTTCCATACTCGATCGAAAACAAGTAGATGAGGAAGAAATAAGATAGCAATTGTCTGATGATCTAACTCCTTTAATAACACACTTGTTGTTTTGATCGGACACCACACATTTTTCACGTGTGAATTGCACATTCAAATCTTGATCACACAGCTGACTAATACTAATTAGATTAGATTTCAGACTATTTATCAAAAGAACATTACTCAACTTTGGTAGACCAGGAACATTTAGCGTTCCTCTTCCAATGACATGCATTGAGACACCATTGCCGAATGTTACTATTCCCACGATTTTGGGTATGATATCCTTCAAATATCTCTCTTCACCTGTCATGTGTCTAGAACATCCGCTATCAAAATACCATGCATTCGTTGCGATTGTCTTTAGTGAAAGATGTGTAACATTACACTTCAAACTTGATTTTTTCACCCATTTTTGATAAGGGAATCTGTAATAAGAAGCATTTCTAACAGTGCCGAGTCTTAGGTCAGCAAGATATGTGAAGCATCTAGGGCGAATATGACCGGACAATTGCAATAATGGCACACGGAAACATATTTGTTACCTTTACTGCTTGAAACATGATAGGAGTCACAAGAATTTAATTTTCTGTCAGTTCTTGGAGTTCTTTTTGCAACTTACTTTCCTTTGTAATCAAATCCCTTAGCTGACACTGGCTGTGACACCGAGCTTTCCCTTACGAATTTCAAAATAGAGCGATTTTCCTTCACTGCTACAATTTGTGAGACTGAACTTTCTCCTTTGAATCCCAGTCTAGACCGATTGACACTTGATTTGTTGATGTTTAGAATATCATCCAGTTTAGAAGAACCCGAATTTAACATTTTAACATTCTTCTTCATGATACTTATCTCATTGGTCAGATCATTAACTTCATTCTGACTCATTTTTAGTTTGGTCTCCAAATCAACAATAACATTTTGAAGATTGTTCTTCTCATCTTTCAAATTTCTAATCTGGATGTGTAGATGTTGATTTACTTTAACAAGCTCAGTCAATTTCTCATGAAGAAACTTGTATTCTCCAATAAGGTCTTCTTCTATGACTGCTTCTTCATCTTCATCACTACTATTGGAAAAGTTGTGTGTGACACCGTGTATAACACCACCATTTTCTTCATATTCTGTCTTCACAACAAGCGCCACATGGTTGCTCTGAAATTCGTCTTCCTTCTTTGACTCATCCTCACTTCAAGTTGCGTTCAGAGAATTCTTCTTTTTCTTCAAGGTAGTAGCATATTCTGTTTGTATATGCCTGAAACCTTCACACTCTCTGCACTGAATGCCTTTGTTCTTAAATGGTTGATCAGATACATGAGTTTCTTCCATGTGCTTCTTGTTGCTTGAAGAACCATTTCTGAAGTTAGTGACATTGTGCTTGACACCGCGAGTATTTCTTCTAAATCTCTTCATAACTCTGCTAAAATTCTCCGCAAGTATTTCTTCTAAATCTCTTCATAACTTTGCTAAAATTCTTTGAAAGCAGGGCTAGAGATTCCTCTAAGTCATCTTCATTATGTTCGTTGAAGTTCTGTATCTCGATTTTTAGAGAAACTTTCTTTGCCTTCTTTGTTTCCATGTCTCCTCCAAAATTCATCTCGAAGGTTCTAAGAGATCCCATCAATTCTTTTAACTTCATTTTAGAGACATCTTTGGCTTCTTCTATAGCAGTGATTTTATAGGCAAATAGTTGTGGCAAGGACAGTAGAGTTTTTCTTCGAAAAACATCTCACCGAGAGCAAACGCTTCATTTTCTATGTCATATAATTTTTCGTTGAACTCACCAATACTGTCATCTTCATGCATCTTCAGATTCTCAAATCTAGTAATTAGCATTTGCATCTTGGACAACTTTACAGTTGATGTTCCTTCATAGGTAGTTTGAAGAAACTCTCATGCCCTTTTGGCTGATTCGCATATGAAGATGAATCTGAACTGAATAGAATCCACGTCATTAAAGATAGCATTGAGATTCTTTGAATTGCTGTGTGCCAAAGCATCTTCATTTACCGACCAATTTTCTTCAGGTTTGGGAGATGTGATACCATCTGCATCAGTGTTCATAGGGTGATTCCATCCTGTTAAAATAGATCTCCAAGCCTTCTCATCAATAGCTTTAATGAATGCTCTCATCCTTGCCAAACAATAAGCATAGTTGCTTCCATCCAATAGAGGTGTACGCATTGTAGAGCCTCTTTCTTTCATAGAGTCCATCGTACACGAACTGTGATCTTGTCCTGCAGATCCCGCTTAAGAAACAGAAATGATCCGCTCTGATACCAATTGAAATATTAAGATCAGTCATGCGATGTCACACAAAGTGTTTGGTGTGACACCGGTAATTAATGCAATGATGAACAATTATAAATATGCAAAAATAAAATAGACAAGAGGTTGGTAACGCAGTTCAGAAAATCACCTACGTCTGCGGGGCCACACCCAGATATAAAAACATTTCACGAGTTCACAAAGTTACAAGACAAATGGATTTAAATAAATAAAGACTCTCTTTTATCTTTGTCGCCGCCACTTCCTAACTTCCCTAATGAAACTATTTTTGCGAGCTCCTCTCGACTTGAGATCGATATCTCCCGAGATCTAAAAGCAACAAGATCCCATTGTTGTTGATGACTACTCCCGGAATCCGTGTATGGCAAGATCCCCTTGCCCACGATCAAAATAACAAGCTCTCCTTGCCGATAAACAGAACTCCTTCCGAGTTCCAAGGCAGCCTCCTCCCGAGACTGAGTTTTAATGAAGAATAAGGAAGATTGCCTCCTATGACACCGTCTGTAACACCAGGTCGTTGTCTTCGGATGCAATAAATCAATACACTCGAATAATCAATGAATTCCACAGCATAAGTAAAGTGTGTAAAATAATCATTCAATAACTGAATGAACAATCACAAACCCATATGCAAAAGCGTTGGGAGAGAAAGAACAGCGACGGCTCAACGATGAAGAAATCTCCTTCCAAGAATAAAAAATTCGTCTGTCACTTCCTTAGAAAACGAAGGCTTAAATATCATTGGTAACTGCCTTATCTGAGGTTTAACCAAATACCAAATCGAGATTCAGCGCCGCAAGGAATAAGGAAACTAAATCTCACTAAATCGGTTGCGTGACACCTCGTGTGACATTTTAGGAAAGTACCGCCAACTACTTGGATATGGATTCCAAAGACATAGAAAAGAATCTCATAATTAATGTGATATGAAGGACTGATATAATTCATCAAATTGTTTTCAAATCGGCATTCCAAAACAAAGTTTTCCAAAAAACTAATGCTTTTATATTTTTTAACAACTTTCCTTAATCCTCAAGTTTCTTTATTTTTACTTCTACTAATATCTTCATGATCTCTAATATTCATTCTTCCAATAATCTGAATAGATTATTTCTTGATTACCAAGAAATAAACTACCAACATGGAAAAAAACGGAATAAGATATTATTACCATAAATGTAATTTGTCAAAAAAATAATGCCAACATATTTATAATATATTTTCATTTACATACTATAGTTTTACTTTCTGGCAAAATTATATATGCATATATATATATATATACACACACATTTAATATTACGTTATTTGTGATTTTACTGTTGGACATGTTTGTTTGTTAGTCTATTTGTTTTGCATATGACTATTTAATATTATTTTAAATCTTCTGTTGCAAAATTTACTATGATCTGTCGATGGTCTGAAGGTTCAGTCCTTTCTCAAGTTGAATCGTTCTCCGCTTCCGTCGCGAGTCCATTTTGAGTCGTGGCAGACTCACTGTTGTATGAAGTCGAGGCAATCAAATCTGTTTTAAAAAAATAGTTTCAATTGGGTTGCGGCGCTGCTCTAAGTAAACCGCGACACTTATAGTGATATTCGCAGTACTTAGGATTTATTTAGGCTGACCATGCTTACCTAACCCGATCTATTGCTAAAGCTGAGTCAAATAGCTATTGTTCTTAGGCATATGTGATAGTCGATGGAATAAGTATTTTTTTAGCAAGACAACTCTTAATCTTTGGGTCATAAGAAAAACACTCTTTCCATTATAAAATCCTTCAAATATTTCATTTATTTTTTTTTGCACGTGATGATAACTTTAACTCACCATTGTTATCTTAACTCGTTCGATTGTACGCCCAAACAATTCTGCACTATATTTCAAACACAGATCTTGTTAACTATCATTTAGTATTCAAAATCGAAGTTGATATTGAAGGAGTTGATGTAACCACAATAAGTTAAAATGACCGCTGCCGCAAACGTCAAAAATATAAAATATTTGACGAATTTATCAGGGCATAGGTCATTTTTCTGACAAACAAAAGCACAAGGGCAATTTAGCTAAATTATTTAAATTATCAGTTGTCTCTGACTTTTAAAAGAATAAGGCCGAGTAGGACGATCTAAGAGGCCTTGGCCGGACTTTTATCTTGGTTTAGACTGGCCATAACCAAAGGTAAGGATCCTTAGTCTGTTCGGTCGACCTTTGTCTACTGAGCCATCCTTTAATAAATTGTTCATTTGAATGAGCCACACCCTTGTAAATGAGGAGATAGCTAGGGCCTTTGATGGGGCCCCTCGACCGACCAGTGTAACTGATTTTGCTCAAATTCTTTTTGTAACATGTTCATTGTCATTGCGACCTCGAAAATGGAGTGCTGCATAATTGTGCAATTTAAGAACCTGAATCCCCATGATGGTATCAAAATTAAAGATGAGACAATAAGAAGAAAAAAGGGGGTTGTATTAATCCAAAATACCTTCTATAAAGTTCCACCCACTACAAAGTATAGACAGAAAGACCAAATCCAAAGCAAATTTCTATACTTCAAACCAACTGCATCAACCCGAATGAAACTCGGAACCCCCACATTTTCTTTCCTTTCCTCTCCAGGAAAGGATGACCTAATCCGTTAGACAAAGGACTTAGTTCTATCAGTTATGTTACAGACTTCCTGATTTACAGTAAAAGAAAAGATGATGGAAAGCAGAAATACACCATCATCATTTACGCCTAACCTAAACTAAGCTACTTCCTGCTGGTTAGAAGGATCCTAAGACTATGGTCAACTAAGACTACTGAAGTAAAACATGAAAACAACATCCTGATGAAGTGTCTAAACTTCCAGGGTCTCCCATTGATATCGTCCGGCAAGAGGAATATCATTCACAGGATCAAAGTTGTACCTGATTGAAAAAACAAAAGTTATACGATACTGTGAAGGATACTCGAGTTTTAAAATTCAGACAATTAAAATAACATACTTCTCAATGAATTGTCTGCGCTGTATTTCTTCAGCTTGAGTAAAGAAGTCATCTATTTCCTCTGCTGTTGGCATGCGTAAATTTGCCGATACATGTTGATGTTCTCTACCGATTGCTTCTGTCGTAAAGGTTGGCCTGGTTGTAGAACTAGGTGTTCTAATTACATATGGGTCCTTTATCAAATTGCAAGGTGTCAATTCCCTCATGCTCCTGGCACAAAGGACCATACACGTTAAACACAATTAAGGACAATGATAAACATCAACAGCAATTGAAACTACAAATATCCTCTTCTTACAACTTTGCCTTTTCAAAACAGCTACATCCTCATATTGATGAAAGAAAAAAAAAAAAAAAAAAAAAAAAAAAACATGTTCTATAAACTATTATGTCAAAGAATCACCTACTTCTACGTTGAGCAGCTAAAGCACAACATTTACCACAAGCTACAATTTTAAAAACATTTTCTGCGATAATATCTTTGAAACACCAAGCAGTTAACTTTTGGGAATAAAGACATAAACAGTCCCTCTGTTTACCCTTTGAAATGCAAATAAACTATTATTAGTTATTAGCTACAAACACAAAGAACCCAGGGCAACAAGAAAACTTCTCCAATTTTCAACAGATAATCAAACTTGAGAATTCATTGGCTATTTATCCGGAAATGGCAAAACTGTAGAAAATACAGCCCAAACATGTCCGTGCACCCAACGGACATGCATTCACAGACTTAAGATACAATTAGATAATTTACTAAAAAATGAATCGGCCAGAAATACAAAACAGATCAGTATTTCACAAATTTCTGCAGAAGTACCAAACAATTGGCTGACAAAATGAACATTCATACTTTATCAACAATATTTTTCTAATGCTGGTGTTCTTCTGGTTGAAATACTAATTTTTTTTTTTTTTTTTTTTTAACATTTCATTATATCTTTTGTAACAAAACAGATGGAATTATTTTTAAATGTTAAGAAAGGGAAATCGAGGTGTTGGACAAAGTTCAAGAAGAAATTAGATTACAACTCAAGACATATGTCGAGGATAGAATTGCAGAAGAAAAATATGAGTTAATAACATAGGCGAAATTTTTTTTCATCGAAAAACAATATTTTAAAAATTTTCTAAGATTCTTTTCAACGAAAACCTAATTTAAGGTAAGGAGAACATAAACATACAATTCAATAAAAAAAAAGTTCAAAAAGAAAAAAGAAAACACACCTCTCTCTATGCTCAAAATCCAGAACATTTTCTCCAAATGAAGCTTCTTCAACCCCCAAATCATTATCATCTTTGTTCTCACAATCGTCACAAACTCCTATAGTCGTCTCCTCATGTTTACGATAATTCTGGACGTTCGCAAGGTTATCAGAGATCGAACTATTCGAACCAGAGACCGTCAAACCCGTCCTCAACCTCGAAACAACCTTCGAGCTAGGATTTAGCACGCAGCTATGTTTCAGCGTCTGCTTGACCAGCGGCTTCTTAAGACGGCGGTTACGGAGCTGGAGGTAGGAACCGGATGTCGGAGAGCCCGGCGGAGAAGAAAGGGATTGTTGAAGCCGCTTAAGAGCTAGAGTCTTAGCACGAGTTAAGACCCCGAGGGAAGATTGAGAGACCTCCATAACAGCGAGTTGGGCTTCGTTCTTGGCTTTTTCCATGTACTTTTCCATAAATGCTCACCAAAGCAAGTTCATGGAGAGAGAGAGAGGGAGAGGAGGAGGTGATGGATATGAAGAGGCTCAAGGAAGACTGGAAGAGGATGATGTTGGAAGAGGAGAGAGGTGGTGATTGCAGTGGCGGGGTCGAAGAAGGAAATAGGTAGGGTTTGGGTGGGGGTAATCTGAAATCTCACCCACTGTACTTCCAATTTCTCTTTCTATCGTCTCCTTTCCAATTTCTCTTTATATCTCTAAACCTAAACTGCATTATTTTCTAGAGTTTTTTTTTACTAAACTTAAATGTTGTCTTTCGAAATAAATAATTACATTTTTAATTATTTATTTATAAGTCATCATATAATATTTAAATATAAAAAAATTCAAATTTAGAGTTAATTCAATTAAAAAGTAAAAAATAAAAATGTTTAAAAAAAACCATATATCAATTAAATAATTAAGAATAATATTACATTTATATCATTTTAATCTCTAAACATACTTGATAACGTAAAATAATAATTTATACAATTATAGTATAATTAATATAATAACTTAATTAATTTATAAGTTATTATATCAATTATTTTTTAATACGTATTAAATAAAATCTTACTAAAAACAAGAGTAATGGAAGAAGAGAGAGAGAAAGAGAAATGGAGTTGTCATTGGATACCCTTTTAGCGGTGGGTAAAGTGGAAAGCACAATTCCGTAATGCATGTCCTCCTTTATTTAATTATTCTCACTCTCATTTCCCATAATCGTGCCTACTACGCGCCTCAGCTAATCCCATTTTTTATTATTTATTAGCAACTGACTGAGTTTAATTAATATCAAAGTTTAAAATGTAAAATCTAAAAAATAGACTCAACTATTGGATAAGTACAAAAAATAGATTGAATTTTTTTTTGTCGAAAAACGACTTAAACTATCGAAAACGTCCAAAAAATGGTCTCCCAACAAACCGATATGCCTCCGCGTTCAAATTTTTGAAGGGAGAACAGTTTACCGTGTTCTGAGAACGACAAACTATTTTCCTTCCTAAATTTGAACGCGAAGAGAAACCTTTATAAATTATTTTTAAAAAATACCAAACGATATTCAATTTATTTGAAATTTTAATCACATGTTCACCACATCATGAAAAGATAATATTAAAATTTTCGTAATTTTCTAACACTTATATGAGTTATTATAATTTATTTTATAAAATAAATATCTAAAATTATAATATATCGTACAAGTATTCTAAAATCACGAAAATTTTCAGATTATCTTTCCATAATGTGCTGAACACGTGGTAAAAATTTCAAGTAAATTGAATATTATTTAGTATTTGTTTTAAATTAATTTTTAAAGTGAAGAGTAAGCTTAATAAATTAATTTTCGCTATGACCCTGCAAAAAATGGAAAGCGGAAACATTTCGGAGGATAAACAGTTTTCTGGAAAATCATTTTTTGACGTTTTCAATAGTTTAAGCTGGTTTTTAGTTGAAAAAAAAAACTTGAATTTATTTTTTGAACTATAGGTGAGTCTATTTTTTGAATTTTATCTCAGTTTTAATCATATTTAAATCACTAAAACAATTATCTGTTTAAATGTCAGAAGATGAGAGAGGAGTGGGAGAGTGTTCTTAAAAAGTAGAGCATATTCAGGGGGTCCCCACATCTGAGTTGGACTGGAGTGGTTTAAAATGAAAGGTTGATCGTCATAAACCCCAACTACATCTGTCGCAGCTGAGCCTCTTATACAAACCCCACTAATTTCATGACCTCATCAAATATAGTCTTCCTTTTTTTTCAGGTTTGGACAACTTCCTCCAGTTCTCTCACAACAACCAAATTAACCTTACATTTACCTTCTAACTTTAGAAACTATAAAAGATCTTTTACCAAAGTTTAAAGATAAATGCATGATAACTTTTTTTCTACTCATTTTACAGCTCTAAGTGAGAGAAAAATGAGAGTTTATTGAAAAAATTTCATATTTTCAAATGACATACGTAATTTTTATGAATTATTTCGTAAAAAATTATAACAAATTGTAAAAGTCTAAAAAAATCAAAAAAATTTCAGATTATCTTTTCATGATACGATGAATATGTGATAAAAATTTCAAACAAATATATTTTAAACGTCAATTTGTTAATCACCTCGTATTTTAAGATTTAACGTGCATGTTACTTTATGATAAATCACTCTCAGGAGTACTTGAATATCACCCTAAAAAAAAAAGGGGGGGGGGGGGGGGGGGGGGGGGGGGGGGGAATCCAAAAAGTCAAAGAAAGATAGGGTGGGGGAGGGACACGTGAAGAAGCACGTGCAATTACAGAAGAAGTGAATTCACAGATCCCAATACAATAAATTAAAGTACGTGCAACTCCTGCAGTCTGCTCTGATCTTCCTCTTTTCATTGAATAAAAACAACGCCAAGTGTGTGGTCAGCTCGTGGCTTCCAGTTCCCTCTTCATCACTCACCCTCACTCTGCCCTCTGCATATCTTCACCCACAAAGCATCAAATAACCAAATTTTGTTTGCTTCAAACTAAATGTTTTGACATAACACCCATAATGAATTTGATTCTCTTCGTTTTTTTGTTCAAATCTTCATTCATAGTTGGATAAATATTTATGGAAGCAATAGTCGGTTGGTGTTTAAAATTATACATTGATTTATCGAGCCAAATATACTTGTATTTTGAAAGCATTCCATTTTCTTAGTTTAGAATATCTATTAAATCTTCTACTAATGCATAGTTAATTGTGTGGACCAATAGGACTTACTAGTCTTGATCCTAATATAAAAAACTGCTACTACATTTTGCTAGAGAAGAAAATCAATATATTGATCATGCCACTTGTTCATTATATCATTTTGGAAGAAGGTTCTGCTGTTAACATGTTTACTTCTTTGGTAGGTAATGCATTTAAGTTTAATTATTGAATCTTTGTTTACATATCGAAAAAAATAATATATGGAGTCGAGTTTCAATCTCTTCTGTGGTGACTTGAAAGGGAGCTATGGTGAACAGTTCTACCCGAGAAAAGATTATATTGTCCAACCCAAAGTAGGAATTAACCCGTTTACAAGAGAAGTCTTAGAAAGTGAAATAACATAAAAAGTCAAACAAAAAACAATTGGACTTTGACAATAAGATCACAGTTAGTATAACAATATAGTTCAAATATAAATTGTGTCAAATAAAAAAAATGTTACACCAACGGAGAACTCTCAACGAAATAAAATAAAGTCTAAAATAATGTCAAGCTCAACCTTGCATTGGCTAATTCAAGTCTCCCCGGCTATATATAACCCGAAAGAGAAAGTCAATTATGTTGAATTGATTAAGCTCAATAAGGACTCTCAATATTATATCGAGTATTTAAAAAAAAAAATGTAAGGTTGCATGAGATAAAAACGTTATCTAAAAAATGGTTATGAAGAACCAAAGCTATATAGCCCGTGCGGCGTGCGTATGGTAAAAGCATACATTAGCATGTTATAAACAGAATATTCATGATCAATAACAATTAGCTTGTTGTATTTATAAAGAAAGAGTAGATTAGAACCTGGTAACCACCCAATAACCAGGAGAGTTGAATAGGTTGGATGAAAAACGCAAGAATGGAACATATTTCCACTCCAACTTAGCTCACCAATACATTCTCCGGAGGCTAATGACCAGACTCTTACAGAATCTTGACTGACAGATGCCAAACAATCTCCATTTGCATTCCAACAAAGACAATTCACCTCTGTCGAGAGAACCTGTAAACATAAATCAATATTCAGATTAAGATTTAGAGCACAAACTAAACATCTTCAACGCACCCCTCTGCCCAGTAGAGAGGGGAAATAGAAGACAGAGTGAGATAACTAGCCTTGAAACACGAGTTGGAGAGAACTGATTGATGTTCCAATCGCTAATTTCATTATTCGCGCCGCAAGAACAGAAAAGATCATTCTTTTTGGGATGGAAATCAAGAGATAAAACATGGGAAGTATGCCCAGCATAAGCCTGTAAACAATAGTTTGGCTGCAAGAACAATTTAAACTAGCATCTAAGTTAAGCTTCTTAAAATATTTCTTTGTTTTTATTTCTTTAGTTGAGAAATAGACAGTACATTTACTTCAAGTAACAGGATTAGCTTAACCAGAACTAAGATTGTTTTCCAACAAGGTGAACAGTTGTGTCATACGAAGACGTAGCTAGATGGGTTGAATTTGGTCTGAATCAAACATGAGTAATTATAAGATTGTGGTCTTCTGACGTGATTTCAGATTGCATTGTCTCCATATTCCAAAGAACTATTAGCATAACTATTCAATTCTAGATAGTTTTGTTATTCTAGTTAGCTCAGTTTAGTTACAACTGTAGCTTATGTCTTTTCATTCATTAATTGTTAGCTGTATATTTGTAATACCTGTTATAGTGAAATCATTGTGTTGTTGCCACCATTCTCTTGTTTCTCCCTATTCGTCATCTCTGGCGATCTACAAGATCCTCACCACTGAAATCTCAACGTGGTATCAGAGCTAGTATTTGGATGGCATCGTCGAGCTCAACAGTTCCCTCTTCCCCCTCCCTCTGTTTCCGTCCATGAACTAAACGCTCACTGTCAAGCTAGATACCCGGAACTATTTGGTGTGGAAAGCTCAACTCCTCCATGTTGTTACTGCTAACGGAATTCGTCATATCTTGGACGGTTCCTCTCCTCAACCTCCCAAGTTTCTGGACTCCACCTCGAGCCAAATAAATCCCAAATTCACTCTCTGGAACAGATACAATAGCTTCATCATCAACTGGCTATTCTCCTCCCTCTCCGAAGAATTTATTCCTCAAATTGTTGCTCTTACCTCTGCGAGTGAAATCTGGATGGCACTCGCAAAAATCTTCGCGTCGTCTTCTCTGGCGCGCATCAGCGAGCTTCACACTCAGCTCCAATCTCTCACCAAAGATGGCCTCTCGGCCGCTGCGTACATCCAAAAACTCACCGACATTTGCAACACGCTCGCGGCCATCAGCGAATCTGTTTCTCCCAAAGATAAAATGTTGTATTTCCTCGGAGGCCTCGGCTCGGAGTATAACCCCTTCGTCACTGCCATCACTACTCGCTCCGAACAACTCTCTCTGGAAGACGTACAAAGCATGCTCCAAAGTTATGATTTTCACCTGGAGAAGCAAAACCACAGCGTTTCCCTCTCGACGCCAGGCACAGTTATAGGCGAACATTGCTTTTCAGCGATCTTTTCTCCCCTCTTGGAGCCCTCGGCCGGACCAAGCATTTCGACCCAACCTGGCCCCCAGTTTCTCTCCCAGCCGACCCGGTTCCAATACTCATCAGGCAGGCCCATGGCGTCCCCAGCCCACTCACCACTCCAGGCCCCGTTCTCAAATATGTGCCAGACTGGGCCACTCAGCCCTCAAATGTTACCAGCTTCCCGCAATAACCCAACAAGCCCAGTACCCCACCAAAGCCCAAGCTAACCTCACAGGCCTCTCTTCTGATCCATTTCAACCAACCTCTTTTCTCCCTCAGCCCACACCCGGCCCGACTTTACTAAACCCGACCTGACCAACCCCTTAACCCCTCACCCATTTTCGAGTTCCCAGACCCGCCCCTCCGTGATGCCAACTTCCACCGGCCTTCTCCCCACTCCGTCTTCTCTGTCGTCGACCACTCCGTGGGTCATGGATTCCGGAGCTACCGATCACTTCTCGCCACAGCCCGAGCTTCTCAGCCAACTTCAACCTCTCCCCGATCCTTCTCACGTCGCCACAGCTGAAGGTAAACCCATTCCTCTCTGTCTTTCTAGTTCTGCTTCTCTTCCGACCATATGCCAGTCCCTTAAGTTACACAAAATCTATCACACTCCACATCTTGTGCATAATCTGTTAAGTGCATCAAAACTATGTCAACAAAATTCAGTCTTCGTTGAATTTCACCCGATGTGTTTTTTTGTCAAGGATCGGCTTTCTCACTGAATCCTGCTTCGTGGTTCTATTCATGACGGGCTCTACCACACACCATCCTCTGGTCCGCTTTTGTCCGCTGCTACTCGGCCTCCTCACATGCCGTCGGCAGCTCCTGCTCTGTCTTTGGCTGCTCATCACAGTGCTGCTTCATCCTTTGTTTTGGATGATTTTTGCATTTACCTTTGGGTCACCCTTCTGTTTCTGTAATGCGTCAAGCTCTCAAATCATGTAATTTAAATTTACCAAATGTTGTGCATCAATTTTGTACCCCCTACCAAATGAGCAAAAGTCATCAATTACTGTATCAAAATTCTCAATCTCATGCTCAATTTGCTTTCGATATTGTCTATATTGATGTTTGGGGTCCGTCTCCTATAAAATTCATTACTGGTGCAAGATATTTCCTTCTCTTTGCGGACGATTGTACACTTTTCACTTGGATTTTTTCTCTAAAATTAAAAAGCGATGGCTACCACACTTTTGAGCATTTCTACCAATTTGTTAATACTCAATTTAATGCTAAAATCAAAGTTATCTAATCCGACTGGGGTGGCGAATTTCAGTCTCTCACTCCTCTGTTTAGATCTCTTGGCGAATCCATCGAATTTCTTGTCCTTATACTTCAAATCAAAATGGTAGAGTCGAACGAAAAAATCATCATGTTGTTCAAACTGGTCTTGCTCTGCTTTTTCATTCCTCGGTTCCTCATTACTTCTGAACTTACGCCTTTACCACTGCTACTACTCTGATAAATTGTAGCGTCCTCTAGTCCTATTCCTTGAAATTACCATAAAAAATTTTCATTTTACTAACCATGATTAAATTTTATTTTTTTTATGCTTTAAAACTAAAGTCTAAATCGTTGAAAATCATTTGAAAATCCATTTAAAGAAACATATAACACTCAGGAAAATCACAGAACAAACAATCCGAGGGCAAGAGTGTTCGAAGCGAAGAAACAAAGGGGACGCTACATAAATTTACTCTCTACCCCCGTCCTCCGTCACAAGTCGCCTTTTCAATGCTTGTTCAACAAACTTCCAGATTACGTCTCTCTTCGCGTTTTTGGTTGTCTCTGTTTTCCTATTCTTCGGCCTTTCAATCAACATAAACTCCAACCTCGATCTCTACCTTGCGTCTTCCTAGGTCCCAGTCCCCACCACAAAGGCTACTTCTGTCTCGACCCAAAATCTCACAAACTCTATATCTCTCGTCGTGTCACATTCGTGGAGTCCCAATTTCCGTACTCTGCACACACCAAACCCGTCTCTGGACCCCACCCTTTCACTTTACAAATCCCCTCCATACCTTATCATCCATCTCCTCCCACACGCCCCACCTTCATCACTTCCCATAATACCACTACCTTCACCATCTCCTTTAGATCCTCCTTTTCCCGCCTCATCTTCCTCTCCTCCCTCAAACACTAACCTGCTCCCCTCTTCCCCACATTAATCCCCACCTTCTCCAATACCCAACCTGATTGCTTCCAACACTCACCTAATGACAACCCGTGCTAAATTTGGTGTTTTTAAGCCAAAAGCTTTCCTACTTGGGCCTGCACTTGAACCCAAAACTTTTAACCAAGCTGCCAAACACCTTCACTGGCTTCATGCCATGCAAGAAGAAATATCTGCTCTCTGGGAAACCAACACTTGGTCATTAGTTCCTCTTCCAATAGGTGCTAAACTCATTGGCTGCAAATGGGTCTTCAAGACTAAATTAAACCCTGATGGGACAGTGTCTCGGTATAAGGCTCAACTTATAGCCAAAAGTTATGATCAGACAGAAGGTGTGGATTACGATGAAACCTTCAGTCCGGTAGTCAAACCGACTTTCGTTCGGACAGTGCTCTCCCTAGCTGTTTCTTTTCGTTGGATTATCAGACAGCTCGATATCAATAATGCCTTCATACACAGAGATTTGACCGAGCAGGTTTACATGCAGCAACCTCCCGGTTTCATCGACTCGACGTCTCTGTCGGCTGTATGTTCCTTCAATAAAGCTATCTATGGACTCATGCAATCTCCAAGAGCTTGGTACACCAAATTATACACTGCATTAATTAATTGGGGGTTCTCAGCCTCTAAGTCTGACTCATCTCTCTGTCCGCCGTACATCCTCATCCATTATTATTATGCTTGTGTACGTGGATGACATTATTTTGACCGGCGATTCTGCTACTCTCATCGACCAGCTATTAGCATATCTACATTCACAGTTTAAAGTCCGAGATCTTGGCCCACTATCATACTTTCTCGGCATCTCAGTCACTCAAACACTAACTGGTATGACTCTCTCCCAATCGCAATACATATCTGAGTTACTACACAAAGCCAATATGGGGTCTTGCAAACCGGTTCCGACCCCCATGGTGGTTGGACCTGTCCTATCCCTACACTCAGGTACCCCTCTACCTGATGGTTTTCTATATCGCAACATAGTTGGTGGTATTCAATATTACTGTCTTACGCGTCCTGATATTGCTTTTGCCGTCAACAAAGTCCCCCAGTTCATGCATGCTCCATCTGAGACTCACTAGCAAGCAGTCAAACGAATTCTGCGATACCTTCAAGGTACCTTAACTCTCGGTATTTCCTTTACACCATCAGCTTCTTTAGCCTTAACTTGCTACACCGATGCGGACTGGGCCTCCTGCCCCAATGACTGCAAGAGCACAAGTGGTTTCTGTATTTTTCTCGTTGCAAATCTTATCTCTTGGTCCTCCACCAAACAAAAAGTGGTATCCCCCTCCAGCACGGAATCTGAGTATTGCAGTATTGCGAATGGTGCTGCTGAAGTCTTATGGTTACAGTCCCTACAGAAAGAAATAAGCGTCTTCTCTCTCACAATTCCTCTAATCCTTTGCGATAACTTGCGTGCAACATACCTTGCCTCTAATCCAGTTTTGCACTCAAAGTTCAAACATGTAGAGATCGATTTCCATTTTGTACAGGAAAATGTGTTATAGAAGACATTAGTGGTCACATTTACTCCATCGGCTAACCAACTCACTGATGCTCTCACCAAACCTCTACCTCCGGCAACATTCTCACTGTTCCTTTCCAAGATATTCGGCCTACGACCTTGATCTTGAGGGGGGCTATTAGCATAACTATTCAATTCTAGTTAGTTTTGTTATTCTAGTTAGCTCTATTTAGTTACAACTGTAGCTTATGTCTTTTCATTCATTAATTGCTAGCTGTATATTTGTAATACCTGTTGTAGTGAAATCATTGTGTTGTTGCCGCCATTCTCTTGTTTCTCTCAATTCTTCATCTCCGGCGATCTACAGGATCCTCACCGCTGAAATCTCAATGAGAACAACCTAATGATGTGAATTTAAAGAATTACAAATAACCCATAATTTCTATCTGAGAAATAATACTTGAGAATTGCAAATATCTTGATTGGAAGATATCATAAAGACCAACCCATATATTTCTATTTGATGAATACAACATCAAACCTTACTACAAATAAGTAGTACTAATATTAGGAGTGTTTTCCACTACACCTTTTTATCATGTCCAGCACTGGCCACTAACTTCCCGTCTGAAGAGAAATGACAGCAAACGACTTTGCTATTGCTTTTACGTATGGAAACAACTTCATCGAAGGAAAAGCCTGAAACGTGAATAAATCTAAGTCGGTGCTTTAATTTATGTGGCGTATAACTTTTGTTTACCATATGTTACCCTTTGAATTTTTAGCTGCATGTTCCGAAGGATTCCGTTTTAGTGGGCCAAACAAATCCCTTCCATCATGATCATCAGAGGATAGAAATGATTCGACATTGTCCTCCAAACACCCAATATCTCCAAAATGATCCATGTCATCCTGCAATTAAAGATGCAACATTATAGTGTATTTGATGCAGGTTAGTTTCCTTCTACAGAGACCTTCTTCTTATCTGGAAAACTCCCTGCAATAAGAACACAATAACGGCACACAACACACACAACCCACAAATCTGGAAATACCACAGACTCGGATATCTTTCATAAACAATCAGAGTAATATTCAATACACACCCATCTCTTCTCCTCCCTCTCTTTTATGCTCTCGTAACAGACTCATCACTCTCTCTCTCTCCTAGTCACCTAACGGTATGTCAGGCAATTCTCCACTACTAACAATCTTCTTGTAAACTTTACCAAACAACCCCCATATAACCCCCCTTTCCGACGATTCTATTGCATCAGTATTTTGACAGGAAACAACAAAATACAATATGTCCGATCTAAGAGACCAAAAATACAGTATTCTATACTTACTATACCATCAAAATTATATTATTCAGTATTCTATATTTAAGAATGATAAATACTGGAAACTTGCTCAGTTTATATCTATGGAACGGATTGATATCAAGACATTGTATGAAATGGAAGAGTTGATCCCCATCCCTCAAAATGAAGAAATTTGCAGAATTTGTGGATGATACAAGACCACCAGCTCCCTCCGTACCATAGATCGTTAAACTCTTTGGAATTCCAGTTACGTTCTGAATGTTAGTAGCTGTAGCAAGTCCATCACCAGGGGTATGAGTTGATGATGGTTGAGAGTTTGGTGAGGAGCCAATCGTAGTTCCTGTCCCAGGGCTGTTTGCAGCTCCAGAAGATGGTCCCTTCCTAGATAATTTGTGTCTACTTTAGACGAATTAATATTATAAAATATATTCCTAACTTTTGAAATTGAATGTACTAAAATATTTTAACCATCTTATACAATTAAATTAAAAAAAAAAAAATGTGCATAGCAACGAATACGAAAATATAATCCTAATGACGATAGAATATAACGACTCAAATATCTTTTGACAACATTATTATTAGAGGCATCATCTAAAATCAAAACAATATATTTTAGTTTCAACTATTAAGTTCCGAGTCCACTAACATTACATGTATGAGTAGATTCAATTATAGTAAAAGAAATAATACGTTTACACAAATCTTATTTTAAATCAATATAATGTATGATCAAACCAAAAAAAAAAAAAAAACTCATTTGATTAGTTGACGTTCAGGTATCATAGGTTAAACATCTTCTTTCATCATAATTCTAAAAATATCTCTTGATCCTCATTTTTTTATTATCAAATTTTTTCATAACATCTCTCTTCATCTAACGACGAAAAACCCGAATATTGAGAATAAATGCCTCATTTGTGGTTGTTGGGTCAAAAGTGTTGTTTATTTGACAATTTGATTCTATTTTAGTGTCTAGCAAAACAAAAAATTTCAACTTTTTTGAAAGTTGATTTTGACTAGTTGCAATACCTAGCTTTTGGAATTTGTTTATCTTACGAATTGATTGTTTTAAAAGCACAATTAACAGTGATTATTAAAAAAGCTACAACAATATCAAACTGATTCTAAGTCTTCTTTGCATTATACTGGTCAAGTCATGTTTTTTTCGTAAATGTATGTTCGGCTCTAATCACGTAGTTTATTAATTTTGACTTATCAATATTTTTGTTTTATTTAAAAATAGACAAATTAAGTTTTTTATTTTTTTTATTAATTGTAAATATTACAATTTTATTTACGCGAACATGTTAACATGTATTTTTTAAATGTTCAATTCCCCTTCTACTAATCAAAGAATTACAATTAATACATCTAGTTTTTTCCCTCAATTTTCAAGTGTAACTCCTATTTTTTCAAATATTTTCCAAACATTCAATTTTCTATTATTACTAGATGATGCACATGCACTAAAAATTTGAATGGAAACCTATATATTTAGTAACATTAACTTCTTAATCACTAAAATTAATTTTATTATTTGTAAAGATTGATTCAACAGTTTTGGAATTAAATTTGCAACTAGTATTGTATTTATTTTTTATTATTTTGAAATTTGTATTAATCTATTTCAAATAGAATGAGAGAGTTAGAGGGGCTTATACCAGAAAAAAACAGAGCAGATCGGAGAAAACTTGTGAGTTTGAGAGTAAATAATAGAGAACAGAGCGAGAGAGATCTTTCGGTAAGCGTTATTTTTTTTTATAATTTTAAGTGATGTTGTGGGTCATACTATATTATTACGAAAATACTTGTTTTTTTTATTCTCTAATAAAACTTCGTTGTTGGAGTTTTGGGCAGTGAACGTAGGACAGTTTTGTCCAAATCGTGTAATTCTTGTGTTATTGATTTCTTTTCAATTCTACTTGATCAATTATCGCGTATTTCACTACATTATTTATAATCAAACAGCAATCCTCTTTTTATCGGGTTGGCCTTGGACAAAGCTGATAGAAGTCGATGTACTGATCATGCCTGGTCAATTGTGCAGGCTGAACTACTGCCTATTATTTGGCAAAATACAGTCGTGGATTCATGCTTGGGATCTAAAACACTAAGTGGATTAGTCTATATGGAATTGTTGATGTGATTTGATTATCTCTAATGGTGGAAAATATTCCAGACAAGGAAAGACTGGGATGGTTGGGAAAAAGGTAGAAATAAAGCCAGGTGCTCGTGAGAATACAACTTTCTTTGACGAACACATCAATGATAACACTATATTCTCATATTTTCATTGGAAGAATAGTGTTGCGTTTAATATAGTATTTCACTTTTTAAAAATATTTGTTAAAGTATCAAATAATAAAAATAACAATTAGAGTGTAAGTAATGCAATAATAGTTCATCATAATTTGACCTGTTAACGAGTATGTTTAGAGAATAAAATAAGAAAATAAACGTAATATCATTCTTATATGGGACATAAAAGTTTACCGTCTGACATTTTTATGACGAAATGGATTCCTCCGTTAGTTAACAACTATAACCTTTTTAATATTTAAAAAAAATAAAAAAAAATAACTCAACATGTATCTAACGGGAAACTCTAATAAATTTGAACTAAAATTGGACTACAATTAGGAATGTGACATCACAGGCTTGAGAGCTGAGTAATATTCATTTTACATTGACAACAAATGAAAATTAATGAATAGTCACAGTTAATGTAATATTATAAAAAGTAGCTTGACAAATCAATTTCAATGAAAACAAGAATCAAGCAAGCTAGAAATAAGAAAAAGCTAAAAATATCAATAAAATTCAAAACATGATTACACGATCCAGATAAAAATACATCCATGTCCGTCTACACCAATCAAGTTCAAAATTGATATATACCTTAAATGCAGCTTCAGAAAGCATACAGAAAGAAAAAGAGAATCATCAAAGGAAGACATCTAATGTCCTTAACCACAGTGGTGATAAAATCTTCTCCACCATTTACTTTCCAATGAAATTTTCATCAAGATGTCGACCAACAGTAGCGTGTTAAACCCAGACTGCCCTCTCGGTGATCCGAGCTCGCAAGCCCGCCAGGGATCAGGCCAGCACCGCTCCCGCCCTCTTCTCGCGCGGGTTGGCCTGCCTACCAACGATCAAGAGACCGTTGCATGGCAGCATGGGTGGCATTTGCCCCCAAACTGATTGCAAAAGAGGGGAAATCCGCCACATTAAAATTACCTTTCAGAGATGTAACGACCCCAAACCACCTAGGGCCGCCACGACACTCAACCTAAGATTGAGGTTTGACTTTCACTTGCCTTATTAAATGTTCCAGAGTTTTAGAAAGTCGAAAAATTTCTCGTCCAAAATGTGAAAGTCAAACTCAACGTTAGGTTGAGTGTCGTGACGGCCCTAGGTGGTTTGGGGTCGTTACAGGAGAGGTCCGTTTGATATCCAAAAATTGCTCAGTAACAGTCGGACAAGTGGGGAATGCCAGGGTGAACTAGAAAAGTTTGGGTAGAGCCAGATCTAAATGTCGGCTAGGTAAACGTCCTGTAGTAAGAGGAGTAGTTATGAACCTTGTAGACCATTCACATGGGGGTGGTGAAGTGAGGGCCCCAATTGGTAGAAAAAAACCTGCAACCCCTTAGGGTTATCATGCACTCGGAAGAAGAAGTAGAAAAAAGAATTAATATAATGATAATTTGATTCTTCGTTGCCGTAGTAAATAGAAGAGAAAATAGAAGTTGTTTCTTCGCCTTTACAAATATTAAAAAAAAAAAAAAAAAAAACTCTCTCCACTCTTCATATCTCTTCCCTCCTCTATAAATATACTTCTCTCTATTCAATTTTTTTCAACAAATTTTCTCTCAATCTCTCATTCTCTTATTTTTGAATTTTAATGTTCAATCGATCTCTCTTGTTCTTACCCATTTTCACATTCTCTCCATTTATTCAACAAGGTATATACTTCAATTTATTTATTTAATGAATTTTTATATTGTTGTTAATTTTTTGTGTATGATTTAACATTTTTTGTGTGAATTTGTAGGTTTCGTATACATAGAGGTGATCACAAATTCACACCACCAACAAACTATTGTAGATCGAATGGATTTGTGGTATCAATTTCTTATTTGAAATTTATTTTAAATATTTATGTCACAACCTAAAACCCGACGGGTCGAGAATTCCGTATAATCATATTCGTAATCAAAATGTCAACCCAATTTTTTTTTTTTTTTTGTATATATAAATATGTTTTTAAAGAAATTCCAATCGAAATCGAAGTCATTTAAAATCATTTGGGGAAATATCTATTTAAAGAGAAGAATCAACAGACAATCGATTTAGCCTCTGTCGTTCACATCCACCGGTCAATTCTGTCGCGCGACATCCACCGCTCAACAATAATATCTCACATCTATCGATGACGTCTGCCAGATGACTCAATCACCCAGCATCCACCGGTCATTTCTGTTGAGCGACATCCACCGCTCAACAGTACTCGACATCTTCCGGTGACGTCAGCCGGATGACACAATCATCCAGCATCCACCGATCATCATAAACACAAAACATCCACCGGTGAACAGTAACACTCAACATCCACCGGTCAGACCACGTGTTACTCACGTGGCTTCATTAACTCGGCAGACGACGTCTACCGCTCACATTCACAGAACACATCCACCGATGACGTCAGCCGGATGACTCATTCATCCAGCATCCACCGCCCAACAGTAACCTAACCTCTACCGATTATTGATCAAGTTGAGACTTCAAATCATTCCTTCCTTCTTCTTAAAACTTAATTCCTTTTTTCCAAAAATCCTCATACATATAGACCTCGTAATCCTTAACTTAAGTTCATAGCGGAAGACTTATCACATGGAGAAGAATTTTAAATCTAGAACCTTCTTAAACTTAAACTCGTACTTAATAAGTCAAATATCTGTTAACATAAAGAAATTCATTTCCCATTCATGCAGTCATATCATAGATCTTACTAAATCATACTGAAAGCAACACTCCGCGGGTTTAAAAATCACTTCCCAGCCACAAATCATCACCATGAGCAGCAACCAGCAACCAGACCTAAGCATTTCCTACTAGACTGAAGTCCTCACCTGCTGTTTCGTCACCTACATCATAAGGTTCAAACTATAAGCCTAATGCTTAGTAAGGAGTGTAACAAACACATGAATACTCGTGAATGCTGCATAAAATCATGTTCACATCTTTTACTCAAATCGGGAATCATGCTTGTGTTCACATTCACTTTCAAATTGTGGGAATCGTATTCTTGTTCATCGTTTTCATATCATGGATTAAAGATGAGTTTGTGCCGAAGGGGGGTAGGCAAAGTGCGTGTACATGGCCCTTACGGGCAAGAATCATGGTCCATCCTTGGACAGTGACATGGCCAATATCGCCCCCAACCCTCACTTAATCAAGGTTTCATATGTTTCGTTTTCTTGTTTCGTTCATAAAGGAGTATGCATGTAAAACATTTTGTATACTCGGTAAATAAATCATGATGCATGGACATAAACATTCTCAAAACATGAGACCAAGGAAGGAGTCGTTCATCAGAAAAAAGAGCATACACTATTCCAAATATTACTAAAACAGACGATCTTCCCCAAACATCATTGAATACCAGAAACAAACTCACCCTACTACCCTTGTGATGTAGAGCTCTAATAGCGAGAAACTTAACACACTCACTTACCTGGATTCCTTAGCAATGTCTTTCCTTCACTTGGAGCTTTTTTTTCCACCTAAGTCATTTCACGTATTAATGTAAGAAAACAAATCCTAAGTAGTCTAATATTCCAGAATGGTAGTTTTCTAACAAAGTGTATATCCTAGAAGTCTAACTCATTTCCATTCGAGTATTATATCAGTCACCTAGTGTGCATAAAAATCTCAGCTAAACGATAATGGCGTTCGGATTCACCAACTACCCAGGCTCAACCAACGTTCATTATTTCTACTTATTATCTACAACAATCATAAATGCTATGTAATCGCTATATCTATCATGATACTTCAACTTTCTCAGAACACCCGAATCTAAATCTCTAATCAACTCTTAAATGACTAATCAGTAAACACATTGTCCAAATCTTATCTTGAGCTTGGAATATCGGAAGAAATCCGAAGGGAGTTGATCGCTGGAGGAAGAATAGAGAAGGGAGCTGAGAGAGGAAAGTCGGCTGGTGGAGATTTTTATGAGGTTTTAGGATTTCCATTTTCTATTTATACACTTAATGAGACAGGCTTAATTACAAGTTTGCCACCAAACCTAATTTTTATAAAAAGAACTAATTAAGATTTGGCGCCCGAATTTCCAACCAAAGAAATACATAAATACAGAGGTGGCAGTTAATTCCGTTTACCTTAAAAAAAGTTCACCTGTCCGGAGTTGTCAGGTGTTACAATTATTTTTAATAATTATGAATCAACGTGATTATAATACTGAGAATATTGATGATGATATTGAGGAAATTAGAAATTAAACCCTACATTTTTTTATAGAATAATCATCTACACAAACATTCACTTCTTCACCTAAAAAAAGAACATGACATCTCAAATATGGAAACATTTTACAATAAAATTGATGAAAAAGTTGAATCTAGAGCTCAATGCAACTATTGTATTAAAAATTATGCGGATATTTCCGGTAGTTTAACTAGTACATTCGGTAGGCATTATCAAAAATGTTACTTAAATGAACAAGTAAGAGACTGTACACAAAGATTATTAAATATTAGTGATAATAACACTTTTTTATATTCATAAAATAAAATGAGAGAATTAATAGCAAAACTTGTAGCACAATGCGAGTTGCCTTTAACATTCACCGATAGTGATGAATTTGAAAAATTTATGAAAGAGTATGTTACTTCTAATTTTAAACGTGTTCCTAGAAATATAACTAGAAATAATATTATTAAAATATTTAATGATATGAAAAATGAATTAATTTTATTTTTTTCAAGTGCCCCTTCAATTTTTATTTTATTTATATTACCTTTGATTTATGGAGTACTCGTAATGTTATAGGCTATGTTGTTGTAACTTCTCATTTTATTGATGACTCTTGACAATTAAATAAAAAAAATTTAAGATTTCGTAATTGTGAATATACTCACACTGATATTACTATTTATAGATATATTATAACAATATTACAAAATCTTTTATTAGAGATAGAATATTTAGCACAACTATTTCTCATTTTAAAAATTATTTTCAATTAGATACTGCTCACGATTCTTTTTTTCATTTTGAGATGTGTATGTCATATTTTGAATTTAGTTGTTGAAGATAGTATGACATACATTTCTCCTCATATTAAATTAATTAGATCCACATTTTTTATATCGTTGGATATAATTCAAGACAACAAGAATATAGATATTTTTGTAAAGCTGTCTAACTTAAACAAGAAAATTAAAAATCGATATAGATAATAGGTGAAATTTGACTTATTTAATGTTGAAAAATACTAGAATATATTGACAAGTTATTTGTGCTTTTATTAATGAGAAAACATAGAGTATTAATCTTGATAATCTAGTTGTGATGTAGTTAATATATTTCTTGATTTTTAAAACTATTTTATGATGCTACAAATAAATGTTCAAGAATTTATTATCTCACTTTTCATCTTGTTATCTCAATTTTTATAAACTTAACAGGTAATTTTTGTAACACCTAGTTTTACGGGAATTGTTATTCTAATATACAATGACATTTTGGTAGATATGTAAAATTAAGTTTTTTTTTTTTTTTTGCGAACGGAAAGTTTAATAAAGCCTCGGTAATAAATTGGAATTTCTGGTGAAATAAGAAAAATTTGAAGAAAACGAATCAATGGTTAAATAACGAAATGAGTAACAAAACAAATAGAAATAAATAGAGGGGCGATATGGTAATTTAACAAGCCAAATTTTAATAAAAATCACATTTCTCTCCCTCCCTCATCACTTGGCGATTTCTTCTCAGCGAAAATCACGTCCAACGGCGATTTCCCTTCCTCCCTCTCACGCGATTTCTTCCTCCGGCGACTGACACTCCTCTGATCGACTTCTGTTCTTCGCGTTTTCTTCTCCAATCACAGCCCTAGGTAAGATTCTATAGTTTTCGAACATTAGATTTTGATTTTCGTGAAGTTATACGGTTAGGGTTCGTTAGGGTTTTGTCAAAAACATGGATTAGGGTTTGAAATCGATAGATTACCATTATCATGGCTCTAATGGGCGTATTTATTATTATTGGTGACAGTTAGTTGGATTAATGAGGGTTGTTGAGATTTTGGTTGTTGGAGATTCTTGAAAACTCCATTAATGGAGGTTAGGAATTCACGAGCATGAATTGCTCGATAAAATGCAAAATGAATTAGAATAGAATTTTAGGAAATTTCTTTTAATTAGGAGTTTCATCCGTCTTCGAATTTGATGTTCTAAGCTCGATGTTAATGACGATTTCTATGAATTGGTCTAGGTGAACAACGCTCGTGGACGGAGCTCGGTGTACTACGGACGCGAGGTAAGTTTTCGTGACTTGTTTGGCCAATTGGCCTACACCCTGAGAGTAGTTGTTGATCGAGGTCTTGGTGAATCCGAACGTTTTGGGGAGATAGGACGGGTAGTTAGGGTTGTTACTGTTATAGAATGCTCGTTCTAGGTTTTATTACTATTTTTCGTTCATTGTATGTTTATTGCATCGTTCATACACATGCATCACACTTTTTTTCAAATTAGCATAAAAATGAGTTTCTGCACGGTTTTATGAAAGAAATGAATTAATGTAAAGAAACGAATGCACGTAATCCTGGTCACGACGAGGGTGGGGTTCAGACGTGACTGTCTAGTTGGTGAAGCATGTTTTCCCCCGGTAGATGGAAAGGGTTGTCTAACCTCCAGACGTGCCCTCTCATCTGGTGAGAGTAGACTTCGGTGACATCCCGTTATGCAACTAAATGATCCCGATAACTGCATGATTTTTACAACGACATATGCACAGCACGCATTCGCATTTACGTAGATTTATTGAGCTTTAGCTCATAGGTTATCTATGTGGTGTAGGTGACTTCAAAAACAGGTGAGGATGATATTCCTCTGCCCGATGCATGAGTCGGTTGAAGAATGGTGACTGTGGGAGTGCGCTGGGCAGTCGACTCGTATTTTACCCGTGGGAACGTATGTAAGTATTTTGGGTTACATTGAGTAGAAAATGTGTAAATAGTATATTTAGGTTGTTGTAAGGATTAGTTGGGATTCGATGTTGTTAATGGAAATATTTTGATGACTTCTGAATTTACTGGAACTGCTTGGTGATTTTTAATCTTGTAAGAAAAATGTTTAATTTTCAAACGGAATCACGCAGTTCGTTTTCATGAAGTTACTTCGTTTTTTAAACGTTTGGAGTCGTATTTATAGTGGTGGGCGAATTGAAGGATGTGTGAGTAAGTTTATGTTAAGTTTTTTGTATGTTGTTTGGTGTTGGAGTTGAAGGGAAGAGTGAAGGAAGTTGTGAAGTGTAGAGGGGAAAGAGGAAGAAAAGAATTGAGGCAACTCTCTAGAACGAATTCCAGAGAGATTGCCGATCGATTGCCAAGGGGGCGATCGATCAGCAATATGTAAGACGCCTCTCTGGTTAATTCCAGAGAGGTAGCTGACCGATTGCCCAAAAGGGGCGATCAATCGACTGGTGATCGATCGCTTTATATGGGGGCGATCGATCGCCCCCACATTTTTGGCAACAGCCGATTGATCGGCTGAAATGACCGACCAATCGGCCAATCAATTTGGGCACAGTTGCATTTTTTGCCCTCGGTTCAATTGGCCGACTGTTTTTCTTTTATTTAAATGTGTTTTCTTTGATTGGTTTCAAGATTTTTAAACGATTTCCAACCAATTTAGACTTTGACTAATGTTATAAAAAAAAAAATTATACGGGAAATTAAGGGTACAGTATTAGGGGACGTCACAGTTATGGTATCAGAGCCCCCGAGTTTAAAATCGGTTCTGTAGACTGCTCAATGCACAGGCCACTACGCGGACATCCTTCCTCAACTGTAAGTACATTTTAGTTTATTTCCTTATTTTCGTTCTTAGGATTATTGTTTTAACTTTTATAGGAGTTATAAAATGGTTTGAGCGAGAGACGCCAGGGATGAAGCCCCGGATAGATTGACAGACTTGCTGGTTTGCCAGGCTCAGCATATGGATAGACAAGCCCAACAAATTGAGAGACTGGTAAACCGTGAGGATCAGAAGGCTTAAGAATTGATAGTTACAAACAATCACGGTATGGAGAGGTTTCAGGAAACTTAGGCCTCCGATATTCGATCTGACAGTCTTCAGACCCCTCATTTGTTGAGGAGTGGGTTCGGACAATGGAAGACATGCTGAGCTACGCTAAGATTGACAATGGGGAGAAGGTCGCATGCGTCGCCTTTCATTTGGCGCTAGATGCCCGATTTTGGTGGGATTCTATTAAAGCGACTACCGATGTGACGACGATGACTTGGGAACGGTTTAAGATCGTATTCTAAAAATAAGTATTTCAGCGTACGGTGAGAGTGCAAAAGATGCGCATTCACGCAGTGAAGCAGACAGGTTCAGTGCCATGAGTATATCAGAATTTCGAAGCCTTTACGCGGTTTGCGCCGAGTCTAGTGACGATAATGAAGATAAGGTGCAACAATTTATGGTTATGGGCTGAACCCGGAGGATTCGGAAGAAGAACAATATATAGTATGGGATTGGATGTACCATATTCTTATATTGGCAGCGAGGGCTTTGGACTTCGAGGCAACTGCATAGTGGACTGCGTTAGGCCAAGGGGAGCCTACAGGGCGTTTTCGTGGAGATCCAGCCTCAATTTAGAATCGAGGTTGGCAACCTATCCCGAAGGACAACAATCACGCAACAACAGCAAAGAGGCGTCAAAGGCTTATGAGGGAGGAAAAGGATCGGGTAAGGAGGAAAACACAGTACAGGGAACCTACTCGAGCCCCGTTGCCCCAAGTGACAGAAAGAACCCAGTGGCGCTTGCAAGAGCTTGGCACTAACAATGCTACGGTGTGGTGAGGTTGGAATTATGTCAAAGACTGCCCGAAGCCGGGTAGAGATCAGCTAGACAGGATTAGAGGAGAGTAATGCGAGGATCTTCGCTTCATCGAGGTGGTTGATATGACGACGGAGGGCTCAGCTTTATGTCTTGTATGCATTGTTTTAGTTGTCCATCTGAAGTCTTTACTTCCCTCGATTTTAGTTTTTATCAACATACTATTTTCTAGCAGTATAATCTAACCTTCATTCATTTCCCCACCATTTTTGTGATTCTTTGCATCGGTCTACATAAAAGATGGAAAGTACACACGAAGCTTGCCCAGCGTATGTCGATGCTGCAAATTGGCTATAAGAACATCTTTAAAGGTACGTCTCCTGATCATGGTTTTTATTTATTTATTTGGGCTGCAGATTTTCCTTAAACCAGGATAACAATTTTTTTATTGTTGTTACGACAACCCAATAAGTTTGTTTCTATTATTTTTTGTAATTAGGCCACAATATCCAGTGGCTAACTTTCATTTTGATGCAGAGGCTATAAATCAACTTGCATGTAGCAAGCGTTAATCTGTTTTCGAAATTGGGGGAGGCTTAACATGGCTGCAAGATATTTGAAGGCCGATTTGTGATGCTACCTCCCCTTAAATCTTTTTGAAACCTTTCTATGTAATGTGCACTCCTTGAAACGAATACCTTTTTCTTTGTGCAGGACATTGCCTGAATTATAATGGTCTGAACAAGAATTGAGAAGCATTAGTTATTTTGAAAAGGCTGCTGATTTTTTTCCAAAATAACGTGACAATTCCTGCAAACCAGTGCAGCTAAAAGTAGCGCAGTTTCCGCTCAATTAGAAACAGTAAAGCAGACTCTTTCATTTAATACATGTATGTGTTATGACTTAAATTAAGAATGATATTTTAGGAGTTACGATTAATGTTTTTTTCTATAAATAGATGGAGGGGTTGAGGTTAAGGTATTCTTGAACATATTGTCAAGCAAATCCTTTATAAGAAGAA
>CM039505.1:19244172-19260243 GCA_022432975.1 Begonia masoniana | reverse complement strand
TTTAAAGAAAACTAATTTCAGATTTAAGAAAATAATGTGTTTTCTTTGTTTTGATAAAAACATTTTAGTTCATTATAATTTGGAATTGGATCCGAAATAAAAGATAAATTACTTTTGATTAGGAAACAGTGGCGGTTATACAGGTCATTAATCATGGTGATAGGCATAATTGATTTAGAACAGGAGTGCCTAAAATAACTTGTGATTAGATTTTTGACTAATAAAAATTGTGATAAACATGTCCTATCATATAGATAGTAACTTGAGATAATTTGTAATTAACTTTGAGTGTACTTATCCTGCGGGCAGTTACAGTTGAGTGGTTTTCAAAAGTATTTGTTGGAATAAAAACCTATGGATACAATTAATATCAGCAGACTTTTTTTTTTTTTTTTTTTTTTTTTTTTTTTTTTTTTTTTTTTTTTTTAACACTTCCTACTTTTCAACTTCATAAACTTATATAAACACTTCAATTACCTTCACATTCTAACATTCTTACCCCTAACTCTCAAAATCATAGTTCATAAACGTATCAAAAAGCATAGCGAAAATCACGAAAACAAACTTGTACACCCGTTTTATCGAACCAACTCTTTTATTATTAATGGTATACACCTGATTAATCAATAATTTAAGTAGGGTTATTAAAAGACTAGGCAAGGGCACTAGAGTAAATTTACAATTTTCAAAAGTGGATAACGTATTTAAGGAAGAGGGTTGGGTTTAATGCACTGTAGCCGCCACCAATTTCATACTTTTCCTCTTCGGGTTTTCAGCTCAAGCAGCCGAGCTCTCTAGGCGATTTTCCTCGCCCGATTCTCCTTCAACCTAGGTAAGTTTTCCTCATTTCTCTTAAGATATAGTGGTTAGTTACCTGAGGGAGTACAATGTGAGGATTTTGAAGGTGCTGAGATTGAGCATAGGTTCGGGTTCTTAGAAATAAAAGGGATTACACGGGTAGCAGAGTTTCAAATCGGTTTCTTCAATCTTATTATTGATTCTTGTTAAGGTCTAGTGAGAGTTGGATTAATGTATTGCCATAAACTTAGGTAAGCGAGCTTTTGGAGTAGTTGAAACCGAGCATCACCAGGAGAGCCAGGTAAGTAAAGTTTGCTTGTGCCTTCGGGCCTACATCACAAAACGTTAGGGTTTGTTTGCTAGAATGTGTTGGTATGTCATGTATCATGTTTTAAAAATAAACGAAAATGAATTTGAATGCATGTCAGGATGGTGAGGATTGAACATATTGAAACAGTTATGTGAATCAGTTTTACTGTTAAGGGAACTAATCTGCCCCTTAATGAGACAGTGGATATTTATACTTTGGCAGAATTGATCCAACTTCCAATTTCACAGGGGGATCTGAACATGTGAATCAGATTTATTGTTAAGGGAACTAATCCACCCTTTAATGAGACAGTGGATATTTATACTTTGGGAGGGTTGATCCGACTCCCAACTTCACAGGGGGATCTGAATAGAAACGAAGCATGAACAACTGAGTTGAGAAAGTAGAAATTGCATGTTTAGGAATTTATATTTCAGTGTTTCATTTCACTACTGCTTTACTTACTTAGCATTAGGCTAATAGATGAGTTTTGTGATGTAGGTGAAGAAGTGATAGCAGGTTTGTTTTCTGAGTCTGCTGAGGACTAGATTGGTTTTGGAGTGCATCTTTGTAACAATCTGGCAGCTGATGGGGCGGTTTAACTAATGTCAGTTGGTGTGAAGGTTCAGTTGACAATGTTTCAATTTTAGTGTGTTGAGTTTTCATGACAGTAGTGGTTTTCAATATTTCGAATATGTTCTTTTTGAGCTTTCTGATAATAGTATTTGGTTAGGCTTAAATGCGATTTTACTGAATTCGAGTAATGTAAGGATCTTGAACTGTTCTAATGGTTTTAGTGAAGTAAACTCGTCCTTCTCGCAGCTAGAGATGTTTTTGTATGGAATTTAAGTAGTTAAGATATTGTTCTACTTTCTGTTGAGTTTTCTGGAGTTACTTAGGGTCAGGGGTTTTTGAATGTCTTGAGTGAGTTTGCAAGTTCAACCATCGGCGAATGGGTTCGCCGGTGGATGTTGGGTGTTTGTTCGCTGATAGACATTGGTGGATCAAATCATCTGGCTGACGTCACCGGATGATGTCGAGTATTCTACTCACCGGTGGATGTCGTGTGAAAACCCGACGGATGATGTAGAGAGTCTCTTGTCGTTTAGTGACTGGTGGATGTCGTGTGTTAATCCACCAGAAGATGTAGGAAGTGTTTTGTCGTTTAGTGACCGGTGGATGTCGTGTGTTAATCCACCGGAAGATGTAGGAAGTTTTTTGTCGTTTAGTGACCGGTGGATGTCGTGTGATAATCCACCGGAAGATGTAAGAAGCGTTTTGTCGTCTAGTCACCGGTGGATGCAGTATAAACGTCGATCATCCGGCTGACGTCACCGGTAAGTGTAGAGAATATTTTGTCGTTTGTCACCGGATGATGTCTTCTATTTTCTGCTTCAGCCCCTTTTGTTGACTTTGTTCAGCGAGCGACGCGTTTGACTTTTTAAGACTCATGGAGTATTTTGCAATTTAAACTTTTATTCTTTTTGCTGATTATTTCTCAACATTTCAACTGATTAATCAAGCATCGTACAATAGCTTTGTTTAAATATTTTACTTAAACGATTTCCGCTGTAAGTTCTTGAATGTTTGAAGTTTTAGAAAACATCAAATTTTGACTTTCAAGTAGGCCTCTAAGTTTGGTTCAAAGTTTTTCCGAGTTTCGTGCAAGATTGTGTAACAAACCGGGTTTTGAAAGTTCGGATCGTTACAAAACTACATGAAATGACCCTGAAAACTGAACATATCCATACAGACGAAATAACTCCTAAACGGTTCCAGTATTTTCCAAATCGCTAAACCTATCTATACATCATCCTATCAAAACATCCATACTTTTCTATACACGAACTTAAACCAAACATAAACATACTAGCCACGGTCGAAATCACCCTAACAATTACCGGGTCACTGCTGTGGAAGTACCCCTCCAACTGCACCTAATGATCCACCTGAGATTCGAAGTCCTCACCTGTACGGTCAATACCTACATCATAGAGTTTAACTAATGAGCCTAACGCTAAGCAAGATCATATCAAAGCTGTAAAATGCGTGTGCTATGCATGATCATTTTCAAAATATGTACATACTTTACATTTAAGTTCAAGTGGACATGATGGTTAAAGGGGCGTGTTAGAGGAGTAGGGTCAGTATACATGACATGGGTTAGTGTTTTTGCCTTGTCCCAGGGAAGGACAAATACCAATATGTCCTTAGGTGAGGACAATTTTACAAAAGTCCTAGATAAGGACAAGAACAGAACATATGTCATTCCTCATCCCACAACTTAACCGGTACATTACATTTAACATTTACTTATATTTCTTACATAAAACATGTGCATAAAACATTTTGCATGATTTCTTGAAAACGTGATGCATGAACATACGGTGCACATATAACATAACACAACATGTAGACATATTCTCAATGCATAAACTTAGACAATTTCTCAAGACATTTCAATAAAACAACGACACTTAGCATAAAACATATTCTAATAACCTAACTACCCATCAGTGTACCCCTTAAAGCATATAAAAACCTAGTACCTTTGTGATGTAGACCTTAAAGGCCGAACACATGCAATATAATCTTACCTCGCATCCGTAGCAAATTTAAGCAAACCTTGATTGCTTCCTAGAGTTTCAAGAACTTAATACATGTGCATCAAATCATTAATAACATCACAATTTCAATAAGCAAACATCTAAGCATAAAAACCAACTCTTTAACCATGCATACTATTCGATTTAAGTAACCTTAAAAACTAAGCAACCCATTCAATAGTTCAATCCAACCATTTAAATAGCTCAAAGTTCATTCAACTAACAAAACTCAACAATTCTCATTCAATAATCTCGGATTTCTCCACAAATTTAGGATCAACTTTAAATGTCCATAAATCACTTAACTTTTATCTGTTTTCAATGATTCAACATGTTTTGAAAACCTCATTATTTCTATTTTAACATGGAATCAACTATTTATCCAAAACAAAATAGAATCAAAACGGAAAAACCAAAAACCGAACTGCCCGCTAGAATTTTTCAGTTTTTGTAGAATAACTTCAAAAATTCATAACTTATTCAATTCTTATCCGATTTTAATGATTCAACAGCCAAATTAAACCTTAAGATGTCTAGTTTATCATAGAATCAACCATTTCTAAAAACCAAAACACAAACAAGAACAGAAGATTCAGAACCAAACATTGCTCTGTTTTGGCCGATTCTTAAACTCAATTCCAAAATTCTTCCTTCTAACATGCATAGGTTTCCCATTCAACTCATCCAAGACCATTACATAACTCTTAAATCAAGTGAGAACATTAAATTAGAGAAGAAAACCCAGCAACATTCAGAATTTTTGGAGTTTCAAAAACCCAAGCACAAAATTCCTTTCAAAACTCAAAATAGACAACAACTGTAACACCCTGGAATTTTTCTCAAACATGAGTTGCCCTTAGATTTAATTATGTTATGTGTGGCGACCCCGATCCCTTCAGGACCGCTACTGCCTAAGCCGTGACATACCTTTCATTTTACCCTCGTCCGTCCACATAAAATTTTTCTTTTCATCTCAATAACACATTAACATCATAAAGAACGAACTTAGGCATTCAATCCACTTGTATTAACATTTGGAGTCTAACTTAAAACGTATCTAAAATGACTCGTTTAAGGTCGAAAAACATCAATTGAGGCTTAGGGCATCAAGACATAAGAAGTGGCATGCACGGGGCATGCCCACCAATCCCGTCAGGGCCGCCACATTAAGAGGGCATAACAATGACCATAGAATTATCATAAGCATTTGATTTAGAGAGAGGAGGTTGGAGAGAAAACAATAATTAAGGTAGATTGTTTTGTATAATTGTTGTTTTAAATAAAAGAAAAGGAAAAAATAAAAATAAAAAAATAACCCAGGGGGTTTGACAGTTGTGGTATCAGAGCCAAATGGTCAAGTCGTTCAAAAGATTACCCAACAGTGTCGGCCGCCATGCAACGTGCTTCACCGACTGTAAGTATTTTTTTAATTTTAGTTAGTTATAACTAAAATTAGATTGCATTAACTTTGATCAGGAATAGAAAAGAGATGCCGAAAAACCCAAGACAGCCGAGAAATGAACATGAGGATTCGATCAGGCAACTTACAGAGCTAGTCATCAGGTAGTCCCAACAGTTGGGGGCGCTATTGAATCAGGAAAGGCAGGGGAACCTTGGAGCGGATTCTAGTGGAGAAAAGTTCAGAAGACTGAAGCCTTCGACATTTGAAGGACAATTATTGGATCCAACTACTGTAGAAAGATGGATTCGTACAATCAAAAACATGTTCAAGTTGCCAATGTGGAGGAGGGAAACAAGGTGACGTGCGCGACATTTCACTTGTCAAAAGATACTCAATGCTGGTGGGAGATAGTAGAGGCCACCAGAGCTGCCCAGGATTTGACATGGAACGAGTTCAAAGAAATATTTTACGATAAACACTACAACAGGACGGTTCAAGCTGTGAAGAGGATGGACTTTTTGCAGTTGAAATAGGCTGGATCAGTAGGAGAGTACATCAGGCAGTTTGAATCGTTATCTCGGTTCGCAAGTCATTTGGTGAGCAAGGATGAAGATGAGGTACTTCAGTTTGTGCAAGGGCTAAAGCCAGAGATATATAAAGGCGTGAAAATATCTGAAATTGAGGGAGTACCGTGCGCAAGAATTGTGGCCAAAGCACTAGAAGTGGAGGAGGCGGATGTTAAATGTATTAAGCAAGGAGAAGCCACCAGGAGACTTTTTAAGGAGATCACGCCACAGATGAGTAGAGAAGGATCTTCTTTACAGCCGCAGGGAACCAAAGGCCAGGCGGTAACTTAAATGATCATAGGGGAGGAAAGAAATCACAACAATAGGGTAAGTACCCGCAATGTCAGAAATATTTGAAGTACCATCTAGGAGAATGCACATAGTTTGCAAGCAAATGCTATAACTGTTTTGAAGCTGGCCATCTTTCACGAGACTGCCCAAATACGAGGGTTAACCGGTGCTTCAACTGCAACGAGACCGATCATATAGCTAGAGACTGCCCCACAGCAAAGAAGGGTCCAGCCAAGGCGACACCAGAATTTTTGCTATAATTGAGCCGGAGAGTGAAGATTGACCAGTTGTTATTTCAGGTACAGTACTAATTGATACAGTGCCTGCTTTTACGTTGATAGACTCGGGTGCATCACACTCCTTTGTGGCAACGACCTTCGTAGTAAAATTAAATTTGGAGCCTAAGCCAGCTGTATGTATGTATGAAGTGAAGCTACCGTCTGGTGAATGCATGCACTCCAATCAAGTGGTGCATGACAGTGTGGTATTAGTAGGGACAAAAAACTTGCCTGCCAACTTAATTATGATGAGAATAACCTGGTACGACGTGATACTTGGAATGGATTAGTTGTTCTGACACTACGCAACAATTGACTACAGAGCTGGGACTGTTAATTTCCAACCCTCGAATGGTGGGAAGCATTCGTTGCAGGCTGTGAAGAATATAAAGAAGCTATCCGTAATGGCGCCCATTGATGCTCGGAGATTTTTAATAGGTGAGCATCTTTGCTTTCTTTCAACAATTTCAGATTCTTAGTTTCAAGTAGAGACAAAACCTCTGGATATTTTAGTAGTTCGTGATTTTCTTGATGTATTTCTGGACAATTTGCCTGGTTTACCTTCAGACTGGGAAATAAAATTCGTGATTGACACATATCCCGGAGCAAAACCAATATCGAATAACCATTACAGGTTGGCTTCGCCAAAATTGAAGGAGTTGAAAAAGTAATTGGAAGAATTGGTAGATAAGGGATTCATACGCCCAAACTTTTCACTATGGGGGGCGCCAGTTCTGTTTGTGAAAAAGAAAGATGGGTCGCTCCAAATGTGCATTGACTACAGGGAATTGAATAAGCTGACCATTAAGAACAAGTATCCACTGCCAAGGATAGACAACTTATTCAATCAACTCTAAGGAGCTCGGATTTTCTCGAAGACAGACTTGAGGTCAGGGTATTATCAGCTGAAAATCAGATCGCAAGATATCCCGAAGACTGCTTTTCAAACGAGATACGGGCACTATAAATTTTTGGTAATTTTGTTCGGACTGACAAATGCTCCAGCCGCTTTTATGGACCTAATGAATCGGGTATTTTGAGAGTATCTCGATAAATTTGTCATTATATTTATCGATGATATATTGGTCTCTTCTTGTAAAGAAGACGAACATAAGTAGCATCTGAAGACTGTTTTGCAGACTTTGAAGTGGCATCAACTTTATGCGAAGTTTTCCAAGTGCAAGTTCTAGCTGGATATGATCCATTTCCTTGACATGTGATTTCCAGTGGAGGGATATCGGTAGATCCAGCTAAGATACAATCAATCAAGGAATGGCCTCAACCAATTAATGTCAGTGAGATTCGAAGTTTTCTGGGGTTAGCTGGTTACTACAAAAAGTTTATGGAGGGCTTTTCAAAGATTGCAGCACCCCTGACTCGGCTGACAAGAAAGGATGTCAAATATGCTTGGTCGGAGGATTGTGAACATAGTTTTCAGATGCTGAAGCAGAAATTGACTACAGCTCCGGTGTTGACACTACCGGTGGCGGATGAGAAATTTAGCATTTACTGTTATGCTTCTAGGATCGGAGTGGGTTGTGTATTAATGCAGAACGAAAAGGTTATTGCCTATGCTTTCAGGCAATTAAAATCTTATGAGAAAAATTATCCAACCCATGACTTAGAGTTAGCAGCGGTGGTGTTCGCGCTAAAGATCTAGAATCACTACCTTTATGGAAAACAATGTGAGATATATTCAGATCACAAAAGTCTGAAGTATATTTTCATTCAAAAGAAGTTGAATATGAGACAATGGCAGTGGTTAGAGTTCGTGAAGGACTATGACCTTGAAATCAAGTATCACTCTGGCAAAGCTAATGTAGTGGCGGACACATTGAGCCGAGTTTCAACCTCAGTTTCAGCAATGAAGGCCGAGATGTTAGTGGCGTTGAGTACAGAATTTCAGAGGTTTAATTTGGAGCTGGTTTTGAATGTAACAATGGTGTTATCAGCTTTATCACTGAAACCTACAATTTTTGAGAAAATTAGAGAAGCTCAATAGGAAGACTCAAAGTGCAACGAATTCAAGTCGAGTCTGGTATCTAATGACAGAACCGAGTTCAGCTATTCAAATGATGGAATTCTGAAGTTTCAGAATAGATGGTATGTTCCAAATAATGACCAACTTCGAAATGATATCTTGTCAGAGGCGCACTCTTCAAGGTTTTCCGTTCATCCCGGAAGCACTAAAATGTATGGAGATCTTAAGCAAAACGATTGGTGGCCTAGAATGAAGAAGTCTGTAGCAAAGTACGTAGAGACATGCTTGATCTGTCAGCAAATTAAGGCTGAACACCAGAGGCCTGTCAGAAAATTGTAGCCATTGCCGATTCCGGAATGAAAGTGGGACCAAATATCTATGGATTTTGTTGTCGGGTTATCCCAGAAAACAAAAGGATGCAATGGGATATGGGTGATTGTGGATCGCTTAACCAAATCAGCCAATTTTCTGCCGGTAAAGATGGCCTTCAACATGGACCAGTTTGCATAATTGTATATTCATGAGATATTGCGGTTGCACGGAGTACCGACTTCAATTGTATCAGACAGAGATTCAAAATTCACATCAAAATTTTGGAAGAGTCTGTACAAGGCAATGAGGACACGACTGAATTTCAGTACAGCATTTCATCCTCAGATAGACGAACAATCTGAACGGACCATTCAAATTTTAGAGGATATGCTTCGAGCCTGTGTACTGGAGTTTTAGGTTCGTGGAGCAATATTTACCCGTGGTAGAGGTTTTCGTATAATAAAAACTATCAGGCTACGATAGGTATGGCTCCATACGAAGCTCTATATGGGAGAAATACAGATCACCTCTTTATTGAGATGAAGTCGGGGAAGCCAGCTTGATTGGACCAGAAATCATGCAACAGACACCGAGAAAGATCAAATCTATTCGGCAGTGAATATTGACAGCTCAAAGTCGACATAAGAGCTATGCCGATGAAAGAAGGAAAGAAGTTGGAGTTTGAGGGTGGGAAATGAAGTCTTCTAAAATTTCAACCATTCAAATGAGTAATGAGGTTCGGGAAGAAGGGGTAAGTTAAGCCCGAGATACTTTGGACCATTTCGATCAAGAAGAGAATCAGAAGAATAGCATACCAACTGGAGCTGTCAGCTTCTATGGAAGGAATTCACAATGTTTTCCATGTAATCATGTTAAGGAAATGCAATCCAAGATCCGTCACAACGTCGTTGTGCAGCAGGATAGTGAGGTAACAGCCAACGTTAACGTACGAAGAAAAACCAGTGGAGATTTTTGATCATGGAGTGAGAGACATTACGTAATAAGGAGATTCCACTGTTGAAGGTATTATGGCGTAACTACAATATAGAAGAGGCAACGTGGAAAAGACAGCAAGACATGATGGATCGTTATCCTGAGCTTTTCAGGTACGTAACTTTTGAGGACAAATTTTTTTTTTAAGGAGGGTGGAATGTAACACCCTGGAATTTTCCTAAAACATGAGTTGCCCTTGGATTTAATTACGTTAGGATGACATAACAATGACATAGAATTATCATAAGTATTGATTTAGAGAGAGGAGGTTGGAGAGAAAATAATTGATTAAGGTAGATTGTTTTGTGTAATTGGTTGTTTTAAATAAACGAAAAGGAAAAATAAAATTGATAGAAGAAGTGTAAAAAAGTGAAGTCTTCCACATAAGGGAAGGGTGAAGGTGGTGAGGTGGGTTGATTTTAATTAACCCTAGTTTAGTTGGTAAATTGTACTAAAGTGGAGGTTTTAAAATGAGTTAAGTTAAAGGGTAAAAGACAAGTGCATTGTCTTCTTCTTCTCTTCTCCCACGATTGATAGCCATTGGAGAGCCTCACCTCCACATTTTCCTCCATTTTCATCAAGATTTAAGGTTAGTTTTTGAGTGGTTTTGTAATTTATGCATATTTTTAGAAGTTTTATGCATTTTTAGTGAGTTTTGGTGAGTTTTGGTGAAGTTGATAAAACCCCAAGTGGGAATTCCAAAGTTTTCTTGTCCTTGCTATGTTTTCTTGCTATTTTGAAAGCTTAGACATTATATAGAGTGATATAGATTGATTATATAGAAAAATTAGAAGTTTAGAGTCGAATTTCGTTGAAAATCAGAAATTGGAGCTCAATATAAACCGTTTCTGTTTTGTAACAATTTGACTGATTATGCTGTTTTGTTTTCAAAAATACATTAAAGCATTGGATATTAGACATGTAGAGGTTTACGGAATGTATTGGATCGTTCAAATCCGATGAAAAATGAGAGAGTTATGATTGATTGAAAATAGGACAACAAAAAAAGGGGGAAATTTTGGGATTTTTGGTTTGAATGTTTAGAAGTGAGTTTGGTTTGTTGTTAGAGTTCAAAGTAGGCTCCCTTAGATTTGTTTTGAGGATTACTAAGTTAATTCCATAATATGTTAGGTTACGAGTTTAGCACTTAACATAACAGAGTGAGTGAGTATTTACAAATATCTAGGTTGAGTAGTGGATGGATTGCTTCTGTTTTGCCTTCGAGCCTATCCCATGAATGGAGGGGTTTGATTGTTTGTTTATTTAGTGTGTGTGTTGTTTTGATCATATGTGTTGACATGCATCATGGTTTTTTGAAATACGAAAAAATGAGATTTGAGCAGGATAAGAAGAAATGTAAAGTGGTTCGAGTGCAGTCAGCGGTTTGAGGGATGGTGTTGTGTGGTAGCACTTTGAGAGGGTTCTTTACGAGAGAAGCACTACTGAAAATACGTAAGATGTCGTGAGTAGGAAGCTCGTTGTTACCGTGATAGTGAGAAAGCAATAGCGGGTTCTATGATCGATGTTGGGAGGAATCGTCGTGATGGTCGGGTTCTCGTGTGTGGGACAATGATGTGGCCTTCCGATCTCGCTCCGCGGTCAAGTTGTGGCCGTCCTGAGTGGTGATAGGAGGGTGCCCACTGGATTCACACGAAAACGTGAAAGATTACTAAAATATAAACGAAACGTTAACAAAAATAGAGTGTAGAAAAGCATGTACTAGGGGGGTGTTGAGTTTTATGCATTATTTACGTTCATTGTTCCCTACTTGATAACGCATTAGCTTACATTTTGTGTTCTATGGGTAGTGACGACGAGTGAGGTGAGCTTTATGCGCTGGACGGATTAGGATGGCAGTTGGTGACACACTTTGTATGTTGGTGCTGCAGCGTTGTTGGGCGCATTGACATGGGGAGTGAGGTGTGACGATTTGTTAGTATTTTGTGAGACGAATTTTATGTTGTATATATATATTTGGGTACTTGGGATGTTTTGCATGTGTGGATGGTATTTGATGTATAGAATGTTGTTTTACAGATTTGGTGTTTAAATGGTTTAAGAGTTATGCTGCCGAAGTTTCAACGGCAAGTGTTGGTTGTTTAACAAAAGGCTTTAGGAGTTTAAAAATCAAGGTTTCTGGGAAAGAAGTATCGACAATTTTCTAGGTCGAGATTGTGGCAAAGAGTTGCAACCAGACCATTTAGGTGTCGGACCGGGAATCATAATGTTTTGAAACTTGAAATTCTTTGTTCTAAAATCTGGAAATGATGTCTAGCCTAAACTTTATTTTATACACGATTCTTCCGCCTGCAAGGGTTTTTAAACTTTTAATAATGATGTCGTTTTGAGACAAGGAAGAAAGTTTTAAAATTTTTTCGAATTTTGAGTATGAGTACGATATGAGAGTAGCGAACTGGGTTCGGAAAAACCCGACCGGGGCAGGGGGGAGGGGTGGTGGTGGGCCATGGAAAACAACTAACCTATCTAACTTATAACAATATTTTTCTACCTTAAATCTTCACAAGAGGGAAGCTTTCGATGGAAGGACGTCTTCAATGAAGGAGAGGGCTGTGTTTTTAAGGGAAAAAGGAGGAGAAAGGAGTTTTAGGTTAATTTCTAAATTATGCTTGGTGTTAAATTTTCAACCAAGTATTTAAACATTCATTTTCCATTTTCACCTCTCAATTCCTTAAAAATTAAATGTAGGTATTCTCCTTAGATGCTTCAAACGTAGAAGCTTTTCATTTTACTTTTAGTCATATATATTTTTTGTTTAAACTTAAGGTTGAATTTTAGCCTTATTTTACTCCTTAATAACACCCTTTATTCCTTTCTAATTTTCATCTATTCTTCTGTATCTTCGTCATCACTCGTTCATCGAACAAATTGATCAAAGATACTTTGCATTATATCCAAGTTTTGTAGAAAGAAATCAGGTCAATTCAAGCCAAAGAAATTTCGGTGTGTTACAAGCTGAGTGAGAAAGGTCTGGAAAAGTCCTCAAAGGCCATTGATTTGGCCAAGTCATCCATCCAAGTGGAAAAAGATATCAAGGTCCGCGGTGTGCTGCGACGAGTGCGCGAGCTGGTTGCTTGATTGAACCTACAACCCACAGATCTAAATGCATGCATGCTAAAAAATAAAGACAGAAATGTCAGGTTTACAACAAAATACCAGAAGGGCTAATGTTTGCCAAAACAAGGATTGTGCATAAAAATTTGGTTACAAGACGGATGGAGGGGAAACAAAATTTCATCTTTCTAGTGGCTTGAATTGGATGTAGTTGCATGTGAGCACCTGTGCGTAGGTTTGTTCCATATCGTATTGGGTGTGGTTCACCAGTTGATGTCAATCAAATTACCTGTGCCTGCAAAACTAGCAAATTGTGTTAGTAAAAATATATTCAGAGAGGTGAACTATTACTTGCTTTGAGAGCGAAGTCACTGGCCCCCATGGCATATCATAAGTTTTCTGGATAGATATTGAAAACCCTTATGATGCTCATGTTGAATGAGAAGAAAAGAATTTTACATGTATTGCATGTAATATATTCCTACTAATGGTAATACTCACTCAATGACTCATTCCTTTCTGGAAAGAAACAAGAAAAACGAGTAGTGGAGTTCAAAGCAGTAGTTTCCGTTTCTTTATTCTTTATGAGTGTTTGTATAAATTTCCTGGTGGGACTTTATCATGTTTTGGGTATGTATAAGATAACGATTCGATTGAACGATTAGACTATATTAAACTGCTATTTAATTATTGCACTATTATCTTTGTAATCAGTGTATAAAATTGAGTCTTTAATTTATATTCAAATCTTCCGCTGTGAACCCAGACTGGGTTGGTCGATAGGTTTCTCTCCGAGGATGAATATCAACCCGGCATTGTTAGGCCTGCGTTGTGTCGTGACAAGAATCTTCATTGAGTTTTTATTACTTTGCCGATGTTTACTAGTAAAGATGTCGTATCTTTAATGATGCTGTCATTACATCTTCTATGACATTCCTGTTCAGCTTCTTTTGCACCTTGCATTATTTAAGACTTTAGTAGCTTTTAATGATGATATATGTCCACGTACTACTGCAAGACACACTTTGTTTACATTATTTTCAACATTTTGGAGTATTAAAAGGACACGTAGAATTCTTGAGTTTGTTGTAGATGATGTTAAATGGGCAGGCGCGCCTACTCGGCCCAGTCATGTTAGGTGGTTTAGCTGAGCCAATAATTTAGGCTCCGAGCCGCCAGGGACGGCCGTTTGGGGGGGGGGGGGTGGTGGGTGGGGGGGACGGCTCGTTGGCTTTCCAACTCCCCTCTGAAATGCAACGGTCATGTGATTGTTGCCCCCATTAAGATTCCCATTTCCCTTTTTCTTTTGTTTTCGACACACTCTCTTTCTCAATTCTCAATCTCTCTTTTCACAATTCGCTTCCATTAATCATTCAGAGGTATGTTTAATTTTTAGTTACTTTATATAATTTTAATTTTAATTATATTAATAAATTATTTTGGGATTTTTTTTAGTTTTGTATACGTAAAGTTGATCATTCACACCATCTTACAACGTATGTGGACATTAGCGTTGTCCGATCATTTATTATTAAAATTTAATTTTAGATTTAGTGTATTTATTAGGAATCCTCGACAATTAGCTATTGATGACGTAGAAGATATTAGAGAATCATTCCTAAATTTTCATGAGACAATTCATCTGCACAAGTATACACTTCATCACCCACAAAAAAAAAGAAAAAAACGTCTGAGTATGGAAACATTTTGTATGAAAGAAATTAAAAATTGGTGATAAATAGAATATAGTGATCAATGCAATTATGTATTAAAAATTATTATATAATTTCGGTGTTCAATAGCACACTCAGGTAGCCATTATCAAAAATATCACTTCAACTTGAAGACACGACCGCCGGGACCATCACGGGACGGACCGACATTTGACTTGACTTTTCGGACATAAAAATTTTTGAATTTTTTAAAAATCTGAAATTTAAAATGGGCAAAAAGTACAAGCAGATATAAAGTTTGGACGACATGAAATTGGATGACATAGTGGGACGACATGACACTGGAGGACAGAAGTGGACGACATGAACTGGAATACAGAATGGACGACATCAACTGATGACAGGGAATGGACGACAGAACTGGATCAACAGAAGTGGACGACAGAATGGATAACAGAAGTGGAAGACATTAAACACTTTTATCTTAACACTTCGCAGATCACTCGGCACCTCTCTGTTTCACATTACACAAGTGATAATAACAAATATACAAAATTCTTTAGCCACAAAATGCTTCAAAAACCCAACAGACACCATTCCAAAACTGATTTTTGTACAGTAGAGAACATGGCAGAAGAAATTCAAGTAAAAACTAACTGACTGGATAGCTCTGAAACACGAACCCAATCCAATGCACAACAAAATAGAGATTCAAAATATTCCAGAAATTTTCAAAAGAAACTATCAAAACAAAGGTTTTTAAAACGTTAACACAAAACCCAAACATCACTAATTTCAAAAACTGTACAAAACTGATATACACTTCAAAACTACACCCCAAGGTCAAAATGCGCCTGTTGCCAAACAACCCCACCCCCCCCCCGAGCTGTCCGCCAACTGCACCTACTTGTCGGCCTGAGGCACAAACGTCCTCATCTAGAGCAATACGTACCTACAACAGAGAGTTCAACTATGAGCTAGAGCTCAGTAAGAACATTACCATGCAGTGATGCCTATGCTATGCATAAACTTTTGAAATACTGAGTATTACTTTACATTACATTCAAGGGGAAGGGGTATAGTAAGGTTATAGAGGAACTGTGGCAACAGGAGAGTATACAAAGGTATAACAGGGGGCCCAGGCAACATAACAGGATAAACAGGTAAACAGTCCCGTCCCCACACTTAACCGTGCAATTAAAATTCCAATTTATCTCATAAATTCAATCAGTGCATAAAAACATTTTACTAACTTTCAGAAAAACGTGTATGCTGAACATATACAGTGCTTAAACGTAACATAAACGGACTGGATAACAAAAAGTTAAAACATAAAGCAAACACATTTTAACTTTCGAACGTAACTACGACTAAATACCGACAACCAAAAAACCCTTGTATATCCCGGATGTCATGGTCGTAAGGGCCAAACTAAGTATGACTTACCTGCCTTCGTAGAGATTGCAAGCCTCGAACGTAATTCCCTTGAGGCGCCTGAACTACAAGCACTAATCACCATGAGTCCCGTTACAAACAACGCTAACCAGTAACCTAAGTGGAACGCCGCTCGAGCTCCATTCAAAATAGCTTAGTCCTTTCCTAGTTTACCATTCAACTTAGTAATATTTCAGGCATGTTTTCGTGTAAGACCGACACAAATTTCTCCAAAACCTAACCTTAAACTTTACGAAATAGGGAACTAACCTAACCCTAACTCGTAATTAATTGTAGAGGATTACCTTATGGAGAAAGAAGGAGAAATGGGAGAAAACAGTGAGAAGACGAAGTT
>CM039505.1:19216599-19244072 GCA_022432975.1 Begonia masoniana | reverse complement strand
AAATTCTTCTGCCAAGAAAAATACATTAAAGAGCTCAATTTGGTTTAGAGTCTGTCAAATCCTCTAGAACCCCTATGAGTACCACAACAAAATTAGACAAAGATAAAAATAGAATAAGTGTAGATATTAAAAAATATCGTGGTATGATTGGTTCCTTATTATATCTGACTGCTAGCAGGCCAGATATTCTATTTAGTGTTTGTCTTTGTGCTAGATTTCAAGCTGCTCCTAAGGAATCTCACTTAACTGCTGTCAAAAGGATTTTCAAATATTTAAGTGGGACACCTGACCTAGGATTGTGGTATCCGAATGGCACTTCTTTTGATCTGATTGGATACTCAGATTCTGATTATGCTGGCAGCCTAGTTGATAGGAAGAGTACTAGTGGCACTTGTCAGTTCTTAGGAGAATCTCTAGTTTCCTGGTATTCTAAGAAACAGAACTATGTTGCATTGTCAACTGCTGAAAGTGAATATATCGCTGCTGGCAGTTGTTGTGCACAAATGTTATGGATGAAACAGACATTGGAGGACTATAATCTGTTTTATAATAGGATTCCTATCTGGTGTGACAACACCAGTGCTATCAATATTTCCAAGAATCCAATTCAGCATTCTAGAACCAAGCATATCGATGTCCGATACCATTTCATAAGAGAGCATGTTCTAAGAGGTGATATCTCCTTAGAATTTGTTAATTCTGTAGACCAACTAGCAGACTTCTTTACCAAGCCTTTGGATGAAAAGACCTTCAATAATATTAGAATAACGCTAGGTCTCATTCGGGCTGAGAAAAACTAAGGTTATTCCTCTGTTGGTGAATCTTGAGTGATAGTGCAGTTTTTAGTTGTGAAGGCATCGGTAGATGCATATCTGCCAATAGGCATCGGAAGATGCATATCTACCGATAGGCATCGAATGATGTATTCTTAATCTGCCGACACGTGTGACCCATTGGGCGAATCCGTTTTACACGTGTGACTACATCCTGTCGGGCGATGCCCTACTCCATTTAAACTCTGCTTCTTTTCAATGACGCTTCATATTTCGCGCTCTTTCAGAAAGCTCCTGCATCCAATCCTTTTTCTCTCTAGGTTTTCTTCTTCGAATCGTTCAAATGGCTTCATCGTCTCACGCTCTTCCTAAACCAGCCAAGAAGAAGGCTAAAGTTTCAGCTCCTCCGCCTCGTGTGATTCCTCGTGCAAATGCGTGGCCATCTTTCTTCTTCACCAGTCAAGCTTCTGAAGCAAGGTACCATGACGACTTTAAGCAAAAATCTCTGATTCCCTGTCGTGGTATTTTCTTTGAAGATTTTGCTGGCATGGATATTGTTGAACCCCTGAAGGATCTCGGGTTATTAGGACTGTTTGATGTAGAATCTTACTATTACCCTGAAGCTGTCCGAATGTTTTATGCCAATTTGGGTTTTTCCTTTGATTTCTCTACAATTAAGAGTTATGTGTATGGAAAGCACATAGAACTCACACACAATCCCTAAATGCTCTTTTGGAGTGCTCCCATCTAGATAGCTGCCCTCACCTTTATGATTCCGGATCTGAGCTTCCTTTCTTTGGTACCTCTGAGGGTCTTAGTTTTCTCAAGACTATCGCTCTAGACCCAAACAAAACCCCTGATCATTTAAAGGGCAAACACCTGACCATAAGGGCCAGGTTATTGCATCAAATGATAGGGTACAACATTGTCTCTAAGGGTGGTCACCATGATGAGGTGAGTGCAATGAAACTCTTTGTTCTGTTTGCACTTTACCACAAGACCCCTTTCAACCTGGGATTTGTTGTTGTCAGACGGATGATTTAGGCTTTGTCATCCAGGGCCACCTCTCTGCCTTACAACTTGCTTCTCATGAGGATATTTACCCAGCTTGATGTTGTATTTCCAGAGGATAAAGATCCTGTCTGTCTTCAACCCTCCAGTTATTATTCCCAAACCACCATCAAGAAAATGGGAATAAAGAAAACAAGAAAAGAGGAGTTTGTCTTGGATGTGTCTAAGATAAAGGCTTCTAAGGCAGCCTCTGTAAGGCTTGGGAAGAGGAAACTTATCTTGCAAGAGGAATCTGTTCAAGAAGGTATGGATGAATCTGAGATTCCTGCCTTTGATAACTCACCTTCTACCTCTCAGGTGTCTCGTTTTCATCCTCCTCGCCTTTCCCTTACACCTTTTGTTCCTAGTCTTCCTCCTCCTCCTCCACCTCCTACATTAGTGGCACATTCCACTCCATTATTTGTGCCCTCATCCCTTCCAGAATCTCCACCTTCTCCTCCACCTACACTCATGGTGCCTTCTCTGTCTCCAACAGTCCAACCTGTTTCTCCAGTCCAATAGGCTATACCACTCCTTTCCCCTTAAGTCCACCCTGCTCTTCCAGTCCAACCCTCCACACCAGTCCAAGCCACCACTGTTCCTCCTTCTCCCATTACTTATCAGAGGAGATTTTCCATCAATAAGGATCAGTTTAATGCTTTGCAGTCCAGCATAGCCAGCTTAGGTACTGCTCTCTCTTCTGTTCAGGACCAGTACTTTGGTTTGAAGTCCTGCATAGAGAGCCTAGGCACCGCTCTCAGTTCTGTAGATGCGCGGCTCACCAAGACTAAATCGGACTTGAGCCAGGATCTTGATGTTGTTCAAGATCAGCTCTCTAAGAAATTGGATCGGCATAGGAAGATTTTGTCACTGGATTTTAGGTCTCTCAGGTCTCAAGTTGAAGCTTTTCACCCTAAATCTCCAAGCCCTCCTACTTATCCAGAGGCTTGCTCTGAAGACCTTCTCCCTCCGATCATGTAACACCCGAGTCAACGGCCAGGTGATTTTCGTAACTGTACTAACGGTCATAAATATTTAATCTTTACAGTTTAGGACTTATACCAAGAATAATTAATTACATGTGGATCTAAACTAGGTTGAGTGGCAAAGTTGTAATAATGGAGGATTGAGGCCAGTATTTAAAGAAAAAGGAAAAGATTTAAACCTCATTTAAACCACTGTAGCCGACACCACCCTTTCCGACGATTTCTTCTCTCGCAAGTCCTTCCTCTCTACTATCAGCAAACTCACCTCGACGGCCGGTTTACTCTGCCACCACTCGACCACTCTGCGCCTGAGGTATGCATTAGACAATGTGGCTATTTGTTAGTTTATTAGCCCTGTTTTCAGCTCTGTATTGAAGTTTGGATTCTTCAATGGCCGAATATTAATAAGAACATTATGAAACCCGAGACTGGTAATATCATTCCGAATCGATTCTGGACATTTAAAATAACCAACCCTGAGTTATCATTATCGAATCCGTCTGTTTTGATATTTGGATTTCGGGTTACATTGAGTATTAAACTAAGAACTCGGGAAGGACTCTTAGCTATTAGATCTTAGGATAACTCGAGATTAGAACTATTAGGATTTTGTTTTAACTACTGCAATGTAAATGTTTAGGTGAAAAAGTTTGAAGAGAAAGGAGCTCAAGTGCTAAGGAGACCAAGTAAGTGAATGTATTAAGGTTTCCGGCTAATAGAGCCCTACATCGTGGGAGTACTAGGTTGAGATGCCTAATGTTTACCTTATGATAATGAGCTTGTCTGCGCTTGAAGGATTTATGTATGTTGCGAGTTATACTATTTGATGACCTGCTAGTGAATGTGAAGTGTCTGCTCTAGTATGATCCTTGTCATAGTTTGATGAGTTAAAAGTTCTCGTGTTCATGCATCATGAATGTTTCTCAAGCATAAGAAAATGTTTTAACGCAAGTTTTCCATGAACAAGATATGTATGTATATAAGTATATATATAAGACTTATGCAACGTGGATTAAGTGAGGGTTGGGGGCGGTTCGGCGTATGTCACAGTCCAAAGAAGGACATATGAATACGACCCGCAGTAGGGAACAAGATCAAACTCACTGTCGAACCCCCTTTACCGGCACAAATCCTCTCTTGATCCAAACAACCTAAACAAAGAATATGATCAATGACTATGAATGATGAATATGATCAATGACTATGAATGATGAATATGATCAATGACTATGAATGATGAATATGATCAATGATTATGAATGATGATTTTGATCCATGACTATGAATGATGATTACGAGCAAAGACATGAACAAGAAAAGATTTATGAGCATGTGATTTTCCCAAATTATGCATTCATGCATCCATGTTAGTGTTGCATTCCTTACTAAGCATTAGACTTATAGTTTAAACCTTATGATGTAGGTGACGAGTTTTCAGGTGAGGAACTCAAGGTCAATGAAGATGTCTAAGCTTGGTTGCTGGAGGATGTTCAGTGTGACAGTGAAGGCTGGATAGGCGATCAAGTTCCCTTGTTATACCCATAGTAAGTCGGAGAAGTTTATGATAAACAGATGATTAAGTAGAATAGAGTTTACTTATAACAAGGAGATTGGGATTTTTAATGGTTTGACTTCAGAGTCTGTTAACGATTTTGAGGATCATTGAATGGTCTGTTTTGCTTAAGCCTTCCGTTATGTGTATCTTGTATGGGATATGGTTTTCACTCATTAGGGTTTATAATTCACAGGTTAAGATTTGGGTGAGTTGTAGTATTTTTCTGTTGGATGAGGTTGTTTGATGATCATAGTGTTTTATTGCCATAAGATAGAAGCTGGATGAGGCATTCATCCGGCTGACGTCATCGGCAGATGTAGAGTGTTTAGCCATCGGATGATGAAAGTGCTATTTTGTCGTCTAGCGATCGGCAGATGTAGAGTGTTAACCATCGGATGACGAAAGTGCCATTTTGTCGTCTAGCGATCGGCAGATATAGAGTGTTTAGCCATCGGACGATGTGAGGGTTTCCTTGTCGTTTAGTGACCGGGTCATGTTTTAATTATGCACGTGGGGAGCACATGTCCATCAGATGATGTTTCTCTATTTCACCGGAAGATGAAGTATATTCCCTCACCGGATGATGTAAATAATAACTTGTCGTTTAGTGATCGGATGATATAGAGCTTGTAAGCTGTCGGAAGACGTCATAGATGAACACGTGAATATCACATGTCTATCGGTGGATGTTTTAAATTGGTCACCCGAGATGCGCGTGATCGTCGGTCGATGCGAGTATTCGCATCTTCCGTTGGGTGTTTAAATGAGTCATGAGAGGTGCACGTGCCATCCGGAAGATGCAATGTCTGTCTGTTGATGCATGCAGACCCATGCAACTTCTACGTCGAATGGAAGCATGTACGAGGGACTAACTTTCCAACCATTAAGTTGAAGTCTTTAAGCCTGTTAGGTATACTGTTATAAAGAAAAAAAAAAGGGAGAAGGAGAAAAGAGTTCAAATATGAGTTAAAGTTTTATGAAAAGTCAAGAATTTCGTGGCAATCCTCCCCGGGTCGTTACAGATCATGCGCCCTGCGTTTGTTGATGGTGCTCGATTAATGCCTTTAGACCTTCAGGAGGCTAAACTGGCATTCTCTACTCCTGTTGCTCCTCCTGTTCTCGAGCCTTCACCAGAACCAGCTGGTCCCATGGATGTCTCTCCTGCTGGTCCCTCTGTAGAGCCTCCTCCATGTCTGGACATGGTGGTGAACCAAGTGCCTTCTCCATCATCTGCTCCCTGCTTGGCATTGGTGGTCTATCAACCACCCCTCCCTCGCGATATTGATTCACTTCAAGCTCTTGTGGATGCCTATTTCCATCCGAACCTTGAAGTGCCCTCTTGGGTTCCCCAAGCTTTTTGGACGCATTTTTTACATTTCTTTAAATAGATGATATCTTTTTTTTGTATCAAACTTTATTGATATTCTAATGTTGAGTACTCTGATGTTTCTATGCCTTGTGTTTCATGCATTGCTTCTGCTATCTCTCTGCTTGTTTTTGATAATGTCAATGGGGGAGAAAATATTTGATTGATGCTGGATATGAGAATGAAATTTTTTATATGCTGATAGTATGCATGTAAACGGTGCTTTGAAATTGGATTATATGCACTTACTATGGGGGAGCTAGAATTATGGGAGAGAACATTGTTTAATCAAATTTATATTTTGTTATCATCAAAAAGGGGGAGATTGTTGACTTATAGAGTGTTTAAGTCTAAATATGTTTTTGATGATGTATTTGTATGTTAAGTATGTAATTTGATTATGTTTATTAAATGAGAATAATGAATTATAAATATGAAATTATTTGGAAATACCCTTGAAAAGGGTATTTTAGTTGTCTAATGAATCGGATTAAGTGTACAGGGCTGAATAGTAAAACAGGCCTGAAAACTGATCTGCCGATGAGTTGTTAAAAGTAGACATACACCGATTGCTAAACGACAAAGGCGGAGTCGTTCAAGGCTACTTCTGCCGATCACTAAACGACAAAAGGCGAAGTCGTTCAAAGGTTACTTCTGTCGATGGCGTTTTCAAGCTACTCTTGCCGATGGCGTTTTCAAGCTACTCCTACCGATGGCATTTGAAGCTACTCCTGCCGATGGCATTTCAGAATTACTTCTGCCGATGGCGTTTTCAAGCTACTCCTGCCGATGGCGTTTTCAAGCTACTCCTTCCGATGGCATTTCAAAATCACTTCTGCCGATGGCGTTTTGAAGTTGCATATACCGATGGCGGTTCAACGCTTATAACGTTACATCTGCCGATACCGGTTCAGCTTCTTCAAGCAACGTATACCGATGGCGATTCAGCGCTTATCATGTTGCATCTACCAATGACAATCCAATATTTTAAAGCTGCTTCAGCCGGTGATCTTCTGCCAGAATTCAAAATAACCGCGAAGCAACAGTGACTTCATCCAGAACTTCAACTTCAGAGCATTAATGGCGAAGAACATAAATGGAAGCAACGACTATCTGTATTTGTATGGATGCTGCTCCAACGGGAATAAAGTTTTCTATTCTGATAAGGAGCATTCAAATTCCAAGAGCCGTTTGCAAACAGAGTATTAAAGCCGAGAAGAAAGATCGAAGAAATAACTTTTGCAAATCTTCTATTGAGCCCTAACGAGCGTAACTTTCATACTCTGTATTATTCTTCTACACCTCTCGAATCGATAACTTGAGATTTAATCTTTGAGAGTGTGTAGCTTGTGCAAATCTTTTTACAAACTCACAATTCTGTAAAGGCTGTGATTGACGCCCGTGAAGTTCAATCAAGGTGTAAAGGCAGTAGATCGACGCCCAGAAGTTAGATCTGGTTTTCTCGTGAGGAGAAGGTTAAGAATCTTCAAGGGGGAGCCTTGAAGCGTGGATGTAGGCAAGCTTAGCCGAACCACGTTAAAAACTGTGATGTCGATTTCTCTCACTCTCTCACTTTTATTGTTTGATTATTTGCTGTTTTCAAATCATTTGAACATAAGAGAGAAATTAATTAGTTTAGTAAATTAAGTTCTAAAAAGGCTAATTCACCCCCCCTCTTCGGCAATCTCGATCCTACAGTTTATTTTTACGTATATGTACGTATGATTTTACACATTTACTATTGATGCATGATATTTTATATTCTTATGATATATTTGTGACGATAAATTCTTGTGATACTTTGGACAGTCTCTGTGTCAAAGTATAAGGAAAATATCCAATACACCTTCTACAACGTGAAGGTTATCTTGTTTGCATGGTTACAAAAAAGGGTAATAGGTAGTGATGACGTATTCATTAAGTTTCGAACCTAAACATGATCAGGGTATGTTTGATATTTCAGTTATGGGTGTGTCGTCGTTGACTGGTTCTCACACCCGGGGTAATGTTGATGAATTTTCAGATCACCGTTACTTTCCACTTTCCACTTTCCACTTTCCTCTTGGCTCATGAAGTATTGATGAATCTTCAGATCGCCACTTTTTTGTGATGTTGTGCTGGAGGGGTTCTTAAGCAACCTTCATTTTTCACTAAGCTGATTTTTATATTAAAAAGACTATGATGACTTATTTTCATATAGTTATTTATGTATACAATAATATTTTAAATAATTGCCTTATTGACGGCTCGTGGAGCCTGTTTTCATAAAACAGATAAATGTGTTTTCATATAACGATGTTTTGAAAACTATTTTGTTATATCCTCATATTTTGAAAAGGAAAGGAAAAAAAAATTTTTACATGCATTTAATATAACGTTTCTACTGAGTTAATCACTTACCCCAATGACACTGAGATTCAATGGAAGCTTCTATCTATTTATTTATGTATTAGAGTGTTTATTTGCTTCATGGTGAAAACTTATTCTATATCTGGGCATGTAGAAAATAATTTGGAATTGAACTTGGATATGTAGGTCTTATTTGAACTATTATTTCTTTATCGTACTATTATATCTGGAATCAATGTGTATATCTTTGTGTAACACCCCTAGTACCGTACCCGTATTTCCCGTATTATATTTTTTTTTTTTATACTTTTTACTTTTCTATACTTTAAATAAAACTTAATGCAGAATCTAAACTGAAGTTGAAATCAGAACTGGAAACGGAATTGAAATCGAACCTTGAAATCATTTAAAACATAAACTAAAACAATTTAAATAAAACTTAAAACATTTAAATATTTAATAACAATTAAAATAGGAGCAGAATCGGAACCAATCGCTGCAGCATGTAGCAAGGGCGGCGATCGATCTCTGCTTTTTTAGCAGAGATCGATCGCTGCACACTATGCAGCGATCCCTCCCTTCCTTCATCAATACCAGAGACTTTAGCACTTCATATCTTACACATTGATTTGTTCTATGGAATCCGATTTCCAGAGAGCAAATCATCTTCTTTCCTTCACCAGTAATCACCATAACTCACAACTTGCACTCAACCGATTAAAACATAATCTAAACTCAATCGACTCGCGTCGGACTTTGCGAAGTCCAACTGCGTGGATAGTTCTAAAAACCGAGCTATCCGTAACAACCTAAACCAATCAAAACATTTTCAAAACATTCAGTAAACATTTTAAACCAAAGCGTTTTACAGACAATTACCAAAATGTTATCTAACCCCTATCCAGAACCAAACACCCTAATATGTTCTATACAATTTAACATCAGCCCATACGTCACAGAAAGCCCAAAATCTATACATACTTCCCCACGGGTCAAAACGCGCCTCGACTGCTCAGCGCACTCCCACGACCATCATCCATCAACTGCACCCTACGTCAGGAGGAGGAACGTCGTCCTCACCTGGCTCAATATCTCCTAAAATATCACCTACACCATACAGACACATATGAGATATTGAAATCTCAGTAAGCTACGTAAATGCAGATGCATGCGTGCACTGCATATGAAGTTCAGAAAACATGCATATCAGACATATCAGGTTATTTCATACAGATTGCCACCGAGATATCAGCCCTCTAAATGGAAAGGATACATCCCGCGGTCGGACTACCACTTTCGATTTAGAGGAGGGGGGTACATGCTCACAAACCCTACAACCATGCCTGAGCCCCATCCCGCGTGACCAGATACAGATTACGTATTTTCGTTCATTATTCATTTCATTTGAAAACTTGTGCAGAAATCCATTTTCATGCCATTTTGAAACACGTGATGCATGAACAGTTATAAGCATAATGTAACCATACAATAAACAAACACATGTATACCATCAAGACCGAAATAAACTAACCTATAAACAATTAAACCTAACTACCCAACCAAAAGCAGATTAAACAAACAACTCTTCAGGGATCCTCGATACGACATCGAAGTATGGTGTAGACCGATTGGTCAAAGTAAGTCACGAAAACTTACCTCGAGCGCGCAGAATCTCAAGCTTCGTCCACGGGAGTCGTGTGTCTGAGACAAAACACGATATTCGTCGTTAAAACCAATTTAAGCTATTAACGTCCAAATTACAAAATCCTTAACTATTGAATTTTTCCTAAATTCCTCACTTAGCTAATCAAAGCATTTAGAACGTCAATTAATGCTCGATAACTTGAAATTCCTATTACGAGAAATTTCCGAAAACTCGAAAATTCTCAGATTTATACTTTTTCACAAATTGGTTTATCTTCGTCCAATAACGTCCGATACGTTCAATATATACCTAATCACGACTAACCTATTAATTACGAGTCCTAATTCGCATTTTTAACGAGATTTAATCGAAACTCTAATTATCTAAAACGGCGTAAACGTTGAAATAAAAGCTCTAAGATTGTAGGTACATACCGAGGATAGCGAGAGGAGAAGAAATGACGAAGAACGGAGGAGAAACGGAAGAGAAACGGAGGTCGGAACTGTTGGAATCGTCGGCGGCCGAGAGAGGGTTTGCTCTCTGTTCGTGAACGCCAGGAAGAGAAGAAGAAAGAGTGAGCAGAAAGAGGATTTTGGTTATTTTTATAAAATTGATTTGGTAAATTACTAAATTGCCCTTAGCACTTAATTCTATTTGTTTCGTCTTCGTTTCGTTAATCGTCCAGCTATTCGACATTTCCAAATTTCCATATTTTACCAATAAGTCCAACTTATTAATAGGGTTTATTCAAAACTGTCCGTTCGCAATTTGGACCTCATTTACTATTTTTACGAAAACGTCCTTTACATTACGAGAAATGTATTTACTCGGAATATAGCATCTAAACTCCGAAAATTCTCATAATTTTCTTAAAATTCCTATTAATCGTTAGGATCACAATGACGCTTTCTTTTTGTAAAACGGACCTGATTTGACATATTTACCAAAAATGCCATTAAATAATGAAATAATAATATAACATAATATATCCAAAAACCCGTACAAGCCGGGTATTACACTTTGGGCTTTAATCTGTGTTCAAGTCTTCCGTTGCGAACAAAGTCTTGGGTTGAACAATCAGGTCCTCCCCGAGGATCGAGTTCTCTCCCTACATTTTGTTAGGCCCGTCTTCGGATCGTGACAGTAATGACATGTATCATTAAAAAAATGAAGACTTTTGAATACGCTAAGCATGATGTAATGCTAAATTTTGATTTTTAATGGTAAATTGTGTAAAAAGTAATATGTTGAAAGAAATTTGAAAGTGTTAGTTAAGAAGAAACGATGTTGAAGATTGAGAAAATTATTTAAAAAATGACAACCAATAAGAAGAGTATAGAAGTGGAGTTTACGAAGAGATTTGTTTGTGTTTGTCATCTAATTTATTAAAATAAAATAGATTTATGAAAAAAGGCAAAATTAAATATAAGATTGAAATTATTAAAAAAACAAAAACCTAAACCGTAGAAGACGAAAAGACTAGTTTTACATGTTTGTCATTTTAATACTGAGATGAAAATATAATATGCACTAAACGAAACTATATTAAACGGTCAAAATGGTAATTTACAAAAAAAAAATTAAAATTAATTTTTTTGTTTTATTGGTGATAAAACTTTTATTTTGCTTCCAATGTTACCACCTTATATTTGCACTTTGAGTAACTATTTTTTTACCAAGAAAAAAGATAAAGTACAAAACTGAAAATAAATACATTAAAAAATATGATAACATAACACAGATATAGAAAACAAAATACAAAATTCATTTAAAAATTACTAAGAAAAAAATAAATTAAAAGTAATTAAATTAATTACATTAAAAGATATGATAAGATAAGATAAAATAGACATAGAAGATGAAGAATACGACTGATAGTACGAAAAAAAGAAGAAATGTCAAACTATAAATGGACAGAGAGCGTGTTGATGATAGCACAAGTGTCTAATGAAGATAAAGAGTTTCCGTATAGGACAAAAAGAGTCAAGCTAAGCGGATTGAGGCTAGTGATGACTGAGAAATTGATGTAAAAACTTAACCTTTTTGTATTTCTTTGACAGATGTGGAGGTAAAAAAAAATAAAAAAACAACCAATAAAAAGATATTGTATGTTAAAGATAGAACTCCATCTGCATTTCAAAAATTAAATGATTATTCGATAGGATAGCTTGACTCATGGACACTTCAATATTAGTTATTGATATTTTGACCCTCACTTTCACCCTTTCACCTTTTTCTTCAATTTTTTCTTCCACAAAAATTACAAAAAACATTACTAGAAGTGTTTTTTTGTTTAACGAATAGAGTATGAATGAAGCAACTGATTGTGCTGTGTCTCTAGATACGAAATTTTTAACCCTCATCAGGGTTATTGTATTACGTTACAATTATCAAGTATTATCTTTGTTATATGCATGACTATGCTGGGAATTTATGAGTGACTCTATTGTTATTGATGATTTATATTGACAAAGTAGTGACACTATTTTTTCACTTACCACATAATAGTGTTGTGTTTTGATACTTAACCCTACTTATGGTTCTTTAGAACCTGTTCTCAGATTTTGTTTTTATGTGGTTTTTATACTTATTTTCTCAATGCACGCACATTTATTTTTTAAAAAACACTAGATATAATATTTAAAATTTTTATTGAGTTTAGTCAACTCATTTAAATTGACTCTTTCTGTGATGACCCCCGACCCGATTGGGGCCGGCGAGCCTCACTCCGGACATTTAAAACGTGGACTATTTTTTTGAACTTTTACTTTTAAAACCTTGACAAAGAAAACCTTCTCTGGAAGACATATTTAAAACTGGACGACAATTAAAATCGGACTACAGAAATAGATGAAAAACAGGAAGACAGAAGTGGATGATGTTTAACTTTTACTGAAATGGACGACAGAGATGAAAGGCAGAATAGACGACATAAATAAAAGACAACAAATTTAGACGGATAATTTGGATGACGTTATCGCCCACGACTTTGGACAATAACTTCGGACGACGTTACCGCCCATAACTTTGAACGATAACTTTGGACGACTATTTAAAGAACAAAATGGACGATGTTAAAACAATAAAGCATGGTTTTCAGTCGACAAGACACAGCACTTGAAGAGCTATGACCCACAACAAAATCAAACGAAGTGACCTCGGTGATGAAATCGGTCGAAGTGACCTCGACGATGAAATCGGTCGAAGTGACCTTGGCGATGACACTTAACTGAAAATTTATGAAAAAGATTCTTGTAACGCCCCGAGTTATCTGAACCCGGTTCGCTACCCATAACATTATCATGACTAAGAAATTTTGATAATAAATTCAAAGCTTCACTCGACAGTCAAGATTAGACTTCTCAAAATATTTAAAACTTGCAGCGGAAATTCTTTTTGAACAACAATGAAGTTAAACAAAACTGTGAAAAACATTATTAAAATAGTCATTGGGAATGTTAAGAAATATTCAGCCGAAAGGAATGAGGGTTTAAGGCACGAAATACTCTTTCGGTTTCAGAAGACAACGCATCTGCCGACGACTAAGTCAACGGAAGAAGCAGGAATAGAAAACCGAAGACTCCTGCCGATGACGTCAGCCGGAAGGAAGGAAAACAAAAGACATCACTCGGTAGACTTCATCTACCGATGACGTGTACAAACAACGCAACACCCTCCGCCGATAATGCCAATACAACTCTTTCCGATAGAATTAAAATACACACTACATCTTCCGATCAATTAGACTACATCTGCCGACACGTGCTTCACGCGTGACTCCATAAGACATCTACCGGTAGACTTTCATCTTCCGATAGACTTACACACCGCATCTACCGATAGACTTTCATCTTCCGATAGACTTACACACCGCATCTACCGACAGACTTTCATCTTCCGATAGACTTACACACCGCATCTACCGATAGACTTTCATCTTCCGATAGACACCAAACCACAACTCAATACCTGCCGATAGGCATCACCTACCGATAGAAACAGAGCGACATTCCGAATACTCTTAACTATACCTATACGACCCCATCTAAGAAGAGAACCTGTTTGCTCTACTGAAATCGCTTTATAAACAAATCAGACCAATGCATCACTCTACATCCATCAAATAATAAATTTCAAATTTCTAAAAAATACCAACATCAGAAAGTAAAACTCAATTTGTCCAAAACGCTGAAATCACTACTGTTATGAAAACTCGATCCATCTAAAATAAAGCATTGATAATAAAACCTTCACTCCACAGACATCAATTAAACTGCCCCATCAGCTGCCAGAACATTGCGTGGATGCACTCCTCCAACCCAACTAGCCTTCTGTGAACTCAGTAAACACACCTGCTAAAACTTCTTCACCTACATCACAAAACTCATCTATTAGCCTAATGCTAAGCAAGTAAAGCAATAATGCATGAAAAGCTGAAGACATGTCATCCTAGCATGCAGTTTCTACTTTTCTCATCTCTGTTACATATTCATCGTTATAATCGGATTCCTCTCTAAATTGGGAGTTGAATCACTTCTCCCAAAGTATGAACATCCCTGTCTCATTAGGAGTTGGATTAATTCTCCTAACAGTGAATATATATATACTGATCAATGTTCAGATCCACTTCGAAATTGGGAGTTGGATCAGTTTTCCCAAAGTATGATCCCTGGCTCATTAAGGGTTGGATTAGTTCCCTTAACAGAAAATGTTTCACATAAATCACTTCAGAATGTTCACTTCCTCACTATATCAAACATGTAAACTCATTTTCGTATATTTTCAAATATATGATGCATGAAACAGGAAAATATTCAAACACACAAAAATCCTAATGTTCTGTGATGTAGGCCCGAAGGCACAAGCAAACTTTACTTACCTGGATTCCTAGCAAATGCTCGGTTAAGAGCTACTTCGGGGGTTTGTTCACCTATATTCATAAACAGAATGTTAAACCTTAATCTAAGCTATTCAGAAATCTAAGAAGTTAGTTTGGGAACACTACTCATAGAGCATTCCCGAATAAACTCCAAACCCGAACCGCTATTTCTCTCAACTTTTCCAAAATACTCACATTGTCCTAATTCGGTTATCTATTCATCAATACATGAAGAAAACTAAAGAACTTACCTAAGTTGAAGGATATCGGGAAGGGAAATCGTCTGGAGAGCTCTACTGGGTTGAGCTGAAAAATCGAGAGTGAAATGAGCATTGACGGCTATACCTCATTTACTCTTTCCTTAAATACGTTATCCACAATATAAATTGACAATTACCCTTATGCCCTCACTTAGTTACTCATTAACCTAATTGCTATTTCTCCCTATTTCATTCTATAAAATTCACACTTAGAAGATTAATTGGTTATTTTAATTCTAATAAACCGGGTGTTACAATCTACCCTCCTTAAAAGAATTTTGTCCTCAAAATTCAGTACCTGAACAATCTTGGATGCTGGTCCATCATGTCTTGCTGGCGTTCCCAAGTTGTCTCCTCTATATTCTGATTATGCCATAAGACTTTCACTAGTGGAACTTCCTTGTTGCGTAATACTTTCACTGCATAATCCAAGATTCTTACTGGTCTCTCCTCATAGGTCAGTGTAGGTTGAATTTCAATGTTCTGCTGTTCCACAATCTGAGATGGATCCCTCAAGCACTTCTTAAGCATAGAAATATGGAACACATTGTGGATTCCTTCCATAGAGTCTGGCAATTGCAGCTCATATGCTGATTTTCCAATCCTTTTCAAGATTGAGAAAGGTCCAACATATCTTGGGTTAAGCTTCCCTCTCTTCCCAAATCTCACAACTCCTTTGAATGGTGATACCTTAAGAAAAACCTCACTACCAACTTCAAACTCTAACTCTCTGCGCCTCCTGTCAGCATAGCTTTTCTGTCGACTTTGAGCTGTTAAAATCCTCTGACGGATGAGAGCAACCTTCTCAACAGTTTGCTGCACAATATCAGGACCAAGTAACTGTGCTTCACCAACTTCATCCCAATACAAGGGTGATCTGCATTTTCGTCCATACAATGCTTCATACGGTGCCATTCCTATTGTTGCCTGAAAACTATTGTTATAAGAAAATTCCACCAAGGGCAAATACTTGCTCCAAGAACCTTGAAAATCCAAAACACATGCCCGGAGCATATCCTCTAATGTTTGAATGGTTCTTTCAGATTGTCCATCAGTTTGAGGGTGGAAAGCTGTGCTGAAACTGAGCTGAGTTCCCATAGCCTTGTGCAAACTCTTCCAAAACTTAGATGTAAATCTAGCATCTCGGTCTGAAACTATGGTGCTTGGAACTCCGTGCAATCTAACAACTTCCTGAACATACAACTCAGCAAGTTGATCCATCGAGTATGTCATCTTCATAGGCAGAAAATGGGATGATTTGGTCAAACGGTCAACTATCACCCAAATTGCATCATGTCCTTTAATTGTTCTAGGTAATCCCACAACAAAATCCATGGTTATTTGTTCCCATTTCCATTCAGGAACTGGTAAAGGTTGTAACGTTCCTGAGGGTCTCTGATGCTCGGCTTTAATCTGCTGACAACACAAACATGATCCTACATATTCTGCCACACTTCTTTTCATACTTGGCCACCAGTAATGCTGTTTAAGATCTTTATACATCTTCGTACTCCCAGGGTGAACTGAGAATCTAGAAGAATGAGCCTCAGAAAGAATCTCATTCCGAAGTTCCATAATGGCAGGAACAAACCATCTGTTTCTGAACTTAAGGATTCCATCAGAAGAACAGTTAAAGTTTAAATTGTCCGTAGAATCCATACTTGACTTGTACTTGCTGCATTCATCATCATTTGACTGAGCTTCCCTTATTTTCTCAAGAATTGTAGGCCTTAAGGTTATGGCCGAAAGTATAGCTGATACGCTAGATACTGCTTCTAGATTAAACCTTCGAAATTCAGATTCTAAGGCTAACGGCATACTGAAACTCATAGTCGGGGCTGATGTTGCTACCCTGCTCAAGGCATCTGCCACAACATTTGCTTTTCCGGGATGGTACTTGATCTCAAAGTCATAATCTTTTACAAATTCTAACCATCTACGTTGCCTCATATTTAATTCTTTTTGAGTGAAAATATATTTCAGACTTTTATGGTCTGAGAATATTTCACAAGATTGTCCATACAGATAATGTCTCCAAATCTTAAGTGCAAAAACCACTGCAGCTAATTCCAAGTCATGTGTAGGGTAATTCTTCTCATGAGTTTTCAACTGTCTAGAAGCATAGGCTATTACCTTTCCATCTTGCATCAACACACAACCAAGACCAATCTTGGATGCATCACAATAAATACTAAATTTACCATTCTCAGCAGGAAGGGTTAGGATTGGAGCATTGATCAGTTTCTGTTTTAAAGTCTGGAAACTAATTTCACACTCTTCTGTCCAATCATATTTGATATTCTTCCTAGTTAAACGAGTGAGGGGTGTTGCAATCTTTGAAAATCCCTCAATAAATTTTCTGTAATATCCTGCTAGTCCAACAAAACTCCTAATATCAGTAGCATTCTTCGGTTGGGGCCATTCCTTAACTGCTTGAACCTTGGCTGGATCGAGCTGGTGCTGCCTAAGTACTCCTAACACCAAATTCAAGTGCCTTGCATGATCCTCCTTAGTTCTAGAATAGATTAGAATGTCGTCTATGAATACTATGACAAACTTATCCAAATACTCATGAAACACTCTGTTCATAAGATCCATAAAGGCTGCTGGTGCGTTTGTCAAACCAAAAGACATGACCAGAAACTCATAATGCCCATACCTTGTGCGAAAGGCAGTCTTTGGGATATCTTCAGATTTAACCTTCAACTGATAATAACCTGACCTCAGATCAATCTTAGAGAAAACTCTTGCACCATTGAGCTGGTCAAATAATCATCAATCCTAGGCAGGGGATACTTGTTCTTAACAGTTAACTTATTCAGTTCTCTATAATCGATGCACATGCGCATTGATCCATCCTTCTTTTTGACAAAAAGGACAGGTGCACCCCACGGTGAAAAGCTCGGGCGTATGAACCCTTTCTCTAACAACTCTTCCAACTGCTCTTTTAATTCCTTGAGTTCTGCAGGTGCTAACCTATAGGGATTTTTAGACACAGGTTCAGCTCCAGGGTAGACATCTACAACAAACTCAATTTCTCTATCTGGTGGCAAACCGGGAAGGTCATCTAGAAACACTTCAGGGAAGTCTTGGACAACAAGGATATTTTGAGGAGTTGCCTTTTCTACAAGTTGTGTATCTAGAACACATGCCAAGAAGGACAAGTACTCCTTGCATGGTGAAGGTCTAAAATTTAAAGAAGTCATAACAGACATTTCCTTACTCTTCTCTGAAGCTTGGAATGTATGTTTCAAACTACCAGGGGGTTGGAAACTAACTATTCCAGTTCTACAATCAATTGTGGCATGGTGTTTAAACAACCAGTCCATTCCTAAGATCACATCAAATCCCAAAATATCCATAACAATAAGATCAGCAGGTAAACTCACATTTCCTACTAACACATCACTGTCTAGCATCACTCGGTTAGAGTGCATGCTTTCACCAGAGGGTAAAGCGACATTAAACATATGCATGGAAGGGGTAAACTGTACATCTAACTTATCAGCAAATGCAGATGCAATAAACGAATGCGTTGCACCAGAATCTAATAAAGTAAAAGTAGGCACGGAATTGATCAATATGGTACCTGACACAACAGCGGGCTGTTCTTCACTTGACTCCATCATGGAGAATATTCTTGGTTTGATCAAAGCAGGGCCACTCTTTGGATTTGGGCAGTCTCTACTAATGTGTCCAACTTTGTTACAATTGAAGCATCTGGTGACTCTAGGCTTCGAGCACTCCTTGAATGTATGTCCAACCTCCTCACAGTTGAAACATTTCCCAAATCCCATTCTGCATTCCCCGGGGTGGTTCTTCAAGCACTTAGGACACTGAGGAAATTTCCTGACATTCTGCACCTTTCCTCCTTCTCCTTGGCTACTTTGGCCTTCACTTGGCCTCTTCATCCCTCTATGAGGATGTGGCTGAACAAACCTTTGTGGGGCTTCCTTCGGTCCAGCACACTTCCTCTCAGCTTCTTCTACTTCCAGGGCAGTGGACACAACTTCACTTAATGTCAAACCCTTAATTCCACAGAATTTAACCCCTCTATAAATTTCAGGCTTAAGTCCATGCACAAATTTGAACACCTTATCCTCATCCTGGTGAGCAAAATGTCCAGCAAACCTGGACAGAGACTCAAACTGTCTACTATACTCGGCCACAGACCCCGTCTGCTTCAAGTTCAGAAATTCCAACTTCTTTGCAGTCTGAACAGTGCTGTTAAAATACTTCTCATAGAAAATGTCCTTGAATTGAGACCAAGGCATCGCCAAAACATCAGTGGCGGTCTCAATAGTTTCCCACCAAAGTTGAGCATCTCCAGCCAGATGAAATGTTGCCAATGTGACCTTGTCTCCCTCTCCAATGTTGGCACACCTGAACATGCTCTCTATCTTCCTAAGCCATCCTTCAGCAATAACTGGATCAGTTGACTGACCATCAAACGTGGGTGGTCTTAGTCTCCGGAACCTATCTCCAGAATTCTCACTGTTAGAACCAGAGTTAGCACTCCCATGTGCTTCCCGACTCAACAACACACCTAGCTGATCGGACTGCTGACGCACAATGTCTGTCTGCTGGCGCATCAGCTCAGTCAGCTGCCTAATCACACTAGAGTCTTCCTCATTCCACGGATTTGGTGTCTCTCTTGGTATTCTTGGTCTTCCTGGTCGTCTAGACATTTCACTATATTCCTAGACAAGATGAATTATTCACATAAATATCTAATAATAATATTAACTTAAACACTTACAGTTGTTGGAGTGCTTCCATGCAACGATCGGCACTGATGAGTAATCTTTTGAACAGTTTAACTGAATGTCTCTGATACCATACTGTAACGCCCCGAGTTATCTGAACCCGGTTCGCTACCCATAACATTATCATGACTAAGAAATTTTGATAATAAATTCAAAGCTTCACTCGACAGTCAAGATTAGACTTCTCAAAATATTTAAAACTTGCAGCGGAAATTCTTTTTGAACAACAATGAAGTTAAACAAAACTGTGAAAAACATTATTAAAATAGTCATTGGGAATGTTAAGAAATATTCAGCCGAAAGGAATGAGGGTTTAAGGCACGAAATACTCTTTCGGTTTCAGAAGACAACGCATCTGCCGACGACTAAGTCAACGGAAGAAGCAGGAATAGAAAACCGAAGACTCCTGCCGATGACGTCAGCCGGAAGGAAGGAAAACAAAAGACATCACTCGGTAGACTTCATCTACCGATGACGTGTACAAACAACGCAACACCCTCCGCCGATAATGCCAATACAACTCTTTCCGATAGAATTAAAATACACACTACATCTTCCGATCAATTAGACTACATCTGCCGACACGTGCTTCACGCGTGACTCCATAAGACATCTACCGGTAGACTTTCATCTTCCGATAGACTTACACACCGCATCTACCGATAGACTTTCATCTTCTGATAGACTTACACACCGCATCTACCGACAGACTTTCATCTTCCGATAGACTTACACACCGCATCTACCGATAGACTTTCATCTTCCGATAGACACCAAACCACAACTCAATATGTAACACCCGACATTTCGGCCAGGTGATTTTCTGACCATTTTCATTGTCACCCTCTTATTTAACCTTTATGATTTAAAATTTAATGTTAAGATAAATTATTACAAGTTAAGTAAAACTAGGTTGGGTGGCAGTTTTGTAAATTAAAATCGATGGATTTAGTATAAATAGGAAATGGAAACCTTAAATCTCATTTTATTGCCACTGTAGCCGACATTCCCTCTCGGCGATTTCTTCTCTTCCAAGTTCTTGCTCTCGGCTACCAGAACTTTCCTCTGCCGACGACCGGTTTCGAGCTTGCTCTTCTCTGCAAATCCACACCCGAGGTATGAAATGGACAATGTAGTCATTCATTAGTAAATAGAGCTCTGTTTTCAGCTCGGCACTGAGTTCGGATATTTTTAGCAGTGGCCGAGTAGCTTTAGACTTTTTAAAATCTGAGAGTAGAAATGTCATCCCGAATCGATTCTGAGCATTTTAAGTAACCAACTCGGATTTAATCAATGGTAAAACCTGTCCACCTAGTTTCGGATTTCAGACTGCAGTGTGTCAACAGAGGAATCGGAATGACTTTAGCTATTAGATCCTAGGATGGTTTATGATTAGGACTATTAGGACTTTGTTTTAACTACTGTAATGTACATGTTTTAGGTGAAGAAGTTTAAAGGAAAGAAGCTCGGATTGCTAAGGAATCCAGGTAAGTGAATGTGTTAAGATTTCCGGCCACTAGGGCCCTACACCGCAAGGGTATTAGGAAATCACTGAAATGTTAACTTGTTGACTATGATTTGTTATTTCCACGACATGAAGAAGTTGTGTAAGTAAATGTAAAGTTACAGGATGTTCTACTTGTCCTTATGGTATGACTTTTCTCTGTGAACCTCATGTCTATGCATTATGCCCACGTTTATGATTAAGTAGAGAACATGAAAAGTAAATGTAACCATAATTAAGTGCAGAACGGGGAAAAGACTATGCTATGTATGACTCGCGAATTCTCCCACTGGTGGAGGCCGAGTAATGATATGTATGACTCGCGAAATCTCCCACTGGTGGAGGCCGAGTTAATGATATGTATGGCTCGCGAATTCTCCCACTGGGGAGGCCGAGTGATGTATCATGATTGCCGCGATAGGCAAATGATTATGTACGACTGCCGCGATAGGCAAATGACTATGTACCCCAGTCTTCCTCCCTCGTTCCCTGCCTTAATACATGTTATGTAAAGGATAAAGATGAACATGAATGAAGAATGGTTTATGAACTTATGTCCCTTTAAATTGTGTACTCATGTATATCTGTCAGCATGCATTCCTTACTAAGCATTAGGCTTATAGTTAAACCTTATGGTGTAGGTGAAGAAGGTTCAGGTGAGGATGTTATGTTCAAAGAGGATGCTTAAGGCTGGTTGCTGGAGGATGCTCAAGGTGATAGTGCGGGACTGGAGAGGCGATTTATGACCCCTGGTTAAGACTCTTATGTTACAGTATGTTAAAGAATATGGTAGTTTAAGTAGGATGAGATTATTTAAAACGTTGAGCTTTGAAACTGTCTAGTGGATCACTGAGTCAGGGAATGATTATATAGATTTATAAATGGTCAGTTGCTTAAGTCTTCCGCTATATGCATTTTGAATGAGTTGTGTTTTCTTTCTGTTGGAAGGAGTCATTTGATGATTTAGAGTTCTCTACCGTAAGACGGAAGCTGGAAGAGGTAGTCTTCCGGCTGACGCCATCGGCAGATGCCGAAGGAATAGTTGTTGATGGTTTAGTCTTCCGGCTGACGTCATCGGCAGATGCCGAAGGGTAGTTGTTTGTTGGTTTAGTCTTCCGGCTGACGTCATCGGCAGATGCCGAGAGTTAATTGTTTGATGGTTTAGTCTTCCGGCTGACGTCATCGGCAGATGCCGAAGGGTAGTTGTTTGTTGGTTTAGTCTTCCGGCTGACGTCATCCGCTGTATGAGTTTAATGAATCTGTGGTTTATTCTGTTGGTGTCCCGGTATTAAGTTTGAAGTTATGATGTTTGTGCTGCCGGTAGACGAAATGTATTTGTCTATCGGAAGGTGTGAGTGTTATTATGGAGTTTAGAAATCGGTAGATGAAGTTTGCTTGTCTACCGGAAGAAGAAGATGTTAGGTTAATGTTCAGTAGTCGGTAGATGAAAGTACTTGTCTATCGGCAGGAGATGTATTATTTGAAGTGTAGAAATCGACAGGAGGATTGTGATGGGAGTCGGGTAAGTCTGTCTTCCGGAGGACGTCATCGGAAGAGGAAAAGTATTTGTCTTCCGGCTGACGTCATCAGCAGACGATATGCCTAGAGATCGGCATGTGTAGTAGGTCAAGATACCGGAAGATGGAAATGTCATTCCGCCTTACCAGAAGATGTAGTGCCACGTCATCGGCAGATGATGTGAGTTAATCTACCAGAAGATGTAGTGCCACGTCATCGGCAGATGATGTGAGTTAATCTACCAGAAGATGTAGTGCCACGTCATCGGCAGATGATGTGAGTTAATCTATCGGAAGATGTAGTATAAATGCCATCGGCAGATGTTGTGTGTTGCCATCGGCAGATGGAGTGCCTTGTCATCGGTAGATAAGTCAGTCTTTTGTCGTTGTAATTGAGTGATGATTTAATTGATCACGCGTGATGCACGTGACCGTCGGCAGATGCAAATATGTGTGCCTGCCGATAGATGTCTAATGAATCATGTGAGATGCACGTGCAGGCCGGTAGAACAACTGGATGTTTGTCGTTTAGCGACCGGCAGGAGTGAAAGCTAAATGTGGTTGTTCAGCGAACTTAAGTTAAGTTAGAATGAGATTTGATATATATATAAAAAAATATATATGTAAAATGTGAAAGTCTGTTGAGAGATAGTAAGTGAATGTAATAATAGTAAAAGTCAAGCAAACGATTAATGAAAGGACATGAACACGTGACGGCTCCTGGCCGGGGTCGTTACAATTGTGGTATCAAAGCAAAACCAGGTTCTAAAACCGATTCTGCAGACTGCCTCCCAGCACTGACTGTCACTTGAGCACACCTCAGCAACTGTAAGTGTTTATGATTTCATGTATGTCATTAAGTTAAGTTATGCCTGTAATGATTTGCCAGTAATCCCAAGATGGTTAGAGGTCAACAGAGAGAGGCCAATGAGGATAGCAATGCTATTGCTCAGTTGACTGAGTTGGTCATGCGCCAATCTCACCAGATAGAACGACTGATGACAGCTAGAGAAGAACAAGGCAACTCCAGTACTAACGCAACTCATGATCACGGGGGTGAGCGCTTTCACCGGCTTCGACCCCCGGTGTTTAATGGGTATGTTTCAGATCCTGTCCATGCTGAGGAGTGGATCCGAAAGATTGAAGACATGTTTAAGTATGCAAAGGTTGACGAAGGGGATAAGGTCACCTATGCTGTCTTTCATTTGGAGTTAAGTGCAAGGCATTGGTGGGACTCGATCCAGAGCACCCCTAATGCCGAAGCTATGACCTGGGGGATGTTCAAGACTGCCTTCTTCGACAAGTACTTCAATAGGACTGTTCGGGCCAACAAGAAGAAGGAGTTTATGAATCTACGACAAACTGGCTCTGTGACGGATTATATATGTGAATTTGATGCTTTATCACGGTTTGCTCCCCGTATGATTGAGGATGAGGAAGATAAGATCTACCAGTTTGTTCAAGGACTGAAGCCAAGTCTGTACATGAAAGTGAAGACTGCCGGGATACATAATGTACCTTATGGTGAAGTGACGGCTAAGGCCTTGGAGCTAGAAGAGGCAGAAATGACAGCATATGCACAACGCGAACAGCCAAAGAAACTCATGAAGGACGCTCAGCCGCCACCACGTCAGAACAAGGGTTGGCAGCCACGACAGAACAGGGGACCACAGCAACAACAGCATGGAATGAAGAGGCCCCTCAACCAGAATGATGACCAGGGAAAAGGAAAGAGACCTCTGGCGCCTCTATGCCCTACATGTCAGAGGAACCACCCTGGTGAGTGCAAGTTGCTTTCTGGCCGCTGTTTCAGGTGTGATAAGACCGGACACATGGTCAGAGATTGTCCCATGCCGCCAGACCCGAACCGTGCAAGGGTTGTACCCAGAGTGTATGCATTGATGGAAGATGAGGGAGCTGATCAACATACAGTCATATCAGGTACCATCATGATTTGTGGTTTTGCTGCTTATACACTCATAGATACAGGGGCCACACACTCGTTTATATCAACCTTGTTTGTATGCAAACATAGCATAGGACCCTTACCAGCTGAAAGGTTATATAATGTTGTGTTGCCATCAGGGAGGTCCCTACATTCAGAGCAGATTGTTAAGGGTGACGTCGTGTCCTTAGGGGATAAGAATCTCTATGCGGAATTAATTGTCATTGACATAAGAGGGTATGAAGTAATATTAGGGATGGATTGGTTATTTAGACATCATGCCACGATAAGTTGTCGATCTGGAATAGTTGATTTTAGACCCCCAAATGATAACCATTATTCCTTCCAAGCTATTCCTAAAATAAGTAAGATACCAATTATATCCTCACTAGAAATATACCGAATGCTGAGAGGTGGTTGTGAGAGCTACCTGGCTAGTGTAATAGATGACCGGGTGAAGAATAAAATTGAGCTACAGGATATTCCTATAGCCCGAGAGTTTCCCGAGGCATTCTTAGATGATTTACCGGGTATACCACCTGATAGGGAAATAGAATTTGTGATTGATACATACCCCGAGGCATCACCTGTATCCAAAAATCCTTACCGTATGGCACCTGTTGAGTTGAAAGAATTGAAGGTTCAACTGCAGGAATTGGTTGACAAGGGATTTATTCGCCCCAGCAGTTCTCCTTGGGGTGCACCAGTCTTATTTGTAAGGAAGAAGGATGGTTCTCTTAGATTGTGCATAGACTACAGGGAACTAAATAAGTTGACAATCAAGAATAGGTACCCCTTACCCAGGATTGACGATTTGTTTGACCAATTGCAAGGAGCTAAGGTATTTTCAAAGATAGATTTACGTTCGGGTTATTACCAACTGAAGGTTAAAGAAGGAGATATACCAAAGACAGCCTTCAGAACCCGCTATGGACATTATGAATTCTTAGTCATGTCGTTTGGTTTGACAAACGCCCCTGCCGCTTTTATGGATCTAATGAACCGTGTGTTTCGTGAGTATTTGGATAAGTTTGTGATTGTATTCATAGATGATATCTTGATATATTCCCGAACTGTGGCTGACCATGAAGAACATTTGAAAGTAGTTTTGACGACATTGAAGGAGCATCAACTTTACGCCAAGCTGTCTAAGTGTGAGTTTTGGTTAGATAAGGTTAATTTCCTTGGCCATGTAGTTTCTGCTAATGGCATATCTGTGGACCCAACCAAAATTCAGGCAGTAAAAGATTGGCCTCAACCTAAGAATGCCAGTGAAGTCCGCAGCTTCCTTGGATTGGCAGGCTATTACAGAAAATTCATCAAGGGATTTTCTATGATAGCTAAACCCCTGACAGGTTTGACAAAGAAGGACATTAAGTATTCTTGGACTGAGGCCTGTGAAGATAGCTTCCAGACGTTAAAACTGAAGTTAACAACAGCTCCTGTTTTGACCCTCCCAACCGAAGAAGGAAAATTTAGTGTTTACTGTGATGCTTCTAAAGTCGGTTTAGGTTGTGTTCTGATGCAAGAGGGTAAAGTTATAGCGTATGCTTCTAGGCAGCTAAAGAGTTACGAGCAAAATTACCCCACTCATGATCTAGAATTAGCTGCTGTTGTTTTTGCCTTGAAGATTGGAGACACTATTTATATGGACAACAATGTGAGGTGTTTTCTGACCATAAAAGTCTAAAGTACCTCTTCACACAGAAGGAATTAAACATGAGACAGAGACGTGGTTGGAATTGTCAAGGATTACGATTTTGAGATCAAGTATCACCCCGGGAAGGCTAACTCTGTAGCTGATGCGTTGAGTAGGATGTCAACAACAATGCAGCCCGTGGTTTCAACCATGTCTATACCCTTAAGAACGAAGTTCAGAAATTTGACTTGGAGATAGTTCCAGAGTTATCAGTCTTGCTCGCTGAGTTAACTATTCAACCAACAATTTTGGAAAAGATCAAGGATGCACACAGAAGAATTCAAGTGAAAATTCAGCATGAGGCTAAGTTGAAGGACGCCACTACGAGTTCATTCTTTTCGGTGTCAAGCAGTTTTTCACACACTTCAAAAGTGGTTCTTCAAGCACAGATCATAAAGAAGAAAATGATATGGCTGATCAACCTGTAAAGAATAAAGGTATTCAGTGCAGAGAAGTGCAGGATTGGGCATATACAAGCAAATGTGCTAACACCTTGAAGAAAAAGAAGATTCGCTGAATTCAACCTGGAATGAGGATGAAGCACAAACGAATATATTTCATAGCACCATGTGGCGCTGCTGGAAAAGATAGACATGAAGAAAATGCAGTGTTATACAGGGGTGTCAAAGACGATTTTCTAGTAAGATTGATGAAGATGAATAACCATTCACAGAAGAAGATCCTTATTGGGAATATAATTGCTCATGAAGAAAAATAGACCGAGCTTGTTAAGTAAAGACTTCTACACAACACAGATTAGAACTTTGAAGAGAAGAAGAAGCATCTTCAAATGTTATTGATGATTTGTAGACAAAGCCTAAAAGCAAATCATGATGAAGTTAATGATTTTAAACACATAGATAAGCCATACGAATGTCAAATCTGAATTCGGGTTCTTCAATCTCGATGATTTAAATTCGGCAAATCACGGAAATTGGTTTTGACTGGGTTGTCAAAGGCGAAAGTTCAGGTTTAAGACTGTTGCTATAAATGAAAAATCTTCTTGGATAAAATTGTGAAGAAGTCCGTGCAACAGCAGGTGTCCCAGACAGGATAATTTACAAGGCAGCAGTTGCAACAGAAACCAGAACTCAGAAATCAATTCCTATAGTTGCTATCAGCTCAGCAAAAGTACAAATATGTATCAGTATGTCACTCTTGCCAACGTTCTTGAACTAT
>CM039505.1:19124331-19216499 GCA_022432975.1 Begonia masoniana | reverse complement strand
CATTTTCATAAAAATAACCCCAGGTAATCCTATTTTTACTTTATTTTTATTTTATTCATTTTCATTTAATATAATCACTGTTTATATTTAAATAAATCCAAACAAAAAAAGTTATTCTCCAAGATTCCAACGTTTAATCAAAATTTTACACAAGGTAAATTTTCAATTACACAAACATTATTTTTTTTTTTCAATTTAATCGCTCAGTAATTTTTCAAATTACCAAATTTTACCCAGTTGACCGAAAAATTCCCAAGGTAGCTATTAAAGAAAAAATGAGTCAACTCTTGACATTTTTACTCAATAACAAAAAATTCAACACGTAAAATTCTAATTTAATTATATAAAAAATAAGGAGTTCTTCCTTTGAGAGGTCACCTTTCTTCTAGAGAGGTCGCCTGGTCTCTGGAAAGGTCGCCCTGGCCAACAGTTGATTGTATAGACTTGCTAACCTGCGATCGACCAGAAATCGACTAGAGTCATCTTCTAGGATGTGTAAGTCCATGGATTTTAAGGAACATCTTATCTTTTTGCTTTTCCTTCTAATGTGGTTTTTTGTTTTCTTGAGATTCACATTTGCAATTTGTCATTTGTTAATTAGCAATTACATTATAATTTTTGGAATTTTCCTTGTTTAAGTTTCTAGTTTTAATTTAATGATTTGTGAGAAACTCAATCAAAGTTACCATATACCAATGGACGTTTTTGAATTTTTTATTGATTTCGTAACAATTTACAAGCAAAATGTTTACTCGACGTATGATTATTCCTACATATTCCTTGTCATCGTCCAATTCATGATTACCCCAAGATATATGCAATTTCGAAGAGGGAATCCTAGTAAAGCACTGAAAAGTTTCAAAAAAAATCAAAAAAAAAATAGTTCGGTTTTTATGTTATGTCCAGGAGTGAGTGATGGCTTGGCTCTCGACATTCCGATCAGAATTGGGTCTAGGGCCGTCACAGTTATGGTATCAGGGAAAATAAGGTTTTAAAAGCGATTCTGTAAAATGTCTGACTGCGCAACCCGCCACGTGAGATCACTCCACCAACTGTAAGTGTTTAAATTCCCGTAAAAGTTCTGTTTATTAAATTAGGTTATTCTATTTATGGGGTTTTCTTAGAAATGGTGAGAGGACAACATGATGAATCGAGCGAGAGTTCTCGTGCCATTGCCAGATTAACCGAGCTGGTGGGTGTACAATCCCGCATGGTGGAACGCCTGATGGCCCGAGAAGACAACGGGAATAACCATAACAATCAATGGAATGCTCCACGCAACACCGGTGGGGATAGATTTAGGTGACTCCAGCCCCCTACATTTGATTGACTATCTACTGACCCAACTCACGCTGAGGAATGGGTCTGGTAGATAGAGAGGATGTTTAGATGCGCAGAGGTAGAAGAAAATAAGAAGGTTCTATGTGCCACGTATCAGCTCACCAAGATGCAGGATTTTGGTGGGACACCATCCAGGCAACAACGATGGCGTTAAGCTGGGAGGGATTTAAACGAATATTCTATGAGAAGTATTTTGACAGAAGTGCGAAGAAGGAGAAGATGATAGAATTCTCTCGGCTACAACAGTATGGATCGGTGGCCGAATATGTTCAGAAATTTGAATCCTTATCCCGCTATGCACCTCATTTGGTGGCCACTGACGAAAACAAGGTGCACCAATTTATTCAGGGTTTGAAGCTGGACCTCTTGCGAGGGATTTCATACGGGGGATTTGATGAGGCACCGTACACAAAAGTGGTGGCCAAGGCCTATCAGTTGGAGGCCTTAAAAGCGAAGTCCCAGAGACAGAGAGATTAACCGAGAGGGATTATTCGGAATGTTCCTCAACAACAACAACGGGGTCAAAATTTACAACCTCAACAGCAACAGAACAGGGGCATTAAGAGGCCCAATGAGACCGCCACCTACCAAGACAAGGGAAAGAGACCAATGAGGGATTCTCAACTTTCAGCATGCCCACAATGCCAGAAAATTCATAGAGGAGAATACAGACTCATAACCGGCCAATGTTTTCGATGTGGCAAAGAAGGCCATCACGTCCGAGACTACCTGATACCCGACACGAGACCGAATCAGGCCGTACCTAGAGTCTTTGCAATGATGGAGGATGTTGATGATGCCGCTCAGCATACAGAAATTATAGGTACAATTTCAATATGCAATGCACCTGCTTATACCTTGTGGGACACGGGGGCCACACATTCGTTTGTGGCAATGGACTTCGTAGTTAGACAGGAGTTTTGTTGTACACCGTCAAATCAACCCTACAGCATTATGCTACCATCCGGAGAGTTTATGCACTCCGAACAGGTTGTGCGAGGTGATATAGTGTCAGTAGGAGACCAGAAGTTGTATGCCAACCTTATCGCCATCGGTATAATGGGATACGATGTTATTCTGGGGATGGACTGGCTGTTTAGACATTACGCCACCATCAACTGCAGGTCCGGGCTAGTATCATTTAAGCGCACGAACGAGGTAGAGTTCTCTTATCAAGCAATACCAAGGAAACACAGTATGCCTGTTATATCTACCTTAAAAGCTCGACAGCTGATGAAGTCAGGATGCATCGGATTTCTGGCCCACATAGTAGACGTACAAAGGCAAGGTGAGGTGGAACTTCGAAATATTCCGGTAGTTCGAGACTTCTCAAAGGTTTTCTTGGATAACTTATCAAGATTGCCACCTAATCGTGAAATCGAGTTTGAGATTGACGTATATCCTGGTGCTGAACCGGTATCGAAGAATCCATACTGTATGGCACCGATTGAGCTAAAGAAATTAAAGGCTCAGCTAAAAGAGTTGGTGGACAAGGGTTTTGTGCACCCTAGTTTCTCTCCGTGGGGTGCTCTTGTCTTGTTTGTCAAGAAGAAGAATGGGTCCCTACGCATGTACATTGATTACCGTGAGCTGAACAAATTGACCATCAAGAATAAGTACCCGTTGCCGAGGATCGACGATTTATTTGACCAACTACAAAGGGCTCGGGTATTTTCAAAGATTGACTTGCGCTCCGGTTACTACCAGTTGAATGTCAGGGCTGATGATATTCCAAAGACCGCCTTCAGGACCCGGTACGGACACTACGAATTCTTGGTAATGTCTTTCGGATTGACTAATGCCCCGGCGGCATTCATGGACTTGATAAACAGGATATTCCAAGATTTCTTGGATAAATTTGTAATCGTTTTCATCGACGACATCCTGGTTTACTCCAGAAGTGAGGCCGAACACGAGAAGCACCTGGAAATTGTGTTATCGACTCTGAAACAGCACCGGTTGTATGTCAAACTGTCGAAGTGCGAATTCTGGTTGAGCAGGATTAACTTCCTAGGCCATGTGGTGTCAGTAGAAGGAGTGTCCGTGGATCCAACCAAGGTTCTGGCAGTGAAAGAATGGCTGAGACCGAGAAATGCCAGTGAGGTACGGAATTTTATCGGGTTAGCTGGTTATTACATAAAAGATTATCAAGGGATTTTCTGTTATAGCGAAGCCTATGACCAGCTTAACGAGGAAGGACGTTAAGTTCAAGTGGTCTGAAGCTTGTGAGGTGAGCTTTCAGACACTTAAGCAGAAATTAACCGCTGCTCCTCTGTTAGTATTGCCAATTGAAGATGGCAAATTCAGCGTATATTGTGATGCGTCCAAGATTGGCTTGAGATGTGTATTTGTAACGCCCCGAGTTATCTGAACCCGGTTTGCTACTCATTACTTGATCATAACTAAGAAATTTCGAATAAATTTAAAACTTCATTCGACATTCAAAATTTGACATTTTCTAAACGTCCAAAACATTTGAAAACTTTGCAGCGGAAAATTATTTAAAACTACAATGGGGATTTAACTAGCTGTGAAAATATTGTTGGAAAGATTAATGGAAATGTTTAAAGTATTCGGTCAAGAGAAAACAAGGTTTTAAATGATGGACTACTCAAGGAATTACAAAAGTCGAATTCATCTGCCGACGACAAAGTCAACGGAAGGAAACGGAACGAGGTTCCTGCCGATGACGTCACGAGTTGAACTCGTCTGCCGACGACTAGTCAACGGAAGGAAACGGAACGAGGTTCCTGCCGATGACGTCACGAGTTGAACTCGTCTGCCGACGACTAGTCAACGGAAGGAGCAGAAGCAGAAAACCAAAGGCTTCTGCCGATGACGTCTACACAACTTCACCCACAACTTCATCTGCCGATGAAATCATGGTAACTACACACACCACTTCATCTGCCGATGAAGTTAACATAACTTCATCTGCCGATGAAGTTAGCGTAATTCATCTCTCAATAGACAAACACACGTCATCTTCCGATAACAACAATATGACTCCACGCCTTCCGATTCGCTAAACGACAAACGGGTTTCTCCCTCTTCCGATGGAATGGACTACATCTGCCGACACGTGCTACTCACGTAACTCCTTAAAGCATCTACTGATAGACTTTAAAATTTACATCTTCCGATGGCTTTTCTGAAGACATCTTCCGATAGAATTTAAAATTTACTCAACATCTACCGACAGATATCATCTGTCGATAGAGAGCAAAACAACAACTCTAATCGCTTCACTTGCAGATCCAGTAATAAATCAGCAGAATACTAAATTCAGAGAAAACTAAGAATACTTTTGAAAACTTCAAGTAACTCATTCTTGCTAAAAACTAACCAGTGACAATCCAAACCTTTGTGTCACTAGAAACTCATAAGTACTAACTTGAAATCCCAACAGAATATCGTTATCAGAAAAGAAACTCAAAAGCGAATTCCAAAACATTTAAAATTTCTACTGTCATGAAAGCTCAGTATAATAAATTTGAAATACTGTCAATTAATCTTTGTTAGTCAATGACACCAGTCAAACCGCCCCATCAGATGCCTGACTGTTGCACAGCCGTGCTCCACCAACCTCATCTACTCGATTATGCTCTCAGGGAAATCACCTGCTGTATCCTCAACACCTACATCACAAAACTCACCTATTAGCCTAATGCTAAGCAAGTAAAGCATTAATGAAATGTATGCTGAAACATAAACCCTGATCATGCAGTTTCTAATTTTCTCAACTCAGTTGTGCATCGTTCATAAACTGGTCTGATCCCTAAGTTCCCTTGGGAGTGGGATCGGTTCTCCCAATGTAATAAATCCTCTACTCAGTTAAGGGGCGGATTACTTCCCTTAACAGCTAATACAGATCCCTTAATTCCCTTGGGAGTGGGATCGGTTCTCCCAATGTAATAAATCCTCTACTCAGTTAAGGGGCGGATTACTTCCCTTAACAGCTACTCTGTTTCATTCAATTCATACTCATCATAACCTTGCACATAAATTCATTTTCGTAATTCTTCAAAAACTTAATGCATGACATAAAGAAAAGAAACACTCAAACATGCATAAACCTACTGTTTTGTGATGTAGGCCCGAAGGCTCACACATTACTTTACTTACCTGGCTCCTGGAAATCGCTCGGCTATATGCTACTCCAAAAATCTGCTCACCTAAAACCATTGACAGATTATGGATTAGATCTCCACTAAACTTTATCTAACTACTGAAGTCTAAGGAAGCCAGTTTGGGGCTCTACTGATTAAGCATTCCCGATACATCACTAAACCCCAAAACCCAAATCTCTCACCCGCAGCTTATCGAAGATACATACATTGCAATCCTTCAGCTACCCTAGCACTAGAACGGCAAGTAGTTGATTCAAAACTCACCTTGGTTGGGGAAAACCGGAGGGGAAATCGCCCAGAGGTAGTCTGCTTGAGCTGAGAGGTAAGAGTAATAATACAGTGGCGGCTAAACCTCACTAAACCTTTCCTTAAATACTTTATCCACAATATAAATTCGCAATTACCACTTTGCCCCTGCCTAGTCATTTACAACCTAATCAACATTTCACTAAATTTTAACCATAAAAATTATATTCCACCGTTTAATAACTTATTTTGATTTATTGAAACCGAGTGCTACAATCTACCCTCCTTAAAAGAATTTTGTCCTCAAAATTCAGTACCTGAATAACTCCGGATGTTGATCCATCATGTCTTGCTGGCGTTCCCAAGTTGTCTCCTCCAAGTTCTGGTTGTGCCATAAGACTTTCACTAGTGGCACTTCTTTGTTGCGCAATACCTTCACTGCATAATCTAGAATCTTTACTGGCTTTTCTTCATAGGTGAGTGTAGGTGAATCTCAATGTTCTGCTGTTCAACGACATGAGTTGGATCCCGTATACACTTCTTTAGCATAGAGACATGGAACACATCATGTATTCCTTCCATAGAAGCTGGTAGCTGTAATTGATAGGCTGCTTTCCCAACTCTCTTCAGGATAGTGAACGGTCCAATAAATCTGGGGTTCAACTTTCCTCTTTTTCCAAATCTCACGACTCCTTTGAAAGGTGACACCTTAAGGAAAACTTCATCCTCTACTTCAAATTCCAGTTCTCTTCTCCTCTGGTCTGCATAGCTTTTCTGTCGGCTTTGAGCTGTCAAAATTCTCTGTCGGATGAGGGCAATCTTCTCCACTGTTTTGCTGCACGATATCAGGACCTAGTAGTTGTGCTTCACCAACTTCATCCCAGTACAAAGGTGATCTGCATTTTCGTCCATATAATGCCTCATACGGTGCCATTCCTATTGTCGCCTGAAAACTGTTGTTGTAAGAGAACTCTACCAATGGTAAATACTTACTCCAAGATCCTTGAAATCTAATATGCACGCTCGGAGCATATCCTCTAAGGTCTGAATAGTTCTCTCGGATTGTCCATCTGTTTGAGGGTGAAAGGCTGTGCTAAAGTTAAGTTGTGTTCCCATAGCCTTATGCAAACTTTTCCAAAACTTAGATGTAAATCTAGAGTCTCGGTCTGAAACTATAGTGCTTGGAACTCCATGCAATCTAATGATCTCTTGCACATACAACTCTGCTAGTTGATCCATCGAATATGTTATCTTGATAGGCAGAAAATGGGCGGATTTGGTCAAACGATCAACTATTACCCAAATTGCATCGTGTCCTTTTGCTGTTCTAGGCAATCCTGTAACAAAATCCATTGTCACTTGTTCCCACTTCCATTCCGGAACTGGTAGGGGTTGCAATGTTCCTGCAGGCCTCTGATGTTCAGCTTTGACCTGCTGGCAGACCAAACATGACTCCACGTACTCCGCCACACATCTTTTCATACTTGGCCACCAAAAATGCTGCTTGAGATCTCTGTACATCTTAGTACTTCCAGGATGAATAGAGAGTCTAGAAGAATGAGCCTCGGATAGAATTTCCTTTCGAAGCTCGACATTAGCTGGAACAAACCATCTGTTTCTAAACTTAAGGATTCCATCAGCCGAGCAGTTGAAATCTGTCTTGACAGTAGAATCTATGTACAGCTTATACTTATTGCATTCAGCGTCATTCATTTGAACTTCCTTTATTCTCCCCAAAATAGTAGGCCTCAAAGATATGGCCGAAAGCATGGCTGACACGCTAGATACTGCTTCAAGGTTAACCTTAGGAATTCAGTCTCTAAGGCTATCGGTATGTCTAGAATCAACGTAGAAACCGATGGAGTCACCCTGCTCAAAGCGTCTGCCACTACATTCGCTTTGCCGGGATGATACTTAATCTCAAAGTCATAGTCTTTTACAAATTCCAACCATCTACGTTGCCTCATGTTTAGCTCCTTCTGTGTGAAAATGTACTTCAGACTCTTATGATCTGAAAATATTTCGCAAGTTTGTCCATACAGGTAGTGCCTCCAAATCTTTAATGCAAAAACCACTGCAGCTAATTCTAAGTCATGAGTAGGATAATTCTTCTCGTGCACTTTTAATTGCCTAGATGCATAAGCTATAACTTTTCCGTCTTGCATCAAAACACAGCCAAGTCCAATTTGGAAGCATCGCAATAAATACTAAACTTACCATTTTCAACAGGAAGGGTTAGTATAGGTGCATTGGTCAATTTCTGCTTTAAGGTTTGGAAACTGAACTCACACTTATCAGTCCAAATATACTTTACATTTTTCCTTGTTAACATAGTGAGGGGTGTGGCAATCTTCGAAAACCCCTCAATGAACTTTCTGTAGTACCCTGCTAGTCCAAGAAAGCTCCTGATATCTGTAGCATTCTTCGGTTGGGGCCATTCCTTAACTGCTTGAACTTTAGCTGGATCGACAGATATTCCATCACCAGAGATCACGTGACCAAGAAAGTGAACTCTGTCCAACCAAAATTCACACTTGGAAAACTTAGCATAAAGTCGGTGCTGTCTTAGTAACTCCAACACCAAACCCAAATGCCTTACATGCTCGTCCTCAGTTTTAGAGTAGATTAGGATGTCATCAATGAATACAATAACAAACTTATCTAAATACTCACGAAACACCCTATTCATGAGATCCATGAAGGCTGCTGGTGCATTTGTCAAACCAAAAGACATAACCAAAACTCATAGTGTCCATACCTTGTACGAAAAGCAGTCTTTGGGATGTCTTCGGATTTAACCTTCAATTGGTAATAACCGGACCTTAAGTCAATCTTAGAGAAAACTCTCGCACCCTTAAGTTGGTCAAATAAGTCGTCAATCCTCGGTAGAGGGTACTTATTCTTGACAGTTAACTTATTCAATTCTCTATAATCAATGCACATACGCATTGATCCATCCTTCTTCTTGACAAAGAGGACAGGTGCACCCCACGGTGAGAAGCTTGGGCATATGAATCCCTTCTCCAACAAGTCCTCCAACTGTTTCTTTAACTCTTTAAGTTCTGTTGGTGCTAGTCTATATGGATTTTTAGACACAGGCTCGGCTCCGGGGTAAACATCTACGACAAATTCGATTTCTCTATCGGGTGGTAAACCAGGAAGGTCATCTAAAAACACTTCAGGAAAGTCTCGGACAGTTAGGACATTCTGAGGATTTGCCTTTCCTACAAGCCGTGCGTCTAAAACGCTAGCTAAGAAGCACAAATACCCTCTACACAGGGAAGGTCTAGTGTTCATGGAAGTCATCACAGACATCACCTCACTCTTCCTTGAGGCCTGAAAGGTATGTTTCAAATTACCAGGGGGTTGGAAACTAACTATTCCAGTCCTACAATCAATTGTGGCATAATGTTTAAACAACCAATCCATTCCTAGGATTACATCAAATCCCATTATGTCCATAATAATGAGATTGGCAGGTAATTCATGTTCCCTACCAATACATTGCTATCAGGAATTACTTGGTTAGAGTGCATATGTTCACCAGAGGGTAAGGCAACATCAAATACATGCACAGTAGAGGTAAGCTTTACATCTAACTTATCAGCAAATGTCAATGCTACGAATGAATGTGTTGCACCAGAATCTATCAATGTAAAAGCGGGTAGGGAATTGACCAGTATAGTACCTGACACCACAGCAGGCTGCTCATCATCGCCTGGCTCAACCATGGAGAATATTCTTGGCTTAATCACAGCAGGGCCATTCTTCAAGGCCGGACAGTCTCTGTTAAAGTGACCAACCTTGCCGCAGTTGAAACACCGAGTGACTCTGGGTCTCGGGCAATCTCTGAAAGCATGCCCAACTTCATCGCAATTGAAACACTTTCCCGATCCAAACCTGCATTCACCCAAATGACTTTTCATACACTTCGGACACTGGGGATACTTCTGACTATCCGGTACTTTCCTCCTTGATCTTTGGCTATTCTGGCCTTCATTCGGCCTCTTCATCCCTCTCTGTTGTTGTGGTTGAACAAACCTTTGTGGGACTTCCTTTGTTCCAGCACACATCCTTTCAGCCTCTTCCACTTCCAGAGCAGTGGACACTACTTCACTTAACGCCAAACCTTTAATACCGCAAAATTTAACTCCTCGGTAAATTTCTGGTTTCAGTCCATGCACAAACTTGAACACCTTATCCTCGTCTTTGTGAGCAAAGTGTCCAGCAAACCTGGACAGGGACTCAAACTGCCTACTATACTCGGCCACAGACCCTGTCTGCTTCAAGTTCAGAAACTCCAACTTCTTTGCAGTTTGGACGGTGCTATTGAAATACTTCCCATAGAAAATGTCTTTGAATCGTGACCATTGCATTGTCAAAACATCTGTGGTGGTCTCTATTGTCTCCCACCAGAGCTGAGCTTCTCCAGCCAAATGAAAGGTTGCCAATGTGACTTTCTCTTCTTCTCCTATGTTGGCACACCTGAACATACTTTCAATCTTCCTAAGCCATCCCTCAGCAATGACTGGATCGGAGGAATGTCCATCAAATGTGGGTGGTCTCAGTCTCCGGAATCTATCTCCAGAATGTTCACTGTTAGAACCTGAGTTAGCACTTCCTTGTGCTTCCCGATTCAACAGCACTCCTAATTGATCAGATTGTTGACGCACAATATCAGTCTGCTGACGCATTAATTCTGTCAGCTGCCTAATTACACTAGAGTCCTCCTCACGTCTAGGACTTGGTATCTCTCTTGGTATTCTTGGTCTTCCTGGGCGCCTAGCCATTTTACTAATTTCCTGCACAGGGTTAACTACTCTCATAAACATTTTATAACTAAAGCTAACATAAACACTTACAGTTGTTGGAGTACTTCCATGCAACGATTGGCACTGATGAGTAATCTTTTGAACGGTTTAACTGAATGTCTCTGATACCATAATGTAACGCCCCGAGTTATCTGAACCCGGTTTGCTACTCATTACTTGATCATAACTAAGAAATTTCGAATAAATTTAAAACTTCATTCGACATTCAAAATTTGACATTTTCTAAACGTCCAAAACATTTGAAAACTTTGCAGCGGAAAATTATTTAAAACTACAATGGGGATTTAACTAGCTGTGAAATATTGTTGGAAAGATTAATGGAAATGTTTAAAGTATTCGGTCAAGAGAAAACAAGGTTTTAAATGATGGACTACTCAAGGAATTACAAAAGTCGAATTCATCTGCCGACGACAAAGTCAACGGAAGGAAACGGAACGAGGTTCCTGCCGATGACGTCACGAGTTGAACTCGTCTGCCGACGACTAGTCAACGGAAGGAAACGGAACGAGGTTCCTGCCGATGACGTCACGAGTTGAACTCGTCTGCCGACGACTAGTCAACGGAAGGAGCAGAAGCAGAAAACCAAAGGCTTCTGCCGATGACGTCTACACAACTTCACCCACAACTTCATCTGCCGATGAAATCATGGTAACTACACACACCACTTCATCTGCCGATGAAGTTAACATAACTTTATCTGCCGATGAAGTCAGCGTAATTTCATCTCTCAATAGACAAACACACGTCATCTTCCGATAACAACAATATGACTCCACGCCTTCCGATTCGCTAAACGACAAACGGGTTTCTCCCTCTTCCGATGGAATGGACTACATCTGCCGACACGTGCTACTCACGTAACTCCTTAAAGCATCTACTGATAGACTTTAAAATTTACATCTTCCGATGGCTTTTCTGAAGACATCTTCCGATAGAATTTAAAATTTACTCAACATCTACCGACAGATATCATCTGTCGATAGAGAGCAAAACAACAACTCTAATCGCTTCACTTGCAGATCCAGTAATAAATCAGCAGAATACTAAATTCAGAGAAAACTAAGAATACTTTTGAAAACTTCAAGTAACTCATTCTTGCTAAAAACTAACCAGAGACAATCCAAACCTTTGTGTCACTAGAAACTCATAAGTACTAACTTGAAATCCCAACAGAATATCGTTATCAGAAAAGAAACTCAAAAGCGAATTCCAAAACATTTAAAATTTCTACTGTCATGAAAGCTCAGTATAATAAATTTGAAATACTGTCAATTAATCTTTGTTAGTCAATGACACCAGTCAAACCGCCCCATCAGATGCCTGACTGTTGCACAGCCGTGCTCCACCAACCTCATCTACTCGATTATGCTCTCAGGGAAATCACCTGCTGTATCCTCAACACCTACATCACAAAACTCACCTATTAGCCTAATGCTAAGCAAGTAAAGCATTAATGAAATGTATGCTGAAACATAAACCCTGATCATGCAGTTTCTAATTTTCTCAACTCAGTTGTGCATCGTTCATAAACTGGTCTGATCCCTAAGTTCCCTTGGGAGTGGGATCGGTTCTCCCAATGTAATAAATCCTCTACTCAGTTAAGGGGCGGATTACTTCCCTTAACAGCTAATACAGATCCCTTAATTCCCTTGGGAGTGGGATCGGTTCTCCCAATGTAATAAATCCTCTACTCAGTTAAGGGGCGGATTACTTCCCTTAACAGCTACTCTGTTTCATTCAATTCATACTCATCATAACCTTGCACATAAATTCATTTTCGTAATTCTTCAAAAACTTAATGCATGACATAAAGAAAAGAAACACTCAAACATGCATAAACCTACTGTTTTGTGATGTAGGCCCGAAGGCTCACACATTACTTTACTTACCTGGCTCCTGGAAATCGCTCGGCTATATGCTACTCCAAAAATCTGCTCACCTAAAACCATTGACAGATTATGGATTAGATCTCCACTAAACTTTATCTAACTACTGAAGTCTAAGGAAGCCAGTTTGGGGCTCTACTGATTAAGCATTCCCGATACATCACTAAACCCCAAAACCCAAATCTCTCACCCGCAGCTTATCGAAGATACATACATTGCAATCCTTCAGCTACCCTAGCACTAGAACGGCAAGTAGTTGATTCAAAACTCACCTTGGTTGGGGAAAACCGGAGGGGAAATCGCCCAGAGGTAGTCTGCTTGAGCTGAGAGGTAAGAGTAATAATACAGTGGCGGCTAAACCTCACTAAACCTTTCCTTAAATACTTTATCCACAATATAAATTCGCAATTACCACTTTGCCCCTGCCTAGTCATTTACAACCTAATCAACATTTCACTAAATTTTAACCATAAAAATTATATTCCACCGTTTAATAACTTATTTTGATTTATTGAAACCGAGTGCTACAGTATTAATACAAGAAGGGAAAGTGGTAGCATACGCATCCAGACAATTGAAGAACCATGAACAAAACTACCTTACGCATGACCTCGAGCTAGCGACAGTCGTATTTGCGCTGAAAGTATGGAGACACCACTTGTACGGACAATCATGTGAGGTTTTTTCGGATCACAAGAGCCTGAAGTATATATTTACCCAAAAAGAATTGAATATGAGACAAAGACGGTGGCTAGAATTTATGAAAGACTACGATGTTGAGATGAAATATCACCCAGGTAAAGCTAATGTGGTAGCTGATGCACTGAGCAGGATGCCAACTACTATGCAACCAGTTATGTCGGCTATATCAATGCCTTTGAGGACAGAGATACAAAAGTTTGATATGGAGATAGTTTCTGGGCTATCGGCCATACTAGCAGACTTGACACTACGGCCCACCGTTCTGGACCGAATTAAGGAAGCCCAGGAGACTAATTCAAAGGAGATGGCTGATATTGTGAGCAAGATACCAATGGCCTCTTCCGATTTCAGTTATTCAGGAGATGGAGTTCTGAAGTTCAAAAATAGATGGTATGTTCCGAAAGACGAAGAGCTACGGAAGCACATCTTGTCGGAAACCCACTCATCTTCTTTCTTTGTGCATCCCGGAAGCACAAAGATGTATCAGGACTTGAAACTTCACTTCTGGTGGCCGAATATGAAGAATGAAGTGGACAAATATGTGGAGTCTTACATGATATGTCAACAGGTCAAAGCTGAACATCAACGACCAAGTGGAACGCTTCAACCTCTCCCGATCCCCGAATGAAAATGGGAGAACATCATAATGGACTTTGTTGTTGGCCTTCCAATGACAGCTAAGGGCCATAATAGCATTTGGGTCATAGTGGACAGATTGACTAAGTCGGCCCATTTTCTACCTGTGAAGACGACGTACTCCATGGATCAATACGCAGAGCTGTATATTAACGAGATTAAAGCTGCATGGCATTCCTCTGTCGATCGTCTCAGACCGTGATCCCAGATTCACTTCCAGGTTTTGGAGAAGGTTGTAGAACTCCTTGGGTACAAAGTTGGATTTCAGCACGACATTTCATCCACAGACTGACAGACAATCTGAGAGAACAATCCAAATACTGGAGGATATGCTAAGGTCGTGCATGCTGAAATTTCATGCTCCTTGGAGTAGATATTTGCCACTCGTGGAGTTTGCTTACAACAATAGCTACCAGGCTACAATTGGCATGGCTCCTTATAAAGCTCTTTACGACAGAAAGTGTAGATCCCCATTGTGTTGGGATGAGGTCGGAGAAACCAAGCTTATCGGCCCTGAGATATTACAGCAGATGTCCGATGTGATAGCTGCTATCAAACAACGAATAAAAATTGCTCAGAGTTGACAGAAGAGTTATGCGGACCATAGAAGAAGAGACTTAGAGTTCGCTGAGGGCGATGAAGTATTCTTAAAAGTGTCACCTTTCAAAGGCGTAATGAGGTTCGGTAAGAAAGGAAAGCTCAACCCACGGTTCATTAGCCCTTTTCCCATATTGAAGCATGTGGGAAACATGGCTTACAGACTACAGTTGTCAGCTTCTATGGATGGAGTTCACAATGTTTTCCATGTTTCGATGCTGAGAAAGTGTGTACGAGATCCAACCCAGATCGTGGAACATGTGGACTTTGATATCATGCCGACGCTGACATATGAAGAAAGGCCCATACAGATATTGGATACTTCGCTCAAGGTGTTGCGCAACAAGGTAGTCCCATTGGTGAAAATTTTATAGCGAAATCATAATGTAGAGGAAGTCACATGGGAAAGACAAGAGGATGTCAGGGCTCAATATCCGGACCTCTTTGCTTAAACAAATTTTGGGGACAAAACTTCTATTAAGGTGGGTGGAATGTAACACCCGGCATTTTACCTATGTAATTTCTCCCCGAATCATTATATGGGATTAATTTGGTATTAATACAATGAACGTTTTGTTGGAAACAAAATCGATGGAAATTATATATAGATACATATGAATATGTATATTTGGATAATGGGATAAAAACCAAACTAATGTATGAGTGAATGAAACCATTAGTTAGAGATGCATGGAGGGGTAAATTGGGAAGAAATTAAGGTTGGTGGGAGGGAGCCAATGGATGGTTGCCAAATGTCAATAACTTGCTGAGAAACCTACCTATTCTCCTCTCTTCTACGTGAACCTTCACAATCATCCCTTCCTCTCTGCTCCCTCTCTTCCATACGAAAATCATCCATTGAAGCACCTTCGATCTTCCTTGATTTTTCTTCTGTTTCTGCCTAAGGTAAGCATCTGCTTATACTAACGTGTCTGGACAAGTTAAAATGACAGTTTTGTTGAAGTTTAGGGTAGTGATATTTTGGAGAAAACTCGCTGTTATTGCATGAAAACACGTTGGTTTGTTTTCTAAAAGTCTGAATGGAGTTAGGAGCATATCCTACAAGTTATTAGTTAGTATTTGCAACTTGTTTATTTTCTCTACGTGCATGTTTTAGGTCCGTGCATAACCGAGATGTTCAAGACTATCAATTCTACAGCAAACAGGTAAGTTCATATCCGTAGATTGGCCCTTAAGGCCCTACATCACAGAGATACTAGGTATTTCTTATGTCTGGTGGTTTCGGGTAAAGGAAGTTAGAGTTAAGTTCTGAGTTATTTGTGTCACACATTCCATTCTGTTGTAATATTTCTGTTGCCTGCCGTTTTATGTTTAAGCACTGTAAATGCTCATGCATACACGATTTTCCCGAAAGACATGCAAAAGTTTTCTGTGCACGGTTTTGAAGTTAAGAAAGATAAAATCTGACTGTAATGTATTGGTTAAGTGTGGGACGGGGACTGGCCTACTGTTCTGTACAGCTCTATCTATTCTGTTCTGTTTCTGTTCTGTAAATCTGTTATGTGCCTATCGTGCACTTTCCAGTTCCCCTATAAGCCCCACTTATACCCCTCTAACAGATAAAAATAATGTTCTGTAATGTCACTGTATTATGAAAAGTTCATGCATGGCATATGCATCACTGCATTTATATGTTCTCACTGAGTTTTAGACTCATAGGTGAGCTCTCTGATGTAGGTACTGAAACCGTGGACGAGGACTTTGTGCCTCAAGATGATGATTTGATGTAGTTGGCGGATCGAGCTCATGGGGGTTGGTTGCTGCAGCCAGACACTTCTATTTCTGTGAGGGTATTTTAAAATTATGTCAAGTCCAGTATAACTTTTGAAATTTTAAACTGGTGTATAAGATTGGTGTTGATGTTTGAAAATCCCTGTCTGGTGAAGTTTTGGTAATGTATATTGAGTTCTGTACAGTCTTCCAGATCTTAAAACAATGTATAAGTTCTGATGTTTAAGTCTTAAAAACTCTGTATATTCTGAAGTATTCTGGAATTGTTTGAAATATTTCTCTTTTAGGGTGTGCATGGATTATCTCTGGTTTTAGAGTTATCCATGAAATCTGTTTCCTTAGAATTCTGTCCTGTTTTCTTGATATGTCCAAAATCATGTTGTGAATCGTTTTTCTGAAGTGTGAAGTTTTCATACTTTCTGTTTTCACGATTTCTGTTTCTGTGTAATCCTATCAAAAGTTGTCAAATTGTGCCCCCCTTTAAACTACATCTTCCGATCACGTCCACCGCTACTTTAAATTCACTTCTACAGCTGCCCGTTCGAAAAATCACGTCCACCGCTACTTGTAAAAATCATATCCACCGCTGCCCGCTGCCCGTTTAAAACTGCATCCACCGCTGTCTTTACAATTTCATCTTCCGCCTGACGTCATCTGTTTTGTCTTATTCACGTCCACGGTGAACGGTGCACTTCTGCCCGCCTCCACCGCTGCCACTGTTCATTTTTGTCGTATTCACATCCACCGCTGCTTTTAAAATTCATATCCACCGCTGCCTTTGTTTATTCACATCCACCGCTGCCACTGTACATTTTTGTCGTATTCACATCCACCGCCGGTTTTAAAATTCATATCCACCGCTGCCTTTGTTTATTCACATCCAACGCTGCCACTGTACACTTTTGTCTTATTCACATCCACCGTTGTTACTGTTCACATTTGTTTAAAATCCACTTCTTCCGCCAGTCTTTTGCCTATGTTTTTCCGCCTTTATTTCCTGTTAAATTCTGTTTATCTATTCTCATCGTCCATTTTCTGTTCCATGTTCTTCCCAATCTCTTCTGTTATTCACTTCTGTGATCCGGTTATAAATTAGCTCCCAGTTTGAAAATCCAGAGAAAGTTTTCTCTCTTTGAGAAGTTTTAAAGGTTCGATTATAAAAATCCTCTGTCTTCTGTTCTTCGAACTGTAATTGTCATCCAGTTTTATACATATGTCATCCAGTCCCATTTCCAGAGAAGGTTTCTTCTCCCTGTAACGTTCTAAAAGTTTCAAAAAAATAAAATATAGTCTGTGTTTTCTGTTATGTCCCGGAGTGATGGCTTGGCTCTCGGATTCCGATCAGAATTGGGTCTCGGGCCGTCACATATACTGAGATCTAACATTGTATCCATAGTCTTTTGTAAACCTTGCCAGAATCTCGAGGTAAATCTTGAATCTCAATCTCAAACTATGTAAATAGGCACACCATATAATCTGACAATTTCTTTTACGTATGATTTACTAACCTGATCAATTGAATGAGTACTGCACATGGGTAAAAAGTGACTCGATTTGGTAAGTCGATCTACTATTACCCAAACAGTATCATTTCCTTTTGACGATTTTGGTAATCCCATCACAAAATCCATCTTAATAAATTCTCATTTTCATTCTGCTACCGGTAATGGAACGAGCAATCCTGCTGGTTTCTTATGTTCTGCTTTGATTCTTTAACAGGTCATGCATTTTGAAACAAATCTAGCCATTTCAGCTTTCATTTCTTTCCACCAATATTGTTTCTTCATGTTTTGGTACATCTTGTTGTTTATAGAGTGAATGGCAAATTTTGAGCAGTGATATTCTTTCAAGATCTCTTCCTTCAAGATCTAGCCAATGTTAGCTGCCATCACTTTGGATTTTCTGCTCAAAGTATCTGCAACCACATTAGCTTTTCCTGGATGGTACTGAAGTGTATAGTCATAATCCTACAAGAATTCCATCCAACGTCTTTGCCTCTAATTAAGCTCCTTCTGAGTAAATAAGTACTTCAAACTTTTGTGATCTGAAAATACTTCAAACGTCTCGCCATACAAATAATACCTTCAATGCTTTAAAGCAAATACTACTGCAGCAAGCTCCAGATCGTGAACCAGATAATTTCTGCCTCGAAGCATAGGCAACTACATTATCGTTTTGCATCAAAATGCATCTCAAACCATTCAATGATGCATCACAATAAACCACATAACATTTTCTCCTTTCTGGAATTATGAGGATCTGTGGAGACACTAGCTTTCTTTTCAACAACTGAAAAGCTACTTTGCATTTGTCATCCCATTCGTACTTCACACCTTTCTTGGTTAACCGATTCAATGACATCGAAATTTTAAAGAAGCCTTCCAAAAATCTTCTATAATTTTCGTCTAATCCCAGAAAACTTCTTATCTCAGAAATTGACTTGGGTTGTTCCCAATTTTGCACTGCTTCGGTCTTTGAAGGATCAACGATAATACCCTTCTTTGAAATCACATGCCCCAAAAATTTAACTTCTTCCAACCAGAATTCACATTTACTCAACTTGGCATACAACTGGTATTGTCTCAACAAGCTCAAAACACAATAAAGATATTTCTCATGATCTTATCTCGAAGAGGAATACACCAAGATATCATCTATGAACACAATCACAAAGCTGTCCAGATACTGTCTGAACAGTCTGTTCATTAGATCCATAAATGTTGCAGGTACATTCGTCAAACCGAAGGGTATTACCAAATACTCGTAATGACCATAGCGAGTTCTTAAATCAGTTTTCTGAATATCTTCTTCCTGAATTCTTAGTTGATGGTATCTGAATCTCAAGTCAATCCGAGGAAGTTGGTATATTTGATCTTCACTATCACTCCATTCAATTTTCGATAGTCAATGCACATCCTTAAGGTGTCATCTTTCTTTTTGACGAACAATGCTGGAGCACCCCATGGAGATGTGCTAGCCTTTATAAATTCTTTCTCCATCAATTCCTCTACATATACTTTCAGTTCTTTTAATTCTGTCGGTGCCATACGATGAGGAGGAATTGAAACTGTATTTGTGCCTGGATACACTTCAATTGAAAATTCTATCTTTCTTCTTGGAGATAATCTAGGTAGTTCTTCTGAAAAAACATCCATATATTCATTCACAACTTCAATATAGTTAACCATGTTATCACCATCTGGCTCTAACAAAAGGTTAGTTATCCATCCATTGAACTCAAATGAAGTCCGAGAGAAGTGGTACCTGATTTAATTTCCCTCACCATAAAATAAAATTGTTTCTCCTTGGGGAAGACATACCGTTATTTTCTTTCGGTACAATCCATAATTGCTTTGTACTTGAATAGTCAATCCATCCCCAAGATAACATCAACCATTCAAGTTCCATCACTATAAGATCAGCCACCATCTCATAGTTTTTAATCCACACAACACAGGATTTACACATTTTATCTACAGCAACATTTCCTCCTAAAGGGGAATCCACACTCAAAACATAGGGTAAAGATAAAATTTATATTCCCCAAAGCATGCACAACAGAGGCTGACACAAATGAATGCGTTGTTCCAGAATCAAATAAAATTTTTATTTTTGGAATTGTAAAGTAAGAAAGTACCTTCAATCATTGCGTTGTCAGATTGTTCACCAAAAACACCAAAGGCATGTACTTTCGGTTGTAAGCTGGCCGCTTGCAAAACATTTCCCCCATATTGTCTAGAGACTTGTTGATTTGGCCGTATATTTGAAGGAGGACTCATAGTTGGGAACTGAGTTTTCTGACCTCCTTGTTGAACATAAGGATTGTCGGCTTTCCACTTTCTGTAGTTCCTCTTGATGTGACCCACTTCACCACAATAATAGCAGGTTTGACTATCAGTCGTTTGTGAATTGCCACCCTCACTTTTTTGCCGGTCCACTATGATATGAACCCTGAGTTTAAGGTTGAAGTGGAGTAAATCTGGGCCTTTTTGACCGTTGACCTTCTTCACCGGCAGTTTCTTTCCTTTTGTCTTTCTTCGGGCTTTCCATTCGTCTTTACTTGCCACTAGCTTTTGTTCAATAACCATGGCCCTCTCGACCATATATGGATAAGTCTCGATCTTCAAAGCCACTAGTCTATTGGAAATGTCTGATCTAAGGCCATGTTCAAATCGTTGGGCCTTAGCAGCTTCGTCTAGAACAAACTGGCCTGCATACCTGGCCAACTCTTCAAACTTTGTCAGGTAGTCCAGAACACTCGTGTCTTTCTGAATCAGCTCCAGGAATTCCTTGGTTTTTGCTTGCCGAACATATTTGGGAAAGAATATCTCCAAGAAGACATTCTCGAATCGATCTCATTCACATTGATCGCCCAGGGATGCCTTAGTCTGATCTAACCATTTGTCAGCTTTATCGTCAAGTTGATTCACAACGAACTTGACTTTGAACTCTTTTGGTTCCCACCATTTCAAACTTCTTTTTTAATTGTCTCAGCCACTCTTCAGCAATGGCTGGATTGCTTTCTTCTATGAATACCAGAGGTTTGGCCTTTTGAAACATCTCCAACGATTTCATCTCCATTGAGTCAGCACTTTCAACTCTTTTATTGCTCTGCTGAGCAATATTCCTATTCACCATATCAGCTAAAGCTGTGATAGCCCTTTGCATTTTAGTGATATCATCAGCTTGTGTATCGATTCTACTAGTGGAGTCTTCTCTCTCCATCTACAATAAATCATATATGTAACACCCAGTTTTACGGGTTTTTTTGAATTGTACGCGCAAGGGCAATTTTGTAAATAATCAAAATATGTCCGTTTTACAAACTGAGAGTTTTAATGAAATCCTTATAATTAATGTGAATTTTGGAAGAATTATGGGAATTTAAGGAATTCAAACCGAGATATAATGGTTAGGTTTCCGGTTTTGACCCTATAGCTATTTAATTTGTAGAAATAGCAAAATAAACCCATTTGACGAACGGAAAATTTTATTAGAGCCCTATAAATAAAACAGGATTATTGGAGAAATAAGAAAATTTTAGAGAAACCGAACCGATAGTCGAACAATGAGATTGAAGGAAAATCAAATGGAGGGGCGAGATGGTCATTTGGCAAGTCAAATGAAATTAAATAAGACAAACCCCCTTTCCCCTCAACACTTATAACATTTTTCTCTCCCTCTCCTTCCTCTCCAACGGCGACGCTTCTTCTCCACGACGTTCTCCTTCAACGCCGGTTCTCCTCCGCTCCGATCAACAAGTTTTCTTCACGTTTTCTCTTCCCCTCGTGATTCTAGGTGAGTTTCTAGCATTTTCTAGCCGTTATTCTCGATTTCTAAGTTGATAAACCATTAGGGTTTTGATGGATTTTTATAGCACTCGGTTCTATTAAACCAATTTCTATTCCGTTATTTAATAGTAAGCATGTTGTGGAGAAAATTGAGGAAAATATTAATTAGGTTAATGAGTGACTAAGTAAGGGCATAGTGGTAAATTGAGAACTTAAAATAGATAACCTATTTAAGGAAAGAGGCTTTGTGATTAAATGCACTGTAGCCGCAACTCTTTCCTTACTCTCCTCTCTCGGTATTCATCTCAAGCAGCAGAGCTTTTTAGGCGATTCTTCCATCCGATTTTCTCCAAACTAGGTGAGTTCTATTTCTATTCCTTGCTGCATTGGTAACTATCGATGATTTGGGCAGTGGATAAATGTGACTTTCGAGAATGCTGTGAGCGAACTAGTTCTGGTTTTGGTGGTAATCGGAGATGTATAACGAACTAAGCTCCTAAACTAGTTTCCTTAGGCTTTTGGATGGTGTAGAATGAGGTTTAGTAAAATCTAATCGAATATCTGACCATGGTTTTAGGTTGAGTAAGCTTCCAAAGTAGTTTGCAACACCGAGCATTTCCAAGAGAGCCAGGTAAGTGAAGTATGCATGTGCCTTCGGGCCTACATCACAAAACAGCAGGGTTATATATTGTGTGAATGATTTTGTATGTCATGCATCATGTTTTTCTTGAAAGGTTACGAAAATGAATTTTCATGTAAGGAATGGTAAGGCATGAACTGAATGTGACAGCCAAACTATTAAGGGAACTAATTCACCCCTTAACTTATGAAGAGATTTATAACATTGGGAGGATTGATCCCACTCCCAAAGGAACTGAGGGATCAGATCAGCTATTAAGGGAATTCATCCGCCCCTTAATCGAGTAGTGGATGTATAACATTGGGAGGATTGATCCCACTCCCAAGGGAATTGAAGGATCAGACCAGTTTATAAATGAATGTGAATGCAACTGAGATGAGAAAGTAGAAATTGCATGTTTAGGAATTTATGTGTTCAGCATTTCATTTCATTATTGCTTTATTTACTTAGCATTAGGCTAATAGATGAGTTTTGTGATGTAGGTGTTGAGGATACTACAGGTGAATCTTCTTGAGTGCACAGATGAATAGAGGAGGTTGGGGGAGTACATCCATGTTTCGGCCTGGTAAACTGATGAGGCGGATTAATTGGTGTCAGTGGATGAGAAAGTCTAGTGAACCATGATTCAATTTGAGTATGTCGAGAGTTCTTATGAAAATGGTAGTTTTAATGTTTTGAAATGCCTTTGAGACCTTTCTGATTTTAATACTCTGTTGGCTTTAAAAGTAGTTTCTACCAAATTCTGGAGTAATATACGGATTTAAGTAGTTTTGAATGTTCTTTTGCAAATGCTCAAATTCTTTTGGTAGATAGAGCTTTCCCTGTGTAGAGAGAAAATGCTCGATGAGCTACTATATAAAGTTGTTATTCTGTTGACCATCGGATGATGTCTTCAGTAAAGCCATCGGATGATGTCTTCAGTAAAGTCATCGGATGATGTCTTCAGTGGAAGTCATCAGAAGATTTAAGTAGAAAATTTGTCGTTTTGTAACCGGATGATGTCGAGTATTTTATCCATCGGATGATGAAGGTAAAAGTCTTTTGTCGTTTGTAACCGGATGATGTCGGGTATTTTATCTACCGGAAGATGTGAGTAAGTATTGTTGTCGTTTTGCGTTCGGCTGAAGTTGGAAGAGTGATTCTTCCGACTGACGTCATCGGCTGGAGTTGGAAGAGTGATTCTTCCGGCTGACGTCATCGGCTGAAGTTGGAAGAATGATTCTTCTGGCTGACGTCATCGGCTGGAGTAGGAAGAGTATTTCTTCCGGCTGACGTCATCGGTGGAAGTCCTCCATTTTGTTTCTACCCATTTTTGTTGACTCTGATCAGCGGATAATGTGGTTGACTTTTATGATCTTCAAGCATTTCATACTTAAGCTTTCATCTCTTCTGGCCGAATTACTTCTCAATATTTTAACCGATTCTTTTAAAATTATTTTACAGTTTGTTTAACTCTATTTTCGTATAAAAAAAAAAAAAAAAAAAAAAAAAAAAAAATCTCCGCTGCTAGTTTTAAAATTTGAGGCTTTAGCAAATGTCAAAATTTTGATTTTGAGTGAAGTTTTTTTTTGAAATTTGTCAAATTTTTCTTAGTCCTGTTCTGTGTTATGTGTAACAAACTGAGTTTAGAAAACTCGGGGCGTTACAGTATGGTATCAGAGACATTCAGTTAAACCGTTCAAAAGATTACTCATCAGTGCCAATCGTTGCATGGGAGTACTCCAACAATTGTAAGTGTTTATGTTAGCTTTACCTATAAGATGTTTATGAGAGTAGTTAACCCTGTGCAGGAATTTAGTATTATGGCCAGACGCCCAGGGAGGCCTAGAGTATCAAGAGAAATGCCGAATGTGAGAAGTGAAGAGGAGCCTAGTGTGATTAGGAAGCTGACAGATTCAGTGCGTCAGCAAACTGATTTAGTGCGCCAACAGTCCGATCAGTTGGGTGTGTTATTGAACCGAGATGTACAAGGAAGTGCTAACTCGAGTTCTAGCGGTGAGCACTCTGGAGACAGATTTCGGAGACTTCAGCCGCCTACATTTGATGGGAAGTCAACTAATCCCACTGTTGTTGAAGAGTGGCTCAGAAAGATTGAGAGTGTGTTTAGGTATGCCAATATTGAGGAAGGAGACAAGGTCACTCTAGCAACATTCCATCTGGCTGGCGAAGCTCAACTCTAGTGGGAGTCGATGGAAACCGCCGCTGATGCCCTGGCTATGTCGTGGACACAATTCAGAGAAGTTTTCTATGAGAAGTATTTCAACAGCACTGTTCAAACCGCTAAGAAAGTTGAATTTTTGAGCTTGAAACAGACGGGGTCAATGGCTGAGTACAGCTGACAATTTGAGTCCCTGTCAAGATTTGCCGGACATCTCGTCCATAGGAATGAAGATAAAGTGTTTCAGTTTATGAATGGACTAAAGCCAGAGATTTTCCGAGGAGTCAAGTTTACTGACATCAAAGGCTTGTCCTTCAGTGAGGTTGTGTCCACTGCGTTGGAAGTGGAGGATGCAAAAATGTAGTGTACTAGAGCAAGGGAAACCCCACGGAAGTTTATCCAACCACATCAACACAGTGGAACAAAAAGGCCTAGTGAAAGCCAGAACAGTCAAAGAACGGGAAAGAAGGTACAAGACACCAAGAAGTATCCTCAGTGCCCGAAGTGTTTGAAAAGTCACCTGGGCGAATGTAGGTTCGGATCGGGAAAGTGTTTCAACTGTGAAGAGGTTGGACACTCATTCAAGGATTGCCCACAGCCCAGGATAATTTGATGTTTTCATTGTAACAAAGTCGGCCATATCAACAAGGACTGCCCAGCCTTGAAGAGTGGCCCTGCCAAAGTAAAGCCAAGGATATTCTCCATGATGGAGACGGGCGATGATGAACAGCCTGCCGTGGTGTCAGGTACCATATTGATCAACTCTACCCCTGCCTTTACTTTAATAGATTCAGGTGCAACACATTCTTTTATAGCCTCTACATTTGCTGATAAACTAGATGTATAGTTTACCCCCACTGAGCATGTGTTTAACGTAGCATTACCCTCTGATGAGCGTATATACTCTAACCATGTGATACTGGATAGCATTGTATTAGTGGGAAGCATGAATCTGCCTGCTGACCTCATTATTATGGATATAACGGGATTTGATGTAATCTTAGGAAGGGATTGGTTGTTTAAGCATTATGCCACGATCGACTGTAGGACTGGAATAGTTAGTTTCCAACCCCCTGGTAGTTTGAAACATACCTTTCAAGCTTCAAAGAAAAGTAAGGAAATGTCTGTGATGACTTCTATTAACACTAGACCTTCCCTCTATGGAGAGTACTTGTGCTTCTTAGCTAGCGTTTTAGACACACTGCACGTAGAAAAAGCAAATCCTCAAAATATCTTAATTGTCCAAGACTTTCCTGAAGTATTTTTACATGACCTTCCAGGTTTACCACCAGATAGGGAAATCGAATTTGTTGTAGATGTTTACCCCGGCGTCGAGCCTGTGTCTAAAAATCCATATAGGTTAGCACCAACAGAACTTAAGGAATTAAAGAAACAGTTGGAGGATTTATTGGAGAAAGGGTTCATACGCCCAAGCTTTTCACCGTGGGGTGCACCCGTCCTTTTTGTCAAAAAGAAAGACGGATCAATGCGTATGTGCATTGATTATAGGGAATTGAACAAGTTAACTGTCAAGAACAAATATCCACTGCATAGAATCGATGATTTATTTGACCAGCTTAATGGTGCACGTGTTTTCTCTAAGATTGACCTTAGGTCCGGTTATTACCAATTGAAAGTCAAATCTAAGGATATCCCTAAGACAGCCTTTTGCACAAGGTATGGACATTACGAGTTCTTGGTAATGTCTTTTGGATTGACAAATGCACCAGCAGCCTTTATGGATCTTATGAATAGAGTGTTTCATGAATATTTAGATAAATTTGTTATAGTGTTTATTGATGATATCCTAATCTACTCGCGTACTAAAGACGAGCACGCAAAACATTTGAGTTTGGTGTTAGGAGTACTTAGACAACACCAACTTTATGCCAAGTTTTCCATGTGTGAGATTTGGTTGGACAGAATTCACTTTCTTGGTCATGTGATCTCCGGAGATGGGATATCTGTCGACCCAGCCAAAGTTCAAGCAGTTAAGGAGTGGCCCCAACCGAAGAATGCTACTGATATTAGGAGTTTTCTTGGACTTGCAGGGTACTATAGAAAGTTCATTGAAGGATTTTCGAAGATTGCTACACCCCTTACTAAGTTAACAAGGAAAAATGAGAAGTATATATGGACTGATGAATGTGAGCATAGTTTTCAGACCTTGAAACAGAAATTGACCGATGCCCCAATATTAACCCTTCCAATTGAAAATGATAAATTTAGCATTTATTGTGACGCTTCCAAAATTGGTCTTGGATGTGTGTTGATGCAAGATGGTAAGGTAATAGCTTATGCCACTAGACAGTTGAAAGTACATGAGAAGAATTACCTCACACATGACTTAGAATTAGCTGCAGTGGTGTTCGCACTTAAGATTTGGAGACATTTCTTGTATAGACAACCTTGTGAGATATTTTCTGATCACAAGAGCCTGAAGTATATTTTCACACAGAAAGAATTGAACATGAGGCAACGTCGATGGTTGGAATTTGTAAAAGATTATGATTTTGAGATTAAATACCATCCCGGCAAAGCAAATGTTGTGGCTGATGCCTTGAGTAGAGTGACAACACCAACCCCAGCTAAGGTTTTCAACATGCCATTAACCTTAGAGTCAGAATTCCAAAGGTTTAATTTAGAAGTAGTATCCAGTGTATCGGCTATACTTTCAGCCATAACCTTAAAGCCTATCATTTTGGAGAAAATAAAGGAGGCTCAGACGAATGATGACGAATGTAACAAGTACAAGTTAAGCATGAATTCTACGGACAAAACAGATTTTAACTATTCTGCTGATGGAATCCTTAAGTTTAGAAATAAATGGTTTGTCCCTGCCGTTAAAGGACTTCGTGATGAGATTCTTTCTGAAGCACACTCTTCCAGGTTCTCTATTCACCCCGAGAGTACAAAGATGTACAAGGATCTTAAACAGCATTATTGGTGGTCAGGTATGAAACGAAGTGTGGCAGATTATGTAGGATCATGTTTGTGTTGTCAGCAAGTTAAAGCTGAACATTAGAGACCTGCTAGAAGGTTACAACCTTTACCAGTTTTCGAATGGAAATGGGAGCAAATAACGATGGACTTTGTGGTAGGATTGCCTAGAACGACTAAAGGACATGATGCAATTTGGGTGATAGTTGACCGTCTAACCAAATCAGCTCATTTCCTACCAATAAAGGTGACTTACTCGATGGATCAACTTGCTGAATTGTATGTTCAAGAAATTGTTAGGTTACATGGAGTTCCAGGTACCATAGTTTCAGACCGAGACTCTAGATTTACATCTAAGTTTTGGAAAAGTTTGCACAAGGCTATGGGTACACAGCTCAACTTTAGCACAGCCTTTCACCCTCAAACAGATGGACAGTCCGAAAGAACCATCCAAACATTAGAGGATATGCTTCGTGCATGCATATTGGATTTTCAAGGTTCTTGGAGCAAGTACAGTAGAATTCTCTTATAATAACAGTTTTCAGGCAACTATCGGTATGGCACCGTATGAAGCACTGTATGGACGAAAGTGCAGATCTCCTTTGTACTGGGACAAAGTTGGTGAAGCACAGTTGCTTGGTCCTGACATTGTACAACAAATTGTTGAGTAGGTTGTCCTCATCCACTAGAGGATCTTAACAGCTCAAAGCCGGCATAAAAGTTATGCCGACAGAAGACGCAGGGAACTAGAGTTTGAAGTAGGTGATGAAGTTTTCCTCAAGGTATCACCATTTAAAGGAGTTGTGAGATTCGAGAAGAGAGGCAAGTTGAACCCCAGATTTATTGGACCATTCACTATTCTGAAGAGAGTTGGGAGAGCAGCCTATCAGTTGCAGCTACCGGCTTCTATGGAGGGGATACACAGTGTGTTCCATGTTTCTATGTTGAAGAAGTGCATAAGGGATCCATATCAAGTTGTGGAGCAATAGGACATTGAAGTTCATCCTACCCTTACCTATGAGGAGAAACCAGTAAGGATCCTGGACTATGCAGTGAAAGTGTTGCGCAACAAAGAGGTTCCTTTAGTGAAAGTCTTGTGGCATAACCAGAACATAGAGGAGACAACCTGGGAACGTCAGCAAGACATGATGGACCAATATCCAGAACTGTTCAGGTACTGAATTTTTAGGACAAAATTCTTTTAAGGAGGGTAGATTGTATCACTCGGCTCTATTAAACCAATTTCTATTCCGTTATTTAATAGTAAGCATGTTGTGGAGAAAATTGAGGAAAGTAATAATTAGGTTAATGGGTGACTAAGTAAGGGCATAGTGGTAAATTGAGAACTTAAAATAGATAACCTATTTAAGGAAAGAGGCTTTGTGATTAAATGCACTGTAGCTGCCACTCTTTCCTTACTCTCCTCTCTCGGTATTCAGCTCAAGCAGCAGAGCTCTCTAGGCAATTCTTCCATCCGATTTTCTCCAAACTATGTGAGTTCTATTTCGATTCCTTGCTGCATTGGTAACTATCGATGATTTGGGGAGTGGATAAATGTGAGTTTCGAGAAAGCTGTGAGCGAACTAGTTCGGGTTTTGGTGGTAATCGGAGATGTATAACGAACTAAGCTCCTAAACTAGTTTCCTTAGGCTTTTGGATGGTGTAGAATGAGGTTTAGTAAAATCTAATCGAATATCTGTCCATGGTTTTAGGTTGAGTAAGCTCCCAAAGTAGTTTGCAACACCGAGCATTTCCAGGAGAGCCAGGTAAGTGAAGTATGCATGTGCCTTCGGGCCTACATCACAAAACAGGAGGATTATATATTGTGTGAATGAGTTTGTATGTCATGCATCGTGTTTTTCTTGAAAGATTAAGAAAATGAATTTCCATGTAAGGAATGATAAGGCATGAACTGAATGTGACAGCCAAACTATTAAGGGAACTAATCCACCCCTTAACTTATGAAGGGATTTATAACATTGGGAAGATTGATCCCACTCCCAAGGGAACTGAGGGATCAGATCAGCTATTAAGGGAATTCATCCGCCCCTTAATCGAGTAGTTGATGTATAACATTGGGAGGATTGATCCCACTCCCAAGGGAACCGAGGGATCAGACCAGTTTATGAATGAATGTGAATGCAGCTAAGATGAGAAAGTAGAAATTGCATGTTTAGGAATTTATGTGTTCAGCATTTCATTTCATTATTGCTTTACTTACTTAGCATTAGGCTAATAGATGAGTTTTGTGATGTAGGTGTTGAGGATACTGCAGCTGAATCTTCTTGAGTGCACAGATGAATAGATGAGGTTGGGGGAGTACATCCATGTTTCGGCCTGGTAAACTAATGAGGCAGATTAACTGGTGTCAGTGGATGAGAAAGTCTAGTGAACCATGATTCAATTTGAGTATGTCGAGAGTTCTTATAAAAATGGTAGTTTTAAAGTTTTGAAATACCTTTGAGACTTTCTAATTTTAATACTCTGTTGGCTTTAAAAGTAGTTTCTACCAAATTCTGGAGTAATATACGGATTTAAGTAGTTTTGAATGTTCTTTTGCAAATGCTCAAATTCTTTTGGTAGACAGAGTTTTCCCTGTGTAGAGAGAAAATGCTCGATGAGCTACTATATAAAGTTATTGTTCTGTTGACAACGGATGATGTCTTCAGTAAAACCATCAGATGATATCTTCAGTAAAGTCATCGGATGATGTCTTCAGTGGAAGCCATCGGAAGATATAAGTAGAAAATTTGTCGTTTTGTAACCGGATGATGTCGAGTATTTTATCCATCGGATGATGAAGGTAAAAGTCTTTTGTCGTTTGTAACCGGACGATGTCGGGCATTTTATCTACAGGAAGTTGTGAGTAAGTATTGTTGTCGTTTTGCGATCGGCTGAAGTTGGAAGAGTGATTCTTCCGGCTGACGTCATCGGCTGGAGTTGGAAGAGTGATTCTTCCGGCTGACGTCATCGGCTGAAGTTGGAAGAATGATTCTTCCAGCTGACGTCATCGGCTGGAGTAGGAAGAGTATTTCTTCTGGCTAACGTCATCAGTGGAAGTCCTCTGTTTTGTTTCTGCCCATTTTCGTTGACTCTGATCAGCGGATGATGTGGTTGACTTTTATGATCTTTAAGCATTTCATACTTAAGCTTTCATCTCTTCTGGCCGAATTACTTCCCAATATTTTAACCGATTCTTTTAAAATTGTTTTACAGTTTGTTTAACTCTTATTTCGTAAAAATGAAAAAACTCCGCTACTAGTTTTAAAATTTGAGGCTTTAGCAAATGTCAAAATTTTGATTTTGAGCGAAGTTTTTTTTGAAATTTGTTAAATTTTTCTTAGTCATGTTTTGTGTTATGTGTAACAAACTGAGTTTAGAAAACTCGGGGCGTTACAATTTTGTCGAAAATAATCGGGTTAGGTTAGGAATGGTTAGTTGTTGCTTTATTGGTGATTATTGAACGTTATTAAGTGAAACGTTGAGTGTATTTTTCGTTTGTTTGGAAAAATCGGTTATGGAGCTTTGGAAAACCTCCATTAATGGAGTTTGAGGATTTGTGAGCGCAAGTTGCTCGATGAAATGCCCGAGAGAGGTTTATTAGAATTTTAGGAAATTTCCTTTAGTTAGGAGTTTCGTAAATTTCCAAAATTTTATGTTTAAGCTCGGTTTTAACAAAGGACGCTATGAATTGATTTAGGTGACAAAGCTAGGGACGAAGTGCTCGGTGTGCTAAGGACCCGAGGTAAGTTCTCGTGACTTACTCTGGCCGATTGACCTACACCATATGTCAGAATTTGTGTTGAGGATTGTTGGTGCTTTGTTTGTTTAATTGTTTTAGTTGGGTAGTTTAAGTTTTGTTGTTTTTATAAGTTAAGTATTGTTATGTTTTGATGGTATTGGTAGCGTTTTGATAGTATTCACGTTATATATGTTATATTGTGCTTATTGAACTATTCACGCAACATGGTTTTCTAAACGTCATGAAAAACGAATTTACGCATGGATTTCAAAGAGAAAGAATTGCATGCATGAAATGGTAAGTAAAGTATCATAGTAAACAACACATGACATGGGGTTATCGGGGATGAGGTTCAGACCTGGCGTTCCGCGGTGAGCGGGTTTTCCTCCCTTCAAATGGTGTGGGCTGTCTAACCGCTTGACGTGCCCTATCTATCTGTCGAGCATTTTCAATAACCATAGACTGACACGTACTGATATATGAAATAACATGGATGGTTTTCATAGCATTGAGCATACATGATCATGCATATACATTTATGTAGAACTTGTTGAGATTTTTATCTCATAGGTGTCTTTATGGTGTAGGTGACTACGAGCAAGGTAAGAACGATGTCCCTCCACCTGATGAGCCTGCAGCTTGAAGGGGGATGTTCGTGGGAGCGGCTGTCACGACCCTAATACTGTACCCGTATTTTTCCGTACTATATTTTTTTTTTTAACCTAATATCTTTAACTAAACTCTAGGCGGAACCTAAACCGAAATCGAAACCAGAATCGAAATCGGAATTGAATTATAACTTTTAAAACAATTGAAACTTTAAAACCATTTAATTAAATCTTAATTTAATTAAATTAAAAACAATTTAAATAATAAATAATAAAAAAAACAAAGAGAGGTGATTATTCGCTGGGGCGAATAATCGCCCCTAAGGCGATTGCAACAGGCGAGCAATCGCCTGTTGCATCGCCTGTGGCGATTGCTCGCCACAGTTTGTGGCGAGCAATCGCCACTCCCTCTGGATTTTTCCAGAGGGAGGCGATTCAATCGCCAGGGTTGGCGACTACTCGCCAACCCTTCTGCCCCCTTCTGCCCTGTTTCCATTTCATCACTCATTCATTCGATTTCTCCTACGCCAATTACACAACACAACTTCTTCTTACACCCTAAACCATATAATAACATCACGACACAAAATACTCTCATTTGCTCATTCTTTTCACACTCCACCGTTCACCCAAATAAACAACTCGAAACACATTTTAAAACTAAGAACATTTTTATGAAAACGAACTGCATGGATACGTTTAAAACCTCAACAAATCCTCCTGTTTCAAATCACCACGCAGTTCCAAAATACATTCAATGAAAGACTTTTAAACCATTATAAAACAGTTTCCAAAACATCAACCTATACATAAATACCTATCAACTATCCAGAATCCAACAACCTAAAGTATTTCTATACAAACATTAGCCCAAAAGTTCCCAAACCCTCAAAATCTGTACATACAGTCCCCACGGGTCAGGTAAGCCTCGACTGCACCAGCACACCACCGCAGCCATCCTCCGTCAACTGGACTCAAGACTCTGGAGGAGGAATCTCGTCCTCACCTGTATCCTCGAAGTCACTTACACCATACAATACACTATGAGATAAAAATCTCAGCAAGCTCTCATAAATGCAACTATATGCTATGCGTGTGAGTTCAGAAATCATGCAGCATTTTCTTTACTTTACTCTGTGGGTGTCACCGAGATCTCAACCTCCTAACCGGAGAGAGCACATCCTGCGGTTGGACTACTCTTTCCAGCTAGAAGAGGGGGGTACACGCTTACAACACGTACAGCCGTGCCTGAGCCCCATCTCGCATGACCTGTAAACTGTATGTCTTTCGGCCTGTATGCCTTTCGGCCCATTTTAACTGTATGCCTTACGGCCCATTCTATTATTTGCATTATCTTTAAAACATTGTGCAGAAATTCATTTTCATGCTTTTCTTTAAAACACGTGATGCATGAACAGTTCATAACAGAATTTAAACACTCAGCATACATACCATCAAGACTGTAAAACAAAATCTATAAAACAATTAAACCTAACTACCCAACCAAAACATTATAAACTAGTGCGTCACCAAACTCCTCGAAACGACATTCGACGTACGGTGTAGGCCAATCGACCAGAGAAGAATCACGAGAACTTACCTCGTGTCCAAAGCAGCTCAAGCTCCGTCCACGAGCGTTGTTGTCTGAAGCAAAACACAATATTCGCCATTAAAACTAATTTAAGGTACTTAACGTCCAAATAAATAAAACATCAACTAAAGAATTTCTTGAAACGTCCAACTTAATTATTCGAAGCATATCGATGAACAATTTACGATTGATACCTCAAAACTACAATTTACGAGTTTTTCCCAAAAACCCAAAAATTCCCAAATTTTAACATTCGTCCTAAATCAATCGAATTCGTCCAATAACGTTCAATACGTCCAATATATACTTTATTACGGCAAACCTATTAATTACAAAGCCTAAATCTCGTTTTTTAATCGAAAACCTAACGAAAACTCTAAACGTAAAACTCTACGAAACTCGAAGTTTAACACTCTAAAACTTTAGAATCTTACCTAGAGCGTCGATTAGAGGAGAAAGCACGAAGAAAACAGAACGATCGGAGATCAGAACGAAGGTCGGAAGTGGAGAACTCGTCGATGGCAGAGAAGGAGATCGCAAATTGGAGCTTCCCTGGCGTGAAAATGGTGGAGGAGGAAGGAGAAGAGTGATTTTAATTAAAATTTACTTTGCAAATTACCATTTTGCCCTTCGCACTAATTTCTATTTGTTTCGTCCTTTGTTTCGTTAATTGTTTAACGATTCGGTTTCTCCAAATCTCCATATTTCGCCAATAAGTCCAACTTATTATTTGGGATTTATTAAAACTGTCCGTTCGCAATTCGGACCTCGTTTATTATTTTTTACGAGAACGTCTTTTACATTACGAAAAGTGTATGTACCCGGAATATAGTGTTTAATCTCCGAAAATTCCCATAATTTCCTTAAAATTCCTATTAATCGTTAGGATCGTAATGACACTTTCTTTTCGTGAAACGGATATGATTTGACATATTTACCAAAAATGTCATTATATAATAAAATAACAATATAATATATTATATCCGAAATCCGTACAAGCTGGGTATTACAGCGGCCGGCGTAATCGATGCGAGCACAACCCGTGGAGAGCATAGGTTATGTGTTTTGGGATTTTGGGATAAAATGGGTTGATGGGTGATGATATTTTGATAAAATGTATAAAAATATATATTAGGATGTTTGGTATCTGGATAGGTTGAAAATTGATGTCTTGATGATTTTTTTTTATAGTTTCCGCTATGTATGGATAGTTTCGATGAAAATAGATAGGATATTGATGTTAATGTGTATTTGGGTGAATATAGAAGATTGTGGAATGTTTTGATGAAATAGAATAGATTTTGGATGAGTTTTGGTGATTGGAAAATAGGTTTGTGGTTTTAAGTTGAAATCGAAGTTTTGTGTCGGGAATTGATGATTTAGGTTGGATGTTTGGGTTTTGGATGTGTAATTTAGTTGGTTTATCGATGGACGTTTTGATGATGAAATTTGAAGTGTGTATTAGGTGAAAATTTGAAGAAAAATGGCAAAGGGGGTAGAAAAAGGGGCAAGGAGGCGCGGGTGGTGCGATGGCCGGGCGCCGGAGGCGCGCTGGGCATATGCGCGCGCGCGGGGGCCGCGCTTGGCATGCAGTGCGTGCACCCAGGATACGCCCATCCCGATCGATTGCGCCTGAGGGGCGATCGATCGGCATTTAAGGGTCCCAGGATACGCCCATCCCGATCGATTGTGCCCGAGGGGCGATCGATCGGCATTTAAGGGTCGTTTTTAAGTCGAAAAACGGAGAGGGCCCGATCGATCGGCCTTATGTCCCGATCGATAGGCGATGAAGATCGTTTTTAAGTCGGAATCCAGAGAGGGCCCGATCGATCGGCCTTATGTCCCGATCGATCGGCGCCACACTTGACCCCAACATGATTTTTCCGAAAAATTGAGTTTTCAAAATACGTTTTAACCTGACCTTTTACGACACTTTTTAAACGTATTTTACGAGCGAATCTCAAATATTTTAAAGTATTTTAAGAACCCAAATGTCTAGATATGGATTGAAAGCCCGAGTTCGTTCTCTAATGATTAAACGAATGAAAAGGAAAGAAACGAAACGAAAAATGTAATGAAAGAAAAGAAAAAAAAATTTAAGTGAGAACGAACGAGGGTAATACACATGTACGTATGTATGCACGCACGACATAGGTCGTAGCGGCACCGACACGGAGTCGGGGTCGTCACAATATATTTATAAAAAAAAACATTCACTACCAAGGCAATATTAGAGGCATTCTAAACATAGTTACTAATCTCCCTCTAACTAGTTAGAACTATTATGTATAGCTCTCATACCAAATATATTCCTTTCCTCAAAATGAACCCCGACAAGCTCTACAAGATTCCTGAGGTGGGAAGCGGAGTCCTCCGAACTCACTTGCATGGATCCATTTGAATTTAATTTATTCCATTCTTTAACTTGGTATCTCAAATTAAGATATTTCATATATTTCAAACAATATAAATATTCTAAACATATATATATCATACATTTCAATATTTACATAATTATCTGTCATAGTATTCACATTATGCGGAAGCTATTACAGAGTTGTAGGTCACCACACGTGACTGATCAAAAAGAGTTTATACAATTACTAAATCTGGTCCCAACTCAAAAAGAATATCATCTACCTCGATAGTTCGCCTATGCCTCTTTATCAACCTTATATTGCCTTTGTTTTACTCTCTCGGTGAATGTTTTCGTTATGTGAAAAATATACAATATCCATATAATAAGTTTTACGCTCAGCAAATGAGTCTAGCAGTTAGAATAGCTAACTCATACTTTATCCACACTATCTAGGATCATTCTCCATCCTCCACTTGACAGTGATTATGCTTTGAAATCTAAATTTTAATACAATTATGCTTTGAAATCTATGTCATTTTTATAAAATGTATGTAAGTTCGTATTCAACCTTTTAAAAATCTATCAATCACTGTTCAAACCATTTTCAATAATTAAATCAATCAAATGCAAATATAAACAAGTTTGCACCATTTAAAACCATCTTTTTAAGAAAATTGTAAATGTAAATGTTAAGACGCACTTCACTATAAACTTACCTCATATGACCATCACACATCTCTACAAGTTTTCAGACTTTCTCTGGTAGGGCTGTAGAACCTCTCTTGCATTGCTTCCTCTCGAGATTTAGGGACTTTCAACCCAATGAGAACATATATTTAATCTCCTATTTAATTTCATAGTCATAATCATCTCACACGAAGAGGCAAGTTCAGTTCATTGGGTTCCTGTGTTACAAAGACTTCAACTTCCTCCTTCCTAAAATGTATGCTTTAAAACGTTTATAAAGCAAATGATATGTACGTTTAAAATAACGCAACTCACCCATGCAATTGATATTTAAAACCAATATCAATGTAAACCTCGTTTTTAAAATTTTACGTTTTAATATTTCAATAAAATCAGAAATAAACAATTTTTACAATTCATGATCTAATTTGCATAAAAACGATATCAATTAATTATTTCAATCTATCTAATCTCAACCAATCATAATAATTTCTAAACATATCCAGAACCAAGGTAGAAATTTAAACTATCTCCACCTAATAATGCAATAAAGCTTAAACAAACTATTTTAAACGATAGATTTAGTTACCGTATGTCGGTTCTTTCACCTTACACGAATTTTTCCACCAAATCTATCGATTTTTGCACCAAAATACTCTTCTTAATAAGATGAACAACTTTCTCAAAAGCATAATTTCCAAAACTCTCAATTTCTCCTCTTTTTCTCTCTTTTCCCCTTCTCTCTTTCTCTTCTCCTTTCTTTGCCTTCTCTCTTCTTCTTCTCTAGTTTTTCTTTCTTCTTCTTCACGTAATTCATTGAAGGGCAGCCACCTCACCAAGTTAAAAGGGCTTTTAAGGGTAAATTACCCTTTAATCAGACTTATCCTTTCAAAATGATCATTTATCCCTCAATTTCTTAAAAAATCACAAAATAACCTTGATTAATTAATTTTTAACCACAATTAGTTTTAATCTAACCCAAATTAGATTAATTATAATCTAATTTACTTAATTAATAAAAATTAAAATCTGAAAATCGTATAATTTTTATACATTTTTGTTTAAACGGCAGCGGATCGATTGCCTGCATCAGCCGATCGATCGGCCCTGCTCCTGTTCCAAACCCTTTCATTTTTCAGAAAGGGCGATCGATTGCTCATCAGGGGCGATCGATCGGCACCCTCTCGGGTCTGAGCTCCTTATTTCAACCAATATGGCGATCGATCGCCTATCTTGGGCGATCGATTGGCCCTGTTTTGAAATTTAACAATTTTCCAAATTGTCAAATTTTATCTCTTAATTTATTCTTTCTTCAATACAACTTATATTTATATATCATTCATATATATAAATATCCACAAATACATCATTGTCCATATGGTGTTAAAAGTTCAAACCATTATAAAATCACTCTTACACGCAGTCACACACACGTACATTCTTTCAAATATAACTTTCGACATAAACCCAGTCAACAAATTTACTTTTATGACCGTAGTGCTTCTCGGATTAGATCTACGAATTTATTTTGTATACGCCCACAATAGCTTATATTGATTGTCGTCCTTTCCTATATTTCGATTCAGGCTTCCCTTTTTACCTTGCTAGCTAGATTTTGTGTAATGTTGACATTGAAATATTTTTACCATCGATAATGGAAGGAATACCTCATGTAGGGTGACTTTTAAACATGTCTAAATATTGAGTTGCCACCCATTTTGCTGACACATGCTGATGTTCAATTTTTCGCGCACAATTGTGAATTTCTTTCAAACTCTTTATTTGAAATGTAAGCTCACGTTGCATCTTCGAAGCATGGAATCGTCATTCACATCCATCTTCATACACTGCCATCAGTCGTGGAGCATCACTCTTAATAAATTTTACCCCGTAACCACAATCTACTATTTCGTCTCTAATTTCTTTCAACGAACTATATTTCTTCCCCAAATGAAAAATTGTCGCATAAACGTCATGTACTAGTCTACTTTGGCACTCATCATCCTCCGAGTCACATAATAAACGAAGTTCTTCCTCATCTATCATTTCTGACTTAGAATGCACTTCTATTTCTTCATGATCGAGTGCCTTTAGCATGTCATAAATAGGTGGGAAGTATGCTTCTCATTCCATCTACGGATCACAATTTGTTTCACCGTTTAACTCAAAAGAGGTAGTAGAACTAGCATCCATCGAAGCTGTAAAAGTAAATAAGAGTCACTTTGGTTGATTGTTGCCGGAACGGATTCGGGGAGGCTTTTTCGAGAGCTAGGGTTCACGAACGGGGGGTTGAAATTGCAAAAAAGGGAGGTCGATCTATTTATAATTGTGCAGATCAGTCCATGATCTCTACCTTAAACAGAGAGGGGACCTCCCTGTTTTGCAGAGTGCAAATACTAACACTCTAGAATGGCACCCCACACCTGGGGTGGGGACCCTCCATTCTAGACAGTGCATTTTTTGCACTATGAATGGGGGGTGGTCAAACCCCCTCCCTCTCCTCCTGATCTCACTTAATCGAGATCTGTCTCCCACTAGGAGTTGATTTGTAGCATTTTCAATACTTTGAAGGTGTGGTTGTTTACAAAAATGACTTTAGGATCCTTTTTGTTAAATACCTCATATTTTGATGGTCCAATTAAATATTTCCCTTCTATGTATGAGCAACAGCTACACCTCATCAACATCACCAACTCCAGCAACTCAGCTTAGGCCACCAGCTCCACTCGAGACCACCAAGGCTAATTCCATCAAGCATGGAATCACACCATCACCCATAGCCGCCTGTTTCGACAAAGGTCTCACCCCACTGTATATAAAGTTCTTCTCATTGTTTATGTTAATGTCTGTCACGACTCGTAGCATGTTCAGACAGAAACACCGAGTCTATCAACCTGATTCTAAAAAAAGACTCGATCGTCCACTGCAACGCTTACTTTGTAGTGGAAGATCTAAACCAAAATTAAAATCATAGCCAACATGAGATGGCCAAATTTAAAAGTGATCACAAAATAATAAGATAGTGCAATATAATACAATTCAAATATTATTGTGCATGAAATAGAATATCTCACATCCAATACAATAATACATATCAACAATAGAGTCCTCATCGAAAAAATAAATAAAACACTTGAAATAAAAAGGCAAAGAAGCGAGGACGATCTCCACAATGACTAACTACTCTTGGCCTCCACGATTTTTACCTGAAAAAGAAAAGTCTTTTGGGATGATCGATAACTCAACAAAGAATCTTATTCTCTGCCTAACGCATAAGAAAACTAGTTTTATCATATTATTTAAAAAATAATGAGGCAGTAACAAAAAGCATTGCATGGAAGTTGGTTGTCGGAAATGAAGAGAAAGTAGAAAACGAGTGAGTAAAGGGGAAGACAGGAGCTTGTCAAAGAATAAAATTTTAATTATTTATTTATTATTTTAAATTATTTAATATATATATATATTAAATAAATTCTAAATATCGATTTATTGAAAATACAAACACCTTGTTAAGTCAGGATAATTTAAATTTACACAACCCTATTCAAGTTTTTAACCATGCGATAACTTCCAATTTTTAACGTTTTGACTATTTGACAGAAAAATTGCACGTATACAAACATTGACGAGTTGCAAAAATTCGAGTCGATACAAGTCAAATTGACTTAGAAAAACACAAAATTTACTCAGGGAGTCCCAAGTTTTTTTTTTTCAAGGGTAGAAACCCCAAGACCTTTTTATTAATTAAAATTGGTGAATTTGAACATTATTTCTCATTAAGAAATTTTGTTATCGAAATTTAACCCAAACTCAATGGAACCATTGAATAAATGAGATACTTCCAATCTCTGACTCAAGTTTCCATGTAACTTCCCGCTCATAGTGATTCTCCCATTTAATACGAACCAAGGAAATTTTTCTGTAACGAAGAACTCAAACTTCTCTTCCCAAAATTCGCTAAGGTTCTATTTCATAGGAAATATTCTACTTGATGCGAAGCTCAAGGTAACATTCAACAGGTCTAACATGCACTTCCTTAGCATGGGTATATGGTAAACATTCTAAACGTATCAATAATGAGGAGATAAATCAATTATTTAGGCCACATTACCAATGGTTTCAACAATTTGGAACAACCCAAAGTACCTCGAAGATAACTTTTTGTTTTCACCCCAAACTAACTGATACCACATCTTGGTCGAACTCTCAAAAACACAAACTCTCTACAGGGTAGAATTTAACCTCTCTCATCATAAGATTAGAATAAATCTTTTGTCTATTCTACACTTTCCTTTGACTCAGTCCAACCTAATAGTGAATGACAAGATCTCTCATACAACACTTTGTATAACAAAACATTAATGTTGGTTTGATAACTACTAATATAAACAACTTTTACTAATGACGGAAGATCTATCAAACTATCATCACATTCTAAAAAATCTCAATCTAAGAATGATGCATTGCACTAAAACTCAAATTTGCACCCAGTGACTTCAAAAGAGTTTTGTAAAACTTGGACATGAAACTAGAGTTACAATTAGAGATGATACTAGAGGAAATACTATGAACAAGAACAACGTTAATTCAAACAAGAAATAGTCCATCTAGATCGGAATAGATTGGGCAGACTTGGTCAACCGATGAACAATGATCCACACAACATTGAACTGGGGTGTAATTATGAGAATAACCAAGAAAAAATTCAATGACATCTTTTGTTTTTTTATAGTTCCACTAATTAAGAACTAGACAAGCAAAAGATATCGTAAGATTTCAGCTTATAGTTTCAGCTATGACATTCACCTTTTCTGCCTGATATTCCAACTGAAATCGTAAGCTTCCATTCACGCCATTCATCTACGTTGTCCTAACACCAAATCTTGATGAATGAAATGACACTTCAACTTTTGTGATTTGAGTACACCTGATAGCTCGTACCATGCAAATATTTCTTTTAAAGCTTCATAATAAAAAATTTCACAACTAACTCTAGGACATGAGTTGGACAACTCTGCTCATGGAACTTTAGTTTTTGGGATACATAAGCAAGTACTTTACCTTGTTGCATCAAAATACAACCGAGACCAACTCTTGATACATTAGTATAAACTATATAAAAGCTACTTAATGTCAGGTACTATTAGAAGTGTTGCACTCTCAGCTTGCACTTTAACTCCTTGTATCTACTTTGGAAAAAATCATCCAACTCGAACCTGACACCCTCTTTAGTCACTTGATCAACAACAAAGCTATTGAAGAAAAAAAATATTTAACAGCACGTTGACAATTGACATGGCCAAAGAAATCCATGAATCTCTAACATCACCTGAAGAAATTGTCACTACACACTACTAATTAATGTTAGGAGGAACTACCGAAATCTCTAAACGAGAAAACTTAATCTCGGACATCAAAAAGCTACACTTCTCCCTCTTCGCTTACAACTAGGGCGTGCTTATGAATCAGTTAGGTTCAGTTTATAAGTAGATCTGAACCGAATCGATATATGTCAGTTCTAGTGGTTTTAGAACCAGAATCGGAGTTTTATATGGTAGAAACTGATCCATAATTGAACCAATGGTTCGGTTCTGGTTCTACTCATAATATAAAATAATAAATTTTAAAATTTATATTTTATATAAATTTGATTTTTACTAATATATCTAAAAAATAACTTAGTTACATTATAACCATCAACGCATAAATTACTGATTTTGCAGTTCGAATAAATTTTCATTATAAAATTTCAATTCATCATAGTTCAAAATATAATTTATTCACACTAACAAAGAAAAAAAAAAGCAAACACTTTATTTCAAGTCATTATTGGATACTTATCTCTAAATTAAACAATAAAATTTGAAAATACAAAATTAAACCAACATATTAAATTTTGAATTAAACTTATAATGTGTTAAAAGACAAAAGTAATCAAAATATAATTAAATAATAAAATATTAATTGCAACAGTTCTAATTGGCCAGAATAACCTTTTAGGGTTTTGAATGTGCAAATAAAAAACATAATAATAAAAAGTATTTTTTTGAGTCGTATTTTTAATTGGATTGAGATTTTTAGTGGGCTTTTCAAAGCCCAAAATTTATTAGTTCGGTTTGTTCTAAATTTGAATATTTAGATCATAAAACTGAATCAATTAAATCGGTTGTCAAAAAAATGAAATTGATATCCGATTCTTTATATATTGAAACCGACCCGATTCAGACCGAATCCATAGGTTTCGGTCCGATTCTCAGTTCTGGATCGGGTTTGACCATCCCTACTTACAAATTTCCTTAAAACCTAGACACAACTATGAAATACTCTCCTTTCCAAAATGAGACTTTGATTAGACAAAAGGTTGTCACTGAAGCAATGATAAACCAATCCAAGGATGGTATAAAATCAATCTTTAAGAAGCACAGCCCGACAAAAAACGCTCTAGGAAACTTGGAAGACTCCAAGTTTCAGATCATGCACAATGGATAAATGTTCAAAATTCTACATTATCAATTCTGAAGTAATTACTTCCGAAAAATTGTGGAAACTTAGGCTCTTATACTAGTTTATTTTTAGCACGACTTGAAGGCGAACCTATTAAAAAACGTTAGGTTGAATGACTTGATTCTTAAGGATAACTCGATCGCTAAGCCTAAAACTTAGTTACAACAAAAGAGTTAACTAAAATTAAAATCATATCTTACACGAGATGGGTCAATGTTCACATAGTGATTATAAAATAATAAGATAGTACAATATAATACAACCCAAAAAGTATTGTGCAGGAAATAAAACATATCGCCCAGTACAACAATAGATAACAAGAAAATAACAGAGTCATTACCGAAAGAAATAAATAAAACACTTTAAATAGAAAAGGAAGGAAACGAGGATGATCTCCACAACGACTAGCTACTTCTGACATCCACAATCTTTCCTGAAAAGAGAGAGAATCTTTTAAGGTAAGTAACTAACTTAGTTAGGAATCTATATTTTACTCAATGCATGAGAAAAATTATTTTATCATTTTATTTTTAAAACAATAAGTTAGTGAAAAAATGCAAGGCATGGATTTATATTCATCAAAATCTCTTTTAACTATTTTAAAATAGGCTCCACGAGTTATAGTGGGACAAATCTCAAAAATATTGTTACATATATATAGGTTGTTATAGATCAAATAGTGCCTCCATTGTATCTATAGAAATAGTCCTAGTGGAAACAAAGTTTCTCATGGACCCTCTACACATCGAATGCTTGCAAGACACATGAAAGAAAGACATATTGATTGTTTGTAGACCAGTCATCGCGTAATGAAACAAAATAACACACTCTACATGGGTTTAAGGATTTGCACCTAAAAACACGTCATCACTATCTTATTACTCTATCTCACATAACAACAAAAACACCTTCAAGCAACTGAAAATGTGCAATAAATAAATGACCACAAAACATAGCCCAAAATAACCATATATAATAAAATAAAATATCATGTGTGCGTAAAATAAACATGTAAAATTAACATACATATATAATATAAACATGAACATGTTGTCAAACATGATATACCGAGTTTTATTTTTTAAATATCACAAAAATGAGTTTTGAAAACCACAATGCAGATGTAGTATAATAAAGAAACACCGACCTCGACGAATGTAAAATCTCTCGGTACTCCAAATATAAAATTGTTCGCTTTGCGACGGAGCCCACATAATTTTGTTTTTGGAGTAAGCTGAAAATGTGTTGTACTAGGTAGGGAGATAAACTTATAACCTATGCATTTTGCACTTTTTCAAGTGTACCGTCACTAGTATGGGCTGGACTTTCACAATGAGTTTTCATTGCCTTCACACGGCAGATTGTCACAATGACGATTTTCCCTTTTGTCTAGCCAAAACAACACTCTCAAAAATGAGCTCAAAATTAATAAAATCATTGAAACCTAAAATAAAATCGACGTCAAAATAACGTCGAAACTCAAGGGATAATGGAAAGTTCCTATACCATGACTAAAATCCTAAATCGGAAAGAAACATCAAAAAGGTCGTGAACTTCTTTGAGGCATACATACATTGACAACAAAGCTAAAAACTTTCTATTCTTTACTTTCGACATCTAAAACTCACTAGATACTAAAAGTTTAAGATTTATCTCACATCTGTATATATTGAACCAAAATAAGATTTTCCAACTTAAAAATTCAAAAAAATAAAATTTTAAATCTCACCTTGATTTATGTCAAATGATTGCAGTGAAAATTTCAACAAATAGAAATCAGTGGTGCTTTCAACACGTCAAAACGTTTTACGAAATAAGATATGGTAAATTTTTCGACGTTGTTCACCCGTCCAAAATCAAAATCAAAGTTTCCAACAAACACAATCAAAGTCAACGATTAGAATCAACGGCTAAACCACACACACATGCCAAGTCAATAGTCAATGCCACATCAGCAAGTGAACACCAAGTCAGCGTGACAATGCCACATCAACAGTGGTTGATGCGGGACCAGTGACTTGCGACGACAATATTTTCTAGCCAAGTCGAACGACGGCGGATCAGAATGAAAAAGATTTGTTACCCACCCACGTTAACTTGGGTATAATTTAAATCTACCCAACACCATTTGTTTTAACCACGTGAGAACTTATGATTTCTATTAATTTGACCATTTGACTAAAAAATTACACGTACACTTAGAATGACGAGTTACAAAGATTCATGTCAAATTGACTTCGAAAAACACAAAATATTTATTTACTTGAGAATTTTATTTATTAAAATTAACATTTTCTGTAACTTTGCTCAAACCATGGATGAATCTCTTAATTAGGTAAAATACAAAGATCAAATCAATAAATTAACAACTCGACATCTTAATCGTTGTATTTTTACACATTATTATTACTTAAAACCCGCCTTTCAAGTTGAGGAAGGCGACGAGTAAAGCAGAGAGGAAGCAGAAAAACTTAAGCTTTGATTGCCAAGTTTTGACGACGAAGGTGCGATAATCCGACTACTACTCTTATTCTTTTCTTCTCGATTATTATTGTTAGGTGGGGAGGCCTTGATAAGCAAATCAACCTTTCCATACTCTTCTCTTTCGTGCTTGATTTCTTTAAGCATGGCCGAGACGTCTTTCATGGCTGGCCTTTCCTCAGGAATCGAGTTCACACATAGCAAGGCTATGCCTATTGCTTGAACCATTTCCTCTATTTCTGACTCGGGTCCCGATAGAAGTGACGGGTCGATCACTTCGATTCTCTTCCTTGATCGCACCCAATCCACAATGTGTAGACTGTCTGGTATCGTTGGATCGATTGGTTGTTTTCCTGTCACAACTTCGAGAATCACTACTCCGAAACTGTAAACATCGCTCTTTTTGGTTATCTTTGTCGTGTAGCCGTATTCTGCAACAACATTAGATCAAATCATGATATGTTCTAAGAAATAATTTCATTGTGTCAAAATTTTTGAATAATATTATGATTATCTTCTAACTCTATAATTCAATATTACTTTTTAATGTGTCGTTAATTAATTTGTACAATTAATATTTATTATATCAATTAACGAGTAAGACATAAACCTCTTTTCGTAACTATAAAATTATGATTTCTTGGAAAATAGAAATGCTTATGGTCATCAAGAAAATATAAATAAGAACAATTAAATTATAAAAATGTAGCTGGAGATGGAAGCAATTTACCGGGGGCAATATATCCATAAGAGCCTGCAACTGTGTTGGAAGATCGAGCGAAATCGCCATTTTCGACGAGCTTTGCAAGGCCGAAATCTGCTATGTAGGGCTCCAAATGAAGCCCGATCAGAATGTTATTCGCTTTAATATCTCTGTGAACTATCGGAGGAACGCAATCATGGTGTAGATAAGCCAATCCTTGCGCTGCTCCCAGCAAAATTTGGTTCCTAAATTCCCATTCCAAAGCATGTCCGGTTCTTTCATGGAGGAGACTACCCAAGCTTCCGTTCGGCATGTAATCATACATTAGTAATCTTGTCTGTCGATTCCAGCAGCAGCCTAAGAATCTGACGATGTTTTTATGGCGTATTGAGCCGAGGGTTTTCACTTCGGCGGAGAATGAATCGCAAACTGCGCATTTTTCTTCCTTTTTACTCGCCGCTATTGTTGTTGGCCAGAGCTTTTTTACCGCGATGACGTCTCCGTTGTTCATATCGGCGCGGTACACGATCCCTGAACATCCTTTTCCGATTATATTTGAATCTACTAGGGATTTTAGTATTTCGTCTATTGAAAAATTTAGTTTCTGGAATGGTGTGAATTGCCAAGGCCATGTGCCTCCTGACTCTGAATCGTCATCATCTCTGATGGCGGTTCGTGCTCTTACCACTGCTATTATCCCCATAACTACCATTACCGCAGTCAGGATGACGAGCAAAGTAATTACCAGCTTAAGCCTCCGGGATATCGATCCATCAATTCCATTTCTTTGGATGGAGTCGGACAAAAAGCACGAATCTGTAATTGATGTGCAAAGGCCTTCGTTGCCTGCTATGTCCATTGGAGATAATTGTCGGAAAAGCTTATTGTCGGGGAGGTAACCAGAGAAGTTATTGAAAGAGATGTTAAGAGATACAAGATTATCCAGCTCTGCAAATGGTTTTAGACTCCCCGCGAACCTGTTGTGTGACAGGTCTAGCACAGAGAGTTTAGTGAGTGATGATATCTGTTGCGGGATTGGCCCTGCAAGATGATTGAAACTGAGATTCAGCGCAATCTCAAGAGTTTGAATCAGTCCGATTTCCTTCGGTATGCTACCAGAGAGCTCGTTATTACTGAGATCGAGCAGTTGAAGGCTGGAACAGAGGCTGATTGATGAAGGAATTGATCCAGTAAATGAATTTTCCCTGAGAATGAGCTTGTTTAATGAAGCAAGGCGACCCAAACTTGCCGGAATCGGACCCATAAACCTATTGTCTGTAACATCAAGTACTTGAAGCTCTGAGAGAGAAGATAAAGAATTAGGAAGAGGACCCTCTAAAATATTGTTATGCAGGTCAATCATTTGCAACTCGGAGCAACTTCCAATCTCATCTGGAACAAACCCAGAAAGGCGATTTCCCGAAAGATCAAGAAAATTCAAGCTCTTGAGATTCCCAATTGACTTAGGAATCCCACCAGTAATTCGATTGCTTCCTAGGCGCAACCGAAGAAGAGAGGTTGAGTTGCCAGCTTCCTGCGGTATAGAGCCCGAAATATCATTGGAAATTAGAAGCAGCTTTGTGAGATTTCGGAGCTGAAACAAGCCTGGAGGAATAATTCCGGTGAGTGCATTTTGAGATAGATCAAGTACTTGGAGATTTTTCAAACCAGCCAGAGTAGAAGGAATGCTTCCTTCTAGCTGGTTTTGCCACGCGTAAAACACTGTGAGTTTTGATAACAATCCAAGTTGGGGTGGAATCAAACCAGAAATCTGATTCTTATCAAGCTGCAACTGTAAGAGATTTGTAGCATTTGATAAATTTGAAGGAATCGTCCCAGATACATTGTTATCACTAATCATAAACTCTTCAAGCTCAGAAAGATTTCCTATAGAATGAGGAATAGTCCCAGACAGAGAATTCAAAGAAAGATCAAACTTCCTCAAGCTTTTACAATTACCAATATCTTCAGGAATTGATCCGGTAAGACTATTTTGCCACAAAAACAGTGATTCCAACTTCTGGAGCTTACCCAGCGATGGAGGGAGTGAACCAGAGAAGCTGTTTTCGTAAAGAAACAAGTGGACAAGCTCAGAACAGTTACCTATTTCAGCAGGAATCTCACCGGAGATCATGGTTGTGTAAATGGACAAAATTTGAAGCTTTGTGAGTCTACCCAATGAAGCTGGTAAAGAACCCGAGATTCGAGTTTCAGCCAATCCCAAAACAGTCAAGTTTATGCAGTTTCCAAGCTCATCTGGGATTGTCCCAGTTAGGTCTTTGTTTCCTCCAGCTCGAAGAACTTCGAGGTTTTTCAAATTTCCCAGCTCAACTGGGATGATCCCACTTAGCTGGTTATCGAAAATGACGAGACTTTTCAGGTTAGTGCAGTGGGTAAGCTCTACTGGAATCTTTCCTGTTAACTGATTCGAATTTAGGGACAAACTCTCAAGCTTTTGAAGCCTTCCAATACCTGCAGGAATGTCTCCAACAAGATTGTTCGAGCTAAGGTCGATGATAATGAGCTCTGAGCTGTCGTGGATGTCCTCCGGGATGATTCCAGTGACATTCGAGTCACAAATGACGAGTTTATGAAGAGAGTGAAAAGAAGAGAGATTAAAAGGAAAAGGAAGCTGGAGAGGAATCGATTGGATATTTATCTCTGTGACAAAATTTTGGGAAGAACATGTAATGGAGGTCCAGTTGCATGGATTAGGGTCGAGAACATTCCAGTTAGAAAAGGCAGAAGGGGTGGAAGGAACACTGTGAAGCCATGAGAGGAGGAGAGAAGCTTCATGGTTTGCAGAGAAGGCAGGAGAGAAGAGGAGGAAGAAGATAGAAGAGAAAGAGAAGGAGAAGGAGAAGGAGAAGAAGAAGAAATGCCTCGAGCTAGGCATCAACATTTGCATCAAATTCCAAACCTTTCTTCTCGGGTTTGAATCATTGGGTTTTGCAACCACCCTCTCTCTCTCCCCCTCTTTCTGTGTTTCTCTCTCTAGAACTTGGTCTGTGTTCTTAGCTTTCTTGGTCTGAACTCAAGCTGAAAGAAGTAGGAATATTACTCTCATAACAATGAGGTCACTTCTCTCATCTGCTATACAGAGCAGGAGCAGCAAACAGAGATTTCAAACAAAAAACATTAAAGAAAGGAAACCATGGGACAAACTATTCCTTGAGATCAGCAAAACAGCACCACCTCCGCCATTACCACCCCACCACCTCTCTCTCTCTCTCTCTCTCTCTCTCCACATGTTATATATCATTCTAAAGACACTACATTTCAAGTATAGGTCATTTGAAATACTAAATAATATTTGTCTTAGGTATCTCTTTATATTTGGTACACTGTTTTAAAAAATTAAAATTTAGATAAATAGAAGAAAAGGGTCTAATGATGTAACAGAAGGATTGGTCGAAAAGCTTCGGGCCACCTGTACTCAAAGATCGACCCTCTCTTGGATCTCCATGCAGAAATTTAAGTATGATGAGTACCAACGAACAGTATTAATACACAAGTAGACAGCTTCAACCAATTTGATTAATTGCAATTTGTAACCCTTTTTTGGGGGTTCGGTTACACACTGTCATCCACAATTAATACCACTCTCCACTATCCACTTACCCTGTTTGTTTTTTTCTTCTATTTTTTAAACAAGATAATAATAAGAGTCCATCAATGATCAAACTCAGCAGAGTAGCTTTTTTAAGTCTCTTTAATTAATAAAATTAGAACCATCACAACACATCCCTCGTTTTCAGGAGACGTGGGCATAGTTTTCTAATATTATATTATATTCTCTCTTTGTTTTGGACTTCATTTCCCTAATAATTCTTCTTAGTTATAACCACAATAATTTGCATATCAAAGTATTTGAACTTGCTACGCTGAGCTACAATATTTTTCTCCAAACAAAAAATTTATTTTATGGTGTAATTATGACGCTACGTAAATACATCAATGCATAACCATGCTTCTTTTTAGCATAATAGAGTTGAAAATGTTTCACATTTTAGAAAACACAGCACAATAGGTAAATAAACTTTTACATAATTTTAGCAATATTCACCGATGAATAATGATGGGCCAAATTTTAAAATAAATTATTTTAAAAAAGGGAGAGCTAAAATAGTAGCTTTGAATTTCCATAATTCAAGGGTATAGTGCCTTGGGAAGCTGCCCAATGGAATCTATACACGTTTCTTCTTCTTTTTGTGAGATCTTCTGAGTCACACCCCACTACATCCATTATGGCCTATTCCTTGCCTTGCCATTATATTATAGTCTCAAATGTACTCTACTTTTCCTTTGTTTTGGACAGTTGGATTTAGAAATGAAACACTAACATTATGCACGTACAGATTGATTTTGTAAATGCAAATATATTACAAATATGTTGGCATTAAATTTTTTGGCAAACTCATTTATGGTAATAATATTTTATTCTATTATTTTTCAAATTAGTAGTTTATTTCTTGGTAATAAAGAAATAATCTATTAAGATTATTGGATAGATGAATATTGAAGATCATGAAGATATTAGTGGAAATAAAAATAAGGAAACTTGAGGATTAAGAAAAGTTGTTGAAAAATCTAAAGGCATTTATTTTTTGAAAAACTTTGTTTTGAAAGGCCGATTTGATAAAGATTTGTTGAATTATATTAGACCTTCAGATCACATTAATCATGTGATACTTTCCTAAGTCTTTGGGATCTATATCCAAGTAGTTGGCAATACTTTCCTAAAATATCACACGAGGTGTCACACAACCGATTTGTTGAGATTTTGTTTTCTTATTCTTTGCGGCTTTGAATTTCGATTTGGTAATTGGTTAAACCTCAGATAAGACAGTTACCAATGATATTTAAGCGTTCGTTTTCTAAGGAAGCGACTGACGGATTTATTATTCACGGAAGGAGATTTCTTCATCATTGAGTCGTCGCCGTTCTTTCTCTCCCAACGCTTCTGCGTATGGGTTTGTGATTATTCATTCAGTTCTTGAATGATTATTTTACACACTCTGCTTATGCTGTAAAATTCATCGATTATTCGAGTGTGTTGATTTATTGCATCCGAAGACAACGACCTGGTATTAAAAACGGTGTCCCAGAAAGCAATCGCCTTTATTCTTCATTAAAGCTCAGTCTCGGGAGGAGGCTGCATTTGAACTCGGAAGGAGTTCTGTTTATTGACAAGGGGAGCTTGTCTTTTTTATCATGGGCAAGGGGATCTTGCCATACACGAATTCCAGGAGGAGTCATCAACAACAAGATGATCTTATTGCTTTTAGATCTCAGGAGAGATCGATCTAAAGTCAAGAGGAGCTCGCAAAAACAGTTTCATTGGGAAAGTTAGGAAGTGGCCGCGACAAAGATAAGAGGGAGTCTTTATTTGTTTAAGTCCGTTTGTCTTGTAACTTTGTGAACTCGTGAAATATTTTTATATCTGGGCGTGGCCCCGCAGACGTAGGCGATTTTTCGAACTGCGTTACCAACCTCCTGTCTCTTTAATTTCCGCATATTTATAATTGTCCATCATTGCATTAATTATCGGTGTCACACAAAACACTCTGTGTGACATCGCATAACTGATCTTCATCTTTCAATTGGTATCAAAGCGAGTCGTTTCTGTTTCTTAAGCGGGATCTACGAGACAAGATCACAGTTCGTGTGCGATGGACTCTATGAAAGAAGGAGGCTCTACAATGCGTCCACTGTTAATGGATGGAAGTAATTATGCTTATTGGAAGGCGAGGATGAGAGCATTCATTAAAGCTATTGACGAAAAAGCCTAGAGATCTATCTTAACATGATGGAATCACCCTATGGACACTAATGCAGAAGGTATCACATCTCCAAAACCCGAAGAAAATTGGTCCGTAAATGAAGATGTTTTGGCACACAGCAATTCAAAGGCTCTCAATGCTATCTTCAATGACATTGATCCTATTCAGTTCAGACTCATCTCTACTTGTGAATCAGTGAAAAAGGCATGGAAAATTCTTTAAACCATCTATGAAGGAACATCAACCGTAAAGCTGTCCAAGATGCAAATGCTAACTACTAGATTAGAGAATCTGAAGATGCGCGAAGACGAGAGTATTAGTAAGTTCAATGTCAAACTATGTGACATAGCAAATGAAGCGTTTGCTCTCGGTGAGATGTTTCTCGAAGAAAAACTTGTAAGAAAAACTCTACGGTCCTTGCCACAACGATTTGCCTATAAAGTCACTGCTATAGAAGAAGCCAAATATGTCTCTAAAATGAAGTTAGAAGAATTAATGGAATCTCTTAGAACCTTCGAGATGAATCTTGGAGGAGACAGGAAAGAAAAGAAGGCAAAAAGAGTTGCTCTAAAAACCGAGGCACAAAACTTCAACAAACATAATAAGGATGACTTGGAGAATCTCTAGCCCTGCTTTCAAAGAATTTTAGCAGATTTATGAAGAGATTTGGTAGAAATACTCGTGGTGTCAAGCACAATGTCACTAACTTCAAAAATGGTTCTTCAAGCAACAAGAAGCATAAGGAAGAAACTCATGTATCTGCTCAACCATTCAAGAACAAAGGCATTCAGTGCAGAGAGTGTGAAGGTTTTGGGCATATACAAGCAGAATGTGCTAATACCTTGAAGAAAAAGAAGAATTCTCTAAACGCAACTTGGAGTGAGGATGAGTCAGAGAAGGAAGATGAATTTCAGAGCAACCATGTGGCACTTGTTGGTAAGACAGAACATAAAGAAAATGATGGTGTTCTACATGGTGTCACAGACAACTTTTCCAATTGTAACACCCGGTTTATTAGAATTAAAATAACCTATTAATCTTCTAAGCGTGAATTTTATAGAATGAAATTAGGGGTAAAATCAATTAGGTTAATGAGTAACTAAGTGAGGGCATAAGGGTAATTGTCAATTTATGTTATGGATAACGTATTTAAGGAAAGATTGAATGAGGTATAGCCGTCATACTCATTTCACTCTCGGTTTTCAGCTCAACCCAGCAGAGCTCTCTAGGCGATTTCCTCACAGATTCCTCCAACCAAGGTGAGTTTAGATTCGATTAATTGCTGATTTTAGTACCTAGGTAGCTTAAGGATCCCAATGTATGCATTTTGATAATGTTGCGAGTGAGAGATTCTGCTTGAGGATTAGAGCAGAATCGGGAATGTTAGATAAATAGAGATGCCAAACCCACTCCTTAGATTTCTAAATAGCTTAGATTGAGGTTTAACATTCTGTTTATGAATATAGGTGAACAAACCCCCAAAGTAGCTCTTAACCGAGCATTTGCTAAGAATCCAGGTAAGTGAAGTTTGCTTGTGCCTTCGGGCCTACATCACAGAACATTAGGATTTTTGTGTGTTTGAATGTTTTCCTGTTTCATGCATCATATATTTGAAAGTATACGAAAATGAGTTTACATGTTTTGATATAGTGAGGAAGTGAACATTCTGAAGTGATTTATGTGAAACATTTTCTGTTAAGGGAACTAATCCAACCCTTAATGAGCCAGGGATCATACTTTGGGAAAATTGATCCAACTCCCAATTTCGAAGTGGATCTGAACATTGATCAGTATATATATATTCACTGTTAGGAGAATTAATCCAACTCCTAATGAGACAGGGATGTTCATACTTTGGGAGAGGTGATTCAACTCCCAATTTAGAGAGGAATCTGATTATAACGATGAATATGTAACAGAGATGAGAAAAGTAGAAACTGCATATTAGGATATTGTGTTTTCAGCTTTTCATACATTTTTGCTTTACTTGCTTAGCCTTAGGATAATAGATGAGTTTTGTGATGTAGGTGTCGTGAATTCATCAGGTGAATTTCCTGAGTTTGTGGATGAATAGATGAGGTTGGAGGAGCACCTTCATGCTACTGATTTAGTGTCTGGTGAGGCGGTTTAACTGGTGTCTGTTGAAAGGAAGGTTTAATGAATTAAGTCTCAGTTGAGTGGTTGTTGAGTCTCTTTTCCTAATGACAGAAGTAGTTCTGATGTTTAATGTTTTTGAATATATTTTGAAGTTTCCGATAATTACATTCTATTGGTTTTAACATTTGTTTTTACTGAATTTCGAGAAATGTAGGGATTTGAATGGTTTAAAGTGTTTTCAGTACCATGTGTAAGTTTTCTCTGGCAGACAAAGTTGTTTTTGACTTAGTTTTGTTCTCTATCGGTAGATGATGTCTATTGGTAGAGGTTGAGTTATAGTTTTGTTCTCTATCGGTAGAGGACATCTACCGGTAGATGTTGAGTTGTTGTTAAGTCATTTATCGGAAAAGTCTTTAGTGTGCCATCGGAAGGTGTAGGATTGTGGTACCGGTAAAAAAAGGGTGTTACGTTTTGTCGTTAGTAATCGGTATATGAAGCTCATCCTGTCGGAAGAAGTATTGTGAAATTTTGTTGTTTTGTCATCGGCAGAAGTAGTCTGCTGACGTCATCGGTAGGTGAAGCTGTGTGTGCAGTCGTGCTGACTTCATCGGCAGATGGAGTTGTGTTGACTTCATCGGCAGATGTGGAGTATAGTTATGTTGACTGTCGGAAGATGTCTTTGTTTTATTTATCTTCTGTTGTACACGTCATCGGTAGATGCAGTCTACCGAGTGATATCCTTGTTGTACACGTCATCGGCAGAAGCCTTCTGTTTTCTATTCTGCTCTTTCCGTTGACTGGTCGTCGGTAGATGTGTTTGTCTGTTGAGATTTTCCCGAGTATTCTATATTTAAATCTTTTATTTTCCTTGGCCGATTACTTCTTAACAATTTCAACGATCATTTCAATAATATCTTTCACAGTATTGCTTAGCTTATTTGTTTAAAGGATTTTCGCTGCAAGTTTTCCGCTGCAAGTTTTAAAGTTTATTATTCAAAATTTTTAGCCACGTTCGAGTATTTGAGTAACAAACCGGGTTCAGAAAACCCGGGGCGTTACAGTTTGGTATCAGAGATATTCAGTTAAACCGTTCAAATGATTACTCATCAGTGCTAATCGTCGCATGGGAGTACTCCAACAACTGTAAGTGTTTAAGTTAATTTTATTATTAGATATTTATGTGAATAATTCATCTTGTCTAGGAATATAGTGAAATGTCTAGACGACCAGGAAGACCAAGAATACCAAGAGAGACACCAAATCCGAGGAATGAGGAAGACTCTAGTGTGATTAGGCAGCTGACTGAACTGATGCACCAGCAGACAGACATAGTGCGTCAGCAGTCCGATCAGCTAGGTGTGTTGTTGAGTCGGGAAGCACAAGGGAGTGCTAACTCTGGTTCTAACAGTGAGAATTCTGGAGATAGGTTCCGGAGACTAAGACCACCCACGTTTGATGGTCAGTCAACTGATCCAGTTATTGCTGAAGAATGGCTTAGGTAGATAGAGAGCATGTTCAGGTGTGCCAACATTGGAGAGGGGGACAAGGTCACGTTGGCAACATTTCATCTGGCTGGAGATGCTCAACTTTGGTGGGAAACTATTGAGACCGCCACTGATGTTTTGGCGATGCCCTGGTCTCAATTCAAGGACATTTTCTATGAGAAGTATTTTAACAGCACTGTCCAGACTGCAAAGAAGTTAGAATTTCTGAACTTGAAACAGACAGGGTCTGTAGCCGAGTATTGTAGGCAATTTGAGTCTCTGTCCAGGTTTGCTGGACATTTTGCTTACATGGATGAGGAAAAAGTGTTTAAGTTTGTGCATGGACTGAAACCTGAGATTTACCGAGGAGTTAAATTCTGTGGAATTAAGGGTTTGACATTAAGTGAAGTTGTGTCCACTGCTCTGGAAGTGGAAGAAGCTGAAAGGAAGTGTGCTGGACCGAAGGAAGCCCCACAAAGGTTTGTTCAGCCACATCCTCATAGAGGAATGAAGAGGCCTAGTGAAGGCCAGAGCAGCCAAGGGTCCGGTGGGAAAGTACAGAATGTTAGGAATTTCCCCCAGTGTCCCAAGTGTTTGAAGAACCACCTTGGCGAGTGCAGAATGGGCTTTGGTAAATGTTTCAACTGTGAGGAGGTTGGACATACATTCAAGGAGTGCCCGAAGCCTAGAGTCACCAGATGCTTCAATTGTAACAAAGTTGGACACATTAGTAGAGGCTGCCCAAATCCAAAGAGTGGCCCTGCTTTGATCAAACCAAGAATATTCTCCATGATGGAGTCAAGTGAAGAACAGCCCGCTGTTGTGTCAGGTACCATATTGATCAATTCTGTGCCTGCTTTTACTTTATTAGATTCTGGTGCAACGCATTCATTTATTGCATCTGCATTTGCTGATAAGTTAGATGTACAGTTTACCCCTTCCATGCATATGTTTAATGTTGCTTTACCCTCTGGAGAAAGCATGCACTCTAACCAAGTGATGCTAGACAGTGATGTGTTGGTAGGAAATGTGAGTTTACCTGCTGATCTTATTGTTATGGATATTTTGGGATTTGATGTGATCTTAGGAATGGACTGGTTGTTTAAACACCATGCCACAATTGATTGTAGGACTGGAATAGTTAGTTTCCAACCCCTTGGTAGTTTGAAACATACCTTCCAAGCTTCAGAGAAGAGTAAGGAAATGTCTGTTATGACTTCTTTAAATTTTAGACCTTCACCATGCAAGGAGTACTTGTGCTTCTTGGCATGTGTTCTAGATACACAACTTGTAGAAAAGGCAACTTCTCAAAATATCCTTGTTGTCCAAGACTTCCCAGAAGTGTTTCTAGATGACCTTCCCGGTTTGCCACCAGATAGAGAAATTGAGTTTGTTGTAGATGTCTACCCTGGAGCAGAACCTGTGTCTAAAAATCCCTATAGGTTAGCACCTGCAGAACTCAAGGAATTAAAAGAGCAGTTGGAAGAATTGTTAGAGAAAGGGTTCATACGCCCGAGCTTTTCACCGTGGGGTGCGCCTGTCCTTTTTGTCAAAAAGAAGGACGGATCAATGCGCATGTGCATCGATTATAGAGAACTGAATAAGTTAACTGTTAAGAACAAGTATCCCCTGCCTAGGATTGATGATTTATTTGACCAGCTCAATGGTGCAAGAGTTTTCTCTAAGATTGATCTGAGGTCAGGTTATTATCAGTTGAAGGTTAAATCTGAAGATATCCCAAAGACTGCCTTTCGCACAAGGTATGGGCATTATGAGTTTTTGGTTATGTCTTTTGGTTTGACAAATGCACCAACAGCATTCATGGACCTTATGAACAGAGTGTTTCATGAGTATTTGGATAAGTTTGTCATTGTGTTTATTGATGACATTTTGATTTATTCTAGTACTAATGAGGAGCATGCAAAGCATCTGAGTTTGGTGTTAGAAACACTTAGACAACACCAGCTTTATGCTAAGTTTTCCAAGTGTGAGTTTTGGTTGGATAGAGTTCACTTTCTGGGTCATGTGATCTCTGGAGATGGAATATCAGTCGATCCAGCCAAGGTTCAAGCAGTTAAGGAATGGCCCCAACCGAAGAATGCTACTGATATTAGGAGTTTTGTTGGACTAGCAGGATATTACAGAAAATTTATTGAGGGATTTTCAAAGATTGCAACACCCCTCACTCGTTTAACTAGGAAGAATATCAAATATGATTGGACAGAAGAGTGTGAAATTAGTTTCCAGACTTTAAAACAGAAACTGACCAATGCTCCAATCCTAACCCTTCCTGCTGAGAATGGTAAATTTAGTATTTATTGTGATGCATCCAAGATTGGTCTTGGTTGTGTGTTGATGCAAGATGGAAAGGTAATAGCCTATGCTTCTAGACAGTTGAAAACTCATGAGAAGAATTACCCTACACACGACTTGGAATTAGCTGCAGTGGTTTTTGCACTTAAGATTTGGAGGCATTACTTGTATGGACAATCTTGTGAGATATTTTCAGATCATAAGAGCCTGAAGTATATCTTCACACAGAAGGAATTAAATATGAGGCAGCGCCGGTGGTTAGAGTTTGTAAAGGATTATGACTTTGAGATTAAATACCATCCCGGCAAGGCAAATGTAGTAGCCGATGCTTTGAGCAGAGTGACAACATCAGTTTCAGCATTGATTCTTGACTTACCATTAGCCTTAGAATCTGAATTCCTAAAGTTTAATCTAGAGGCAGTATCCAATGTAACAGCTATACTTTCGGCCATAACCTTAAGACCTACAATTCTTGAGAAAATAAAGGAAGCTCAGTCAAATGATGATGAATGCAGCAAGTACAAGTCAAGTATGGATTCTACGGACAATTTAGACTTTAACTGTTCTTCTGATGGAATCCTTAAGTTTAGAAACAGATGGTTTGTTCCTGCCATTATGGAACTTCGGAATGAGATTCTTTTTGAGGCTCATTCTTCTAGATTCTCAGTCCACCCTGGGAGTACGAAGATGTATAAGGATCTTAAACAGCATTACTGGTGGCCAAGTATGAAAAGAAGTGTGGCAGAATATGTAGGATCATGTTTGTGTTGTCAGCAGATTAAAGCCGAGCATCAGAGACCCTCAGGAACATTACAACCTTTACCAGTTCCTGAATGGAAATGGGAACAAATAACCATAGATTTTGTTGTGGGATTACCTAGGACAACTAAAGGACATGATGCATTTTGGGTGATAGTTGACCGTTTGACCAAATCATCCCATTTTCTGCCTATGAAGATGACATACTCGATGGATCAACTTGCTGAGTTGTATGTTCAGGAAGTTGTTAGATTGCATGGAGTTCCAAGCACCATAGTTTCGGACCGAGATGCTAGATTTACATCTAAGTTTTGGAAGAGTCTGCACAAGGCAATGGGGACTCAGCTTAGTTTCAGCACAGCTTTCCACCCTCAAACTGATGGACAATCTGAAAGAACCATTCAAACACTGGAGGATATGTTTCGTGCATGCACATTGGATTTTCAAGGTTCTTGGAACAAGTACCTGTCCTTAGTAGAATTCTCTTACAACAACAGTTTTCAAGCAACCATAGGTATGGCACCGTATGAAGCATTGTATGGACGAAAATGCAGATCACCCTTGTATTGGGATGAAGTTGGTGAAGTACAGTTGCTTGGTCCTGATATTGTGCAGCAAACTGTTGAGAAGGTTGCTCTCATCCGTCAGAGGATCTTAACAGCTCAAAGTCGACAGAAAAGCTATGCTGACCGAAGACGTAGAGAGTTAGAGTTTGAAGTTGGTAGTGAGGTTTTTCTTAAGGTATCACCATTCAAAGGAGTTGTAAGATTTGGGAAGAGAGGGAAGCTTAACCCAAGATATGTTGGACCTTTCTCAATCTTGAGGAGGATTGGGAAATCAGCATATGAGCTGCAATTGCCAGACTCTATGGAAGGAATCCACAATGTGTTCCATATTTCTATGCTTAAGAAGTGCTTGAGGGATCCATCTCAGATTGTGGAACAGCAGAACATTGAAATTCAACCTACACTGACCTATGAGGAGAGACCAGTAAGGATCTTGGATTATGCAGTGAAAGTATTACGCAACAAGGAAGTTCCACTAGTGAAAGTCTTATGGCATAATCAGAATATAGAGGAGACAACTTGGGAGCGCCAGCAAGACATGATGGACCAGCATCCAAGATTGTTCAGGTACTGAATTTTGAGGACAAAATTCTTTTAAGGAGGGTAGATTGTAACACCCGGTTTATTAGAATTAAAATAACCTATTAATCTTCTAAGCGTGAATTTTATAGAATGAAATTAGGGGTAAAATCAATTAGGTTAATGAGTAACTAAGTGAGGGCATAAGGGTAATTGTCAATTTATGTTATGGATAACGTATTTAAGGAAAGATTGAATGAGGTATAGCCGTCATACTCATTTCACTCTCGGTTTTCAGCTCAACCCAGCAGAGCTCTCTAGGCGATTTCCTCACAGATTCCTCCAACCAAGGTGAGTTTAGATTCGATTAATTGTTGATTTTAGTACCTAGGTAGCTTAAGGATCCCAATGTATGCATTTTGATAATGTTGCGAGTGAGAGATTCTGCTTGAGGATTAGAGCAGAATCGGGAATGTTAGATAAATAGAGATGCCAAACCCACTCCTTAGATTTCTGAATAGCTTAGATTGAGGTTTAACATTCTGTTTATGAATATAGGTGAACAAACCCCCGAAGTAACTCTTAACCGAGCATTTGCTAGGAATCCAGGTAAGTGAAGTTTGCTTGTGCCTTCGGGCCTACATCACAGAACATTAGGATTTTTGTGTGTTTGAATGTTTTCATGTTTCATGCATCATATATTTGAAAGTATACGAAAATGAGTTTACATGTTTTGATATAGTGAGGAAGTGAACATTCTGAAGTGATTTATGTGAAACATTTTCTGTTAAGGGAACTAATCCAACCCTTAATGAGCCAGGGATCATACTTTGGGAAAATTGATCCAACTCCCAATTTCGAAGTGGATCTGAACATTGATCAGTATATATATATTCACTGTTAGGAGAATTAATCCAACTCCTAATGAGACAGGGATGTTCATACTTTGGGAGAGGTGATTCAACTCCCAATTTAGAGAGGAATCCGATTATAACGATGAATATGTAACAGAGATGAGAAAAGTAGAAACTGCATATTAGGATATTGTGTTTTCAGCTTTTCATACATTTTTGCTTTACTTGCTTAGCCTTAGGCTAATAGATGAGTTTTGTGATGTAGGTGTCGTGAATTCATCAGGTGAATTTCCTGAGTTTGCGGATGAATAGATGAGGTTGGAGGAGCACCTTCATGCTACTGATTTAGTGTCTGGTGAGGCGGTTTAACTGGTGTCTGTTGAAGGGAAGGTTTAATGAATTAAGTCTCAGTTGAGTGGTTGTTGAGTCTCTTTTCCTAATGACAGAAGTAGTTCTGATGTTTAATGTTTTTGAATATATTTTGAAGTTTCCGATAATTACATTCTATTGGTTTTAACATTTGTTTTTACTGAATTTCGAGAAATGTAGGGATTTGAATGGTTTAAAGTGTTTTCAGTACCATGTGTAAGTTTTCTCTGGCAGACAAAGTTGTTTTTGACTTAGTTTTGTTCTCTATTGGTAGATGATGTCTATCGGTAGAGGTTGAGTTATAGTTTTGTTCTCTATCGGTAGAGGACATCTACCGGTAGATGTTGAGTTGTTGTTAAGTCATTTATCGGAAAAGTCTTTAGTGTGCCATCGGAAGGTGTAGGATTGTGGTACCGGTAAAAAAGGGGTGTTACGTTTTGTCGTTAGTAATCGGTATATGAAGCTCATCCTGTCGGAAGAAGTATTGTGAAATTTTGTTGTTTTGTCTTTGGCAGAAGTAGTCTGCTGACGTCATCGGTAGGTGAAGCTGTGTGTGCAGTCGTGCTGACTTCATCGGCAGATGGAGTTGTGTTGACTTCATCGGCAGATGTGGAGTATAGTTATGTTGAATGTCGGAAGATGTCTTTGTTTTATTTATCTTCTGTTGTACACGTCATCGGTAGATGCAGTGTAATATCCGGCTTGTACGGATTTTTGGATATATTATATTATATTCATATTTTATTATATAATGGCATTTTTGGTAAATATGTCAAATCAGGTCTGATTTATGAAAAGAAAGCGTCATTACGATCCTAACGATTAATTGGAATTTTGAGGAAAGTTTGGGAATTTTCGGAATAGTAACGCTATATTCCGAGTAATTACCTCTATCGTAAAATAATTGTCGTTTTAATAAAAATGGTAAACTAGGTCCGAATTGCGAACGGACAGTTTTGTTAAATCCCGAATAACAAATTTGACTTATTGGTGAAGTATGAAGATTTGGTGAAAATGAATAGCTAGACGATTAATTAACCGAAGGACGAAATCAATATAAAAACTAAAGGAGGGCAAAAAGGTAATTCGTCAAGTTAATATTTTTATAAAAATCAACTTTTCTTCGGTCAGCAGAACACTTCTGCGATTTCATTTCTGTTTTCTCTTTTCTCTCTCGCAAACCCTCTCTGGCCGTCGACGTTCCTCACGATCCGACCTCCGGTTCTCTTCCGTTTTTCCTCCGTCCTTCACGTTTCTTCCTCCAATCGACGTTCTAGGTATGTCTCTATAGTTTTAGAGCGTTAGATTTCGAGTTTCGTAACGTTTAAATAATTAGGTTTTAGTTAGGGTTTTGATAAAAATCGAGATTTAGGATCCGAAACTCATAGATTTGCTGTGATTAAGTGTATAAAGGCTGTATTGAACGTATTGGACGAAGTTAAATCAATTTGTGAAAAAGTTTAAAATCTGAGAATTTTCGAGTTTTCGGAAAAGTTCGTAATTCGAGAATTTAGGTGCCGAGCGTAAATTGTTCGAATAAATAGCTCGATAAATCGGATTAGGACTTTTAGAAATTTCCTTGGTTAAGGTTTTGACAAATTGGACGTTTATTGACTCAAACTCGTTTTAACGTCAATCCTTGTAAATTGTTTAGGTAAACAGTGCTCGTGGACGAAGCTTGGATTTCAGCGTGCACGAGGTAAGTTCTCGTGATTTTCTTTGGCCGATTGGCCTACACCGTACGTCGTGGTCTCGAGGAGTTTTGGAGATGCCTTTAGTTAGTTTTACTCGGTTTGGGTAGCTAGGTCTTAGGAGTTTATAGTTTATGCTTTTATAGTTTTGATGGTACCTGATATTGCTTGTTTACTGTAAGTTATTGAACTATTCACGCATCACCTGTTTTAAAGTAAAGCATGAAAATAAATTTCCGCACAGAGTTTTAAAGATAACGTAAAGCATGGCCCTGGCCGAAAGGCGTATTGAGCATAGCATCGGCCGAAAGGCTTATTGGCCGAAAGGCGTATTGGCCGAAAGGCTTATTGGCCGAAAGGCGTATTGGCCGAAAGGCGTATTGGCCGAAAGGCTTATTGGCCGAAAGGCGTATTGGCCGAAAGGCGTATTGATATAACTGTGCCGAAAGGCGTATTGTATTGGCCGAAAGGCGTATTGATATAACTGTGCCGAAAGGCGTATTGTATTGGCCGAAAGGCGTATTGATATAACTGTGCCGAAAGGCGTATTGATATAACTGTGCCGAAAGGCGTATTGTATTGGCCGAAAGGCGTATTGAGCATTGCATAGTAAGATAAAATAAAGCATGGTTTATCGAACTCATACGCACAGCATGCATTGCATTTACGAGTCTTACTGGGATTCATCTCATAGTGTATTGTATGGTGTAGGTGACATAGACTTCGAGGTATTAGGTGAGGACGATGTCCCTCCACCTGAGGCATGATTCAGTTGACAGAGGATGGCTGCGGTGGTGTGCTGGCGCAGTCGAGGCTTAACCGACCCGTGGGAAGTACGTACAGAGTTTTGAGGGTTTTATGGACATTTTGGGCTGTTGGATAGTATGTATAGATATTCTAGGATGTTTGGTACTGATAGATTATAGGTTTACATAATGGTTCAAATGTTTTGGTAAATAGTATATAGAAAATGTTTTGGTTTAAAGCTTTATTTAATGTTATGGAAATGTTTTGAAATGTTATAGGTTTGATACGGGTAAGCCCGATTTTTAGAGCTATCCACGCAGTTGGATTTCGCAAAGTCCGTTGTGAGTGGGTTGAGTGTAGGATATATATTTTGGGTCGAGTTTATGATTATTGATGAGAAATTGGTACGAAAACAGGGGATTTCAGAGAGAGAGTTGGGATGTTGGGATGAATTGTGTTGCTCTCTGGAATTTTAGTTTCCAGAGAGTTTAAGTGCAGAAAGAAAAGAAAGAAGCAAAGCAGGCGGAGGTGGAGGCGTGCAGCGATCGAGCGCTGCCAATGCAGCGCTCGGGCGCCGCGATCGCTGCGGAGCGCAGCGCCCAGTCGCTGCGCATTGCAGCGATCGTGCGCTGCGATCGCTGCCTTATGCAGCGATCGAGCGCTGTGATCGCTGCAATGGGCAGCGATCGAGCGCTGCCTCCTGTCTTCGGCAGAATTCCAATTTTGCCCTCCCATTTGTTTTACTCTGTTTATTTAGTTTTAATTGATTTAATTTAATTTTTTTAACTTTATTTAATTGTTTTAAGTTTGGTTTTAAATGATTTTCAACAACGCTAATGATTTCAAATTCGGTTTAGGTTCCGCTTAGAGTCTATTTAAAGTATAGAGTTTATTTAAAGTGATTATTGGGATTAAAAAAAAAACAAATATATATGTATAGTACGGAAATACGGGTACAGTATTAGGGTCGCTACATGCAGTCTACCGAGTGATATCCTTATTGTACACGTCATCGGCAGAAGCCTTCTGTTTTCTGTTCTGCACTTTCCGTTGACTGGTCGTCGGTAGATGTGTTTGTCTGTTGAGATTTTCCCGAGTATTCTATATTTAAATCTTTTATTTTCCTTGGCCGATTACTTCTTAACAATTTCAACGATCATTTCAATAATATCTTTCACAGTATTGCTTAGCTTATTTGTTTAAAGGATTTCCGCTGCAAGTTTTAAAGTTTATTATTCAAAATTTTTAGCCACGTTCGAGTATTTGAGTAACAAACCGGGTTCAGAAAACCCGGGGCGTTACACCAATAGTAGTGATGAAGACGAAGAAGCAGTCACAGAAGAAGATCTTATTGGAGAATACAAGTTTCTTCATGAGAAATGATCTGAGCTTGTTAAAGTAAATCAACATCTACACATCCAGATTAGAAATTTGAAAGATGAGAAGAACAATTTTCAAAATGTGATTGTTGATTTGGAGACCAAACTGAAAACAAGTCAGGATGAAGTTAATGATCTGACCAATGAGATAAGTCTCAAGAAGAAGAATGTCAAAATGCTGAATTCGGGTTCTTCTAAACTGGATGATATTCTAAACATCAGCAAATCAAGTGTAAATCGGTCTGGACTGGGATTCAAAGGAGAAAGTTTAGTCTCACAAACTGTAGCAGTGAAGGAAAATTACTCTATATTGAAATTCATAAGGGAAAGCTTGGTGTCACAGCCAGTGTCAGCCAAGGGATTTGATTACAATGGAAAGTAAGTTGCAAGAAGAACTCCAAGAACTGACAGAAAATCAAATTCTTGTGACTCCTATTATATTTCCAGAAGTGAAGGTAACAAATATGTTTCTGTGTGTCATTATTGCAATCGCCGTGGTCATATTCGCCCTAAATGCTTCACCTATCTTGCTGACCTAAGACTAGGTACTGTTAGAAATGCTTCTTCTTACAGATTTTCTTATCAAAAATGGGTGAAAAAATCAAGTTTGAAGTGTAATGTTACACATCTTTCACTAAAGGCAATTGCAACGAATGCTGGTATTTTGATAGCGGATGTTCTAGACACATGACAGGTGAAGAGAAATATTTGAAGAACATCATACCCGAAAGCGTGGGAAAAGTAACATTCGACAACGGTGTCTCAACTCATGTCATTGGAAGGGGAACACTAAATGTCCCTAGTCTACCAAAGTTGAGTAATGTTCTTCTGGTGGATAGTCTGAAATCTAATCTAATCAGTATTAGTCAGCTGTGCGATTAAGATCTGAATGTGCAATTCACACGTGAAAAATGTGTGGTGTCCAATCAAAACAACAAGTATGTTATAGAAGGAGTTAGATCTTCAAACAATTGTTATCTTATTTCTTCCTCATCTACTTGCTTTCGATCGAGTATGGAAGACACTATTCTATGGCATAGAAAGCTAGAACATGTTAATTTCAGAATGCTGGAAAAGATTGTTTCAAAAGGTGCTGTTTGGGGAATTCCCATATTAAAGTTTGATGAAGACAAATTATGTGGACAATGTCAAATTGGAAAGCAAACCAAGGTGTCACACCCGATGTCACAGTCATCGACAACTACCCGTGTGCTTGAATTGCTCCATATGGATTTAATGGGGTCAGTGCCTGTTGAAAGTATTGGAGGAAAACAGTATGTCTTCGTTACTGTTGATGATTTCTCACGCTACACATGGGTGGAGTTTCTTAGAGAAAAGTCCGACACTTTCAAAGTTTTCAAATTAATGGTACTCGACTCCAACGTGAAAAAGATTGTGACATCATGAAAATTATTCGCATCCACAGTGACCATGGGAGAGAGTTTGAAAATTCTAAATTCTCGGATTTCTGTAAATATCTAAGAATTTCTCACGAATTCTCGGCACCTAAGACTTCTCAACAAAATGGAGTCGTTGAAAGAAAGAACCATACATTGGCAGAGATGACTCGAGTAATGTTACACGAAAGGGATGTTCCTCAAAAATTATAGTCTGAAGCTATGAATACCGCTTGTTATACCATAAATCGGGTGTATCTCCAAGGAAAAACTTCTATGACACCCTATGAGATATGAAAAGGTAAAACTGAATCTTAATTATTTTCATTCGTTTGGCAGTATTTGCTTTGTGTTGAATGACAGGGAACACAGGGGGAAACTTGATCCCAAGAGTGATGAGGCTATCTTTCTCAGTTATGTTACAAATAGTCGTGCTTATCGAGTTTACAACAAAAGAACTCGAACTGTCATCTAATCTGCAAATGTTCAAATAGACGACTCTCTGGACACAACATATAATCCAAAAGAAGATGCAAACCAGATTTCAAATAATGAAGGCAGTAGTGTTCCAACCGGTGTCTCAAGCGGTGTCACAGATCAGACTGAGACAATTGATGAAACAGAGGTGATTACTTCACACAACAGGCAACTATCCACACGTGTTCAAAAGAATCATCCTACAAATGAGGTTATTGGTGGTCTGAATGATGGTATACGAACCAGAGATAAGCCGAGGGTGAATTATCAAGAAATGATTCAAATGACATGTTTTACATCAACTATCGAACCCAAGAATGTGAAAGAAGCATTACTAGATGAATACTGGATATGAGCTATGCAAGAAGAATTCAGTCAATTTTCCCGAAATCAAGTTTGGGACTTAGTACCGTGTCCTCCCGATATGAATGTTATTGGTACTAAGTGGACCTACAAGAACAAGAGCGATGAGCATGGCCACATCACTCGCAACAAAGCTCAGCTAGTTGCTCAAGGGTATTCACAAATTGAAGGAATTGATTTTGATGAAACATTCGCTCCGGTTGCTCGTCTTGAATCTATTTGTCTATTATTGGCTATTGCTTGTGTTATGCGGTTCAAGCTATATCAAATGGATGTGAAGAGTACTTTTCTCAATGGTTTTCTTAATGAAGAAGTATATGTTGCTTAACCAAAGGGTTTTGAAGACCCTCATCATCCTGAGTATGTCTACAAGTTGAAGAAGACATTATATGAGCTCAAACAAGCCCCTCGAGCGTGGTATGAAAGACTCACGCATTATTTATTGTTGAAGGGATATGAGCGAGGGGGAGTAGATAAAATCCTTTTCATTCGCTGTGACAAAGGTCAGTTTTTATTCGCTCAAATTTATGTTGATGACATAGTGTTTGGCTCGGTGTCACAGGTGATAGTGGATGAATTTATAGCTCAAATGATTGGAGAATTCGATATGAGTATGGTTGGATAACTCAATTATTTTCTTGGACTCCAAATTCAGCGAGAAAATAATGGTATTTTTATTTCTCAAGTCAAATATGCCAAGAATTTATTGAAAAGGTTTAAGCTCGAGAATGCCCGTCCTAGTAGAACACCCATTGGGACACATGAGAAACTCTCCAAAGATGAAAAGGGAATTGTTGTTGATTCGCGTTTATATAGAAGTATGATTGGAAGTCTCTTATATCTAACTACTAGTCGACCAGACATTTGCTATAGCGTGGGTTTATGCGCTCGATTTCAAGCAAATCCGAGAGAGTCTCACCTAGTGTCAGTCAAGCGGATTCTCAAATATGTTAGCGGAACAACCGACTATGGTATATGGTATTCATTCAACTCAAATGCAAATCTGATTTGTTATTGTGATGCTGACTGGGCTGGTAGTTTTGATGATCGAAAAAACACTTCTAGTGGATGCTTTTACGTGGGACACAAGTGTCATGGTTCAGCAAGAAGCAAAATTCTATTTCTCTATCTACTGCCGAGGCAGAATATATTGTAGCAGGTAGCAGCTGTACTTAGCTTCTTTGAATGAAACAAATGATGCAAGACTATGGTGTCACACAGGGTGTCATGACACTCTACTGTGATAATTTGAATGCTATCTACATTTTTAAAAATCCTGTTCAGCATTCTCGAACCAAGCATATTGATACACAACATCATATTATTCGATCTCTAGTGGAGGACAAAATTATTAATTTGGAGCATATGGTGACCGAAAAATAAATTACCAATATTTTCACCAAGGCGTTGGATGATGTAAGGTTTGAAGAGCTGAGGTCTGCCCTAGGCCTCTGTGTTATGTAAGTTGGTTATTGCTGTAACACCCTGGAATTTTCCTCAGACATGAGTTGCCCTTAGATTTAATTACGTTAGAAGGGTATAACAATGATCATAGAATTATCATAAGCATTTGATTTAAAAGGAGGAGGTTGGAGAGAAAATGATAGATTAAGGTAGATTGTTTTGTGTAATTGTTATTTTAAATAAAAGAAAAGGAAAAAAAACCCGGGGGTGTTACAGTTATGGTATCAGAGTCAAATGGTCGAGTCGTTCAAAGGATTACCTAACAATGCCATCTGTCATGCAACGTGCTTCACCGACTATAACTATTTCTTTTAAGTTTAGTTAGTTTATAACTAAAATTAGATTGCATTAACTTTGATTAGGAATAGAAAAGAGATGCCGAGAAACCCAAGACAGCTGAGAAATGAACATGAGGATTCAATCAGGCAACTAACAGAGTTAGCTAGTATGCGGTCTCATTTGTTGGGGGCACTATTGAATCGGGAAGGGCAGGGGAACCTTGGAGCGGGTTCAGTGGAGAAAAGTTCAGAAGATTGAAGCCTCCGACATTTGAAGGCCAATTGTCGGATCCAACTGCTGCTGAAAGATGGATTCGTACAATCGAAAACATGTTCAAGTATGCCAATGTGGAGGAGGGAAACAAGGTGACATGCGCGACATTTCACTTGTCAAAAGATGCTCAATGCTGGTGGGAGACAGTAGAGGCCACCACAGCTACCCATGATTTGACATGGAAAGAGTTCAAAGAAATATTTTACGATAAATACTACAACAAGACAGTTTAAGCTGCGAAGAGGATGAAGTTTTTGCAGTTGAAACAGGCTGAATCAGTAGGAGAGTACATCAGATAGCTTGAATCGTTATCTCGGTTTGCAAGTTATTTGGTGAGAAAGGATGAAGATAAAGTACTCCAGTTTGTGCAAGGGCTAAAGCCAGAGATATACAAAGGTGTGAAAATATCTTGAATTAAGGGAGTACCGTACGCAAGAATTGTAGCCAAAGCACTAGAAGTGGAGGAGGCGGATGTTAAATGTATTAAGCAAGGAGAAGCCACCATGAGACTTTTTAAGGAGATCACGCCACAGATGAGTAGAGGAGGATCTTCTTCACAGCTGCAGGGAACCAAAAGGCCAGGCAGTAACTTAAATGATCAAAGGGGAGGAAAGAAACCACAACAATGGGGGAAGCACCCTCAATGTCAGAAATGTTTGAAGTACCATCCAGGAGAATGCAGATAGTTTGTAGGCAAATGCTATAACTGTTTTGAAGCTGGCCATCTTTCACGAGACTGTCCAAAGCCGAGGGTTAACTGGTGCTTCAACTGCAACGAGACCGGTGATATAGCCAGAGACTGTCCCGCAGCAAAGAAGGGTCCAGCCATGGCGGCACCTAAAATTTTTGCTATGATTGAGCTGGAGGGTGAAGATCGACCAGCTGTTATTTCAGGTACGGTACTAGTTAATACAATGCCTGCTTTTACGTTGATAGACTTGAGTGCATCACACTCCTTTGTGGCAACGGCCTTCACAGTAAAATTAAATTTGGAGCCAAAGCCAGTTGGATGTATGTATGAAGTGAAGCTACCGTTTGGTGAATGCATGCACTCCGATCAAGTGGTGCATGATAGTGTGGTATCAGTAGGGACGAAAAACTTGCCTGCCAACTTAATTGTGATGGGAATAACCGGGTACGATGTGATACTCGAAATGGATTGGCTGTTCTGACACTATGCAACAATTGACTGCAGGGCCGGGACTGTTAATTTCCACCCTCGAATGGTGGGAAGCATTCGTTGCAGGACATGAAGAATATAAAGAAGTTATCCGTAATGGCGCCCTTGATGCTCGAAGATCTTTAATGGGTGAGCATCTTTGCTTTATTGCAACAATTTTAGATGCTCAGTTTCAAGAAGAGACAAAACCTCAAGATATTTTAGTAGTTCGTGATTTTCTTGATGTATTTCTGGACAATTTGCCTAGTTTATCTCTAGACTGGAAAATTGAATTCGTGATTGACACATATCCCGGAGCAGAACCAATGTCGAAGAAACCTTACAGGTTGGCTCCGCTAGAATTGAAGGAGTTGAAAAAGCAATTGGAAGAACTGATAGATAAGGGATTCATACGCCTTAGTTTTTCACCATGGGACGTGCTAGTTCTGTTTGTGAAAAAGAAAGATGGGTCGCTCCGAATGTGCATTGACTACAGGGAACCTTACAGGTTGGCTCCGCTAGAATTGAAGGAATTGAAAAAGCAATTGGAAGAACTGATAGATAAGGGATTCATACGCCTTAGTTTTTCACCATGGGACGCGCTAGTTCTGTTTGTGAAAAAGAAAGATGGGTCGCTCCGAATGTGCATTGACTACAGGGAGTTGAATAAGCTGACCATTAAGAACAAGTATCTACTGTCAAGGATAGACGACTTATTCAATCAACTCCAAGAAGCTCGGATTTTCTCGAAGATAGACTTGATGTCATAGTATTATCAACTGAAAATCAGGTCGCAAGATATACCGAAGACAGCTTTTCGGACGAGATACGAGCACTATGAATTTTTGGTAATGTCATTCGGACTGACAAATGCTCCAGTCGCTTTTATGGACCTGATGAATCAGGTATTTTGAGAGTATCTCGATAAATTTGTCATTGTATTTATCGATGATATCTTGGTCTATTCCCGTAACAAAGATGAACATAAGGAGCATCTAAAGACTGTTTTGCAGACTTTGAAGTGGCATCAACTTTATGCGAAGTTCTCCAAGTGCGAGTTCTGGCTGTATATAATCCATTTCCTTGGACATGTGATTTTCAGTGGAGGGATATCGGTAGATCCAGCTAAGATACAATAGATCAAGGAATGACCTCAGCCATCGAATGTCAGCGAGATTCGAAGTTTTCTGGGGTTAGCTGTTTACTACAGAAAGTCTATTAAGGGCTTTTCAAAGATTGTGACACCCCTGACTCGGCTGACAAGAAGGGATGTCAAATATGCATGGTCGGAGGATTGTTAACATAGTTTTCAAATGCTGAAGCAGAAATTGACTACAGCTTTGGTGTTGACACTACCGGTGGCGGATGAGAAATTCAGCATTTACTGTGATGCTTCAAGGATCGAATTGGGTTGTGTATTGATGCAGAACAGAAATGTGATTGTCTATGCTTCCAGGCAATTAAAGTCTTATGAGCAAAATTACCCAACCCATGACTTAGAGTTAACGGCGGTGGTGTTCGCGCTAAAAATCTGGAGGCACTACCTTTATGGACAACAATGTGAGATATATCAGATCACAAAAGTCTGAAGTATATTTTCACTCAAAATGAGTTGAATATGAGACAACGACGGTAGTTAGAGTTCGTGAAGAACTATGACCTTGAAATCAAGTACCACCCCAGCAAAGCTAATGTAGTGGCGGACGCATTGAGCCGAATTTCAACCTCAGTTTCAGCAATGAAGGCCGAGATGTCAATGGCGTTGAGTACAGAATTTTAAAGGTTTAATTTGGATCTGGTTTTGAATGTAACAGCGGTGTTATAAGCCTTATCACTAAAACCTACAATTCTTGAGAAAATTAGAGAAGATCAACATGAAGACCCAAAGCGCAATGAATTCAAGTCGAGTATGGTATCTAATGACATAACCGAGTTCAACTATTCAGATGATGGAATTTTGAAGTTTCAAAATAGATGGTACGTTCCAAATAGTGACAAACTTCGGAATGAAATTTTGTCAGAGGCGCACTCTTCAAGGTTTTCCGTTCATCTCGGAAGCACTAAAATGTATAGAGACCTTAAGCAACACTATTGGTGGCCTAGCATGAAGAAGTCTGTAGCAAAGTATGTAGAGACATGCTTGATCTGTCAGCAAATTAAGGCTGAACACTAGAGGCCTACCGGAAAATTGCAGCCATTACCGGTTCCGGAATGGAAGTGGGACCAAATATCTATGGATTTTGTTGTTGGGTTACCCCTGACGACAAAAGGATGCGATGGGATATGGGTGATTGTGGATCGTTTAACCCAATCAGCCCATTTTCTGCTGGTAAAGATGACCTTTAACATGGACCAGTTTGCAGAATTGTATATTCAGGAGATATTGCGGTTGCACGGAGTATGTGATGACCCGAATATGCACGTATGGGTACGATGGCTGCACGAACCGGAACCCGGATGGCGGTACGTCCGCGCGGGCGAACCGGAAGGTGACAGGTTTAAAGAGGGGGTCGTCACAATCCCACATCGCTTGGGGAAGTATGTGAAAATGAAACATATGTAAGAGATCCCTCCTAAGATAGTAAGACGCGTTTGGGAGCACGATTGGCAACAGATCCCATAAGAACTCTGAAGTTAAAAGTGCTTCAGCGAGAGCAATTTTAGGTTGGGTGACCTTCTGGGAAGTTCTCGCCAAACAAAGCCGTGAGGGGAGGATATTGGGCCACGGCCCAATCCCCAGAGCGGACAATATCTTGCTGGGAAAAGGAGTCATTACAAATGGTATCAAAGGCTGTACCGAACCAGAAATGTAGCCAACGAGGACGTTGGGCCCCTGGGGGGGTGATTGTGATGACCCGAATATGCACGTATGGGTACGATGGCTGCACGAACCGGAACCCGGATGGCGGTACGTCCGCGTGGGCGAACCGGAAGGTGACAGGTCGTAAAGAGGGGGTCGTCACAATCCCACATCGCTTGGGGAAGTATGTGGAAATGAAACATATGTAAGAGATCCCTCCCAAGATAGCAAGACGCGTTTTGGAGCACGATTGACAACAGATCCCATAAGAACTCTGAAGTTAAAAGTGCTTCGGCGAGAGCAATTTCAGGTTGGGTGACCTTCTAGGAAGTTCTCGCCAAACAAAGCCGTGAGGGGAGGATATTGGGTCACGGCCCAATCCCCAGAGCGGACAATATCTTGCTGGGAAAAGGGGTCGTTACAGAGTACCGACTTCAATTGTATCGGACAGAGACCCGAGATTCACATAAAAATTTTAGAAGAGTCTGCACAAGGAAATAGGGACACGGCTGAATTTCAGTACGACATTTCATTCCCAGATAGACGGACAATCTAAACGGACCATTCAGATTTTAGAGGATATGCTTTGAGCCTGTGTACTGGAGTTTCAGGGTTCGTGGAGCAAATATTTACCTTTGGTAGAGTTCTCGTACAACAACAGCTATCAGGCTACGATAGGTATGGCTCCATACGAAGCTCTATACGAGAGGAAATGCAGATCACCTCTCTATTGGGATGAAATCAGGGAAGCTAGCTTGATTGGACCAAAAATCGTGCAACAGACGACCGAGAAGATCAAATTTATTCAGCAGCGAATATTGATAGCTCAAAGTCGACATAAGAGCTATGCCGATAGAAGAAGGAAAGAATTGGAGTTTGAGGTGGGAAATTAAGTCTTTCTAAAAATTTCACCGTTCAAAGGAGTAATGAGGTTCGGGAAGAAGGGTAAGTTAAGCCCGAGACACGTTGGACCATTCTCGATCACGAAGAGAATCGGAAGAATAGTGTACTAGTTGGAGCTGCCAGCTTCTATGGAAGGAATTCACAATGTTTTCCATGTATCAATGCTAAGAAAATGCATCCAAAATCCGTCACACGTCGTGGTGCAGCAGGATATTGAGGTACAATCAATGTTAATGTACGAAGAAAAACCAGTGGAGATTTTAGATCATGCAGTGAAGACATTACGTAACAAGGAGATTCCACTGGTGAAGGTGTTATGGTGTAATGACAATATAGAAGAGGCAACATGAGAAATACAGCAAGACATGATGGATTGTTATCTTGAGCTTTTCAGGTACGTAAATTTTGAAGACAAAATTTTTTTAAAGAGGGTGGAGTGTAACATCTGGGAATTTTCCTCAAACATGAGTTGTCCTTGGATTTAATTACGTTAGAAGGGCATAACAATGATCATAGAATTATCATAATCATTTGATTTAGAAAGAGGAGGTTGGAGAGAAAATGATAGATTAAGGTAGGTTGTTTTGTGTAATTGTTGTTTTAAATAAAAGAAAAGGAAAAAAAAAACCCCCCCCGGGGGGGGGGGGGGGGGGGGGGGGGGGGGTGTGGGGTGTTACAATTGCTTTCATTTATTTAAAAAAAAACAAAAAAAATATATGCTACTTGCATTAGGCGTTTGTTTTTATTTTTTGGGCAACCTATTGTATCACCCCTTGCAGAAAGTGATCATTCTTGATATTATCTATGGAACAACATCGTATGTGATATGAGAAATTTTGTTATCCTTATGAAAAATTAGAAGTTTATATTCGATGAAGATTGGAGCAACATTATTCTATTGGCTTTATTTCCCATCTTGCAGATATCAGAATTATTTTTTTCAAATGATACATGGGAGATTATGTGATTTATGGAAATTATGTAGATTTTCGGATTTATTTTCTGAAAATTTCCTAAAAACCTGGGATTTTTTTTATTATTTCTGGGATTTGAGGGTTCTTTATGAGAATTTATTGATATATTCCAAGTTTAAAGAATTTCCCAGAATACTCTCTTTCTTCTTCTTCTTCTACAATCGGCAATCTAGGGCTTTTTACTGTTTCTCTTCGCAATGGTGTTTATTGAAGAAGTTTCCGATGACCAGTTCACAGGCAGTGTCCCAGTGCCTGTCTCAGAGAAGTTGTCGAGTTCAGCATTAACAATGGTGGTTTATTCGTCGCCTTCTCCGTCGGGAAATCCCTCTGTTTACGAAAGGGAAACTCCAAAAATTACAGAAGATGCAGTTCCCATCCGACAGATAGACGCTTCAGGGATTAGAAGGAAATTTCAAAAAGCAAGTGCCGATAGATTTAAAACAAGCTATGTGTCTCCTAAGGCCCCTAAATGATCCAAACTCACTCCGGCTTCAAAGGGAAAACGACCGAGAGTCGAAAAAACAACTTCTTCTGATAGCTCCTGGTCGCAAGAAGAAGTCATTGAACTTGATATAGACAATGAAGGCGGATTCGTTGAAACACCTTTAAAGGAATCGACTAGGAACTTTCAGTCGATTTCCAGAAGAAAATCTTCAAGGTTAACTGCTCCCAAGTATTCTAAGTCCTCTCCTCCGAAATCCTCGAAACCCACTGATTCAAAATACTCGAAGCCCACAGCTCCAAAATCCTCAAAGTCCTCTGCTCCAAAATTGTCAAAGCCTTCATTGCAAAGATTCAAAAACCTACTGCTGTTAAGATTTCACAATCAAGTCCCTCCAAAACTCCAAAATCCAAAAAGCTGAAGTTCAGCATAAATCCAACAATAAAAGACTATACTCGCTCCAAAACTACCACTCGAGGTGAGTCAAGCGCCAACACCAGTAAGTTCCCTGATCAATGTCCTGTAGAAATTTTTAAATCAAAACTGCATGCTAGCCGTTGGGCTAATTTTTCAAAATGAAATATATGGTCTAAGAGGAAAATACATGAAATAGATTTCTCTCAGTGTGAGGCCATTGTATACCATCTGATAGGATTGGAGAAAACATTCAGAGACATAAAGTCATTCGTCCTGAAAATTATTCAGGAATTTTACTGCAATTTAGATTCCAATGTGAAAAATCCTACTCATTACAGTTATGGTCATGTATTTGTTCGTGGACATGTCTTTAACTTCACTCCTTCTGTCATTAATGATTATTTGTGCATCAAGATATCTGATTCTGAGAATTTTGCGGCGGGTTATGACAAAATAATTTTTGATGTCATTGGGGGTGTCAGAAGAATTTGGTCCCATGGAAAAGATTTTTTAGGCTCACAACTCACAGTAAATTATGGAATCCTTCATAAGATTGCCATGAGAAACTGGATACCTACATCCCATGGAACTGGGGTGAATAAGGCAATGGCCGCCTTACTATTTAAAATTGGAAATTCAATTTCTTTCGACCTTGGGAATCATTTATTTGATCAAATAATGAAGCATGAGGATGGCAAAAATGAAAGGTTAGCTCTTCCATTTCCTAGTCTTATATATGGTGTTTTGTCTTCTCAACAATCTTTCATTTCCTAGTCTTATATATGGTGTTTTGTCTTCTCAACAATCTATTATAAGAGAGAATGAAGTGTTGTATGTGGATAAAGAAGAAATTCGTATTAGCTACAAATTTTGAATGGCGGAGCACATAAATGATCTTGAAGGTTTTTGTAAAGGACTACCTATATCTGAATCAAGAACTGACTCTGCTTTGTTAGCTAGGTCTGTTAAATTCTTAGTAGATGTATCAAAATCGATAAAAAGTCAAATTTCTGTTCTTGAAAAACAGAAATTTGTAATCTCTGTACTACTAAATGATATCTACATGAAAAATCCACACATGGATGCGTCAAATCCAAAGGACAAGTCGGCTGCAGAAGTAGGTACATCTGGTGTTCCACCGGATGTCACAGGAGGTGCCTCAATATTCCAGAGAATGCTGATGATCCAAATTCTACAAGTGGGATGGTTACTTCAGATGATCCCATTCATTGAGTATTATTGAACTACTTCTTTTATTTTTTGGTTTTTGGATACTTCTTGGTTAATTTGTCTGTTTCTAGATATTTCCTCTATGGATGATATGTTGCCTCTGGATATTACCTCTATGGATTATATGTTGCATCTGGATATTATATTTTTCATGATATTGATTATCTCTCTATGATGCTTATATGTGCTCATATGGTGATTTTGGTGGTTATTTGGTGATTACGGTATTTATATGGTGAGTATGGTGCTTATGTGGTGATTGATATTCCCTTTTATATCTTGTTTTATATTTTTATGGCAAAAGGAGGAGTATTTTGATGATGATTGAATTATATTTGATGATCTATTAAAGCCACCTGTCACGTCCATAATACTGTACCCGTATTTCCGTACTATTTTTTTTTTATCCCAATAATTTCTTTAAATAAACTCTAAGCGGAACCTAAACCGAAATCGAAACAAGAATCGAAATCGGAACTAAATTCTAACTTTTAAAACAATTTAAATAAAACTTAAAACAATTTAATTAAAACTTAAATTAATTAAATAAACTAATTAATAAATAAAAAAAAAAAAAGAGGCGATTATTCACCCATAAATGGGGCGAATAATCGCCCCAGCCTGTGGCGATTGCTCGCCACAGTTTGTGGCGAGCAATCGCCACTCCCTCTGGATTTCTCCAGAGGGAGGCGATTGATTCGCCTGGCTTGGCGATAACTCGCCAAGCCCACTGCCCTCTACTTCAATCCTTCACTCATTTCCTTCAATTTCACCGACATATAACTACAATTTCACAATACGACTCCCCAATCCAATAAAATCAAATAAAACTCGCTCTAATTCTCATTCTTTCCACACTTAACCATTCACCTAATAAACGACTCGAAATACATTTTAAAACTAAGAATATTTTCATGAAAACGAACTGCATGGGTACGTTTAAAACCTAAACAAATCCTCCTGTTTCAAACCACGCAATTCCAAAATACATTCAATGAAAGACTTTTCCAAACCATTATAAAACAGTTTCAAAAACATCAACCTATACATATATACCTATCAACTATCCGGAATCAAACAACCTAAAGTATTTCTATACAAACATCAGCCCAAAAAGTCTCAAACCCTCAAAATCTATACATACAGTCCCCACGGGTCAGGTAAGCCTCGACTGCGCCAGCACACCACCGCAGCCATCCTCGGTCAACTGGACTCAAGACTCTAGAGGAGGAATCTCATCCTCACCTGGTTCCTCGATATCTAGATCACCTACACCATACAATACACTATGAGATAAAAATCTCAGTAAGCTCTAGTAAATGTAACTATATGCTATGCGTGTGAGTTCAGAAATCATGCAGCATTTTCTTTACTTTACTCTGTGGGTGTCACCGAGATCTCAACCTCCTAACCGGAGAGAGCACATCCTGCAGTCGGACTACTCTTTCCAGCTAGAAGAGGGGGGTACACGCTTACAACACGTACAGCCGTGCCTGAGCCCCATCTCACATAACCTGTAAACTGTATGCCTTTCGGCCTGTATGCCTTTCGGCCCATTTTAACTATATGCCTTACGGCCCATTCTATTCTTTACTTTATCTTTAAAACATTTTGCAGAAATTCATTTTTCATGCTTTTCTTTAAAACACGTGATGCATGAACAGTTCATAACAGAATTTAAACACTCAGCATACATACCATCAAGACTGTAAAACAAAATCTATAAAACAATTAAACCTAACTACCCAACCAAAACATTATAAACTAGTGCGTCACCAAACTCCTCGAAGCGACATTCGACGTACGGTGTAGGCCAATCGGCCAAAGAAGAATCACGAGAACTTACCTTGTGTCCAAAGCAGCTCAAGCTCCGTCCACGAGCGTTATTTGTCTGAGGTAAAATATAACGGTCGATGTTAAAACAATTTAAGCTTCTAAACGTCCTAATTAACAAAACCTTAACTAACGAATTTCTTAAAACGTCCAGCTTAACTGTTCGGAGCATATAAATGAACAATCTACGATTGATGCCTCGAAACTACAATTTACGAGCTTTTCCTAAAACCCGAAAATCCCTATTTTTTAACATTTTCACAAATTGCTATAACTTCATCCAATAATCATCTAAATTCGTCCAATGCGTTCAATATATGCTTAATCACAGAAAAGCTATTAATTTCGGACCCTAAATCGCGTTTTAAATCGAAACCCTAAACGAACCTAATTGTTTAAAACTCCGAAATCATCGAAATAAAAGCTCTAAGATTGTAGGTTCATACCTAGAACGTCGATTGGAGGCGAAAGCACGAAGAAAACGGAACGAACGAGAGGAAAACAGAGGTCGGATCGTTGGATTCCGTCGGCGGCCGAGAGAGTTCGCGAGAGAGAAAGGAAGAAACAGAGAGGAAATGGCGTTCTGGAGAAGAGAAAGAAAGGCTTTGCCTTTTAATAAAAAAATGATTTGTCAAAAGACCAAAATGCCCTTAGCTCTTATTTCTTTTTGTTTCGTCCTTCGTTTCGTTAATCGTCCAGCGATTCGACTTTTCCAAATTTCCATATTTTGCCAATAAGTCCAACTTATTATTTGGGACTTAATAAAATTGTCCGTTCGCAATTTGGACCTCGTTTGCTATTTTTTCCAAAACGTCCATTAAATTACGATAGAGGTAATTACTCGGAATATAGCGTTATTATTCCAAAAATTCCTATAATTTCCTTAAAATTCTTATTATTCGTTAGGATCATAATGACGCTTTCTTTTTGTAAAACGGACCTAATTTGACATATTTACAAAAATGTCATCCAATAATATAATAATAATATAATATACGAGTCCGTACAACTGGTTATTACATTCCACCCTCCTTATTCAGAATTTTGTCCACTAAATTAAATCATACTAATAACTCAGGATATCTAGTCATCATATCCTGCTGTCGTTCCCACGTCGCTTCTTCCACCTCGTGGTTCCGCCATAGGACTTTGACTAGCGGAATCTCTTTGTTGCGTAGAACCTTGATGGAATACTCCAAAATACGTACCGGCCTCACCTCATAGCTCAAGGTAGGCTGTACCTCGATCTCTGTAGCCTCCACGATATGCGACGGATCGCGCAAGCACTTCCGAAGCATAGATACATGAAATACGTCGTGGATACCCTCCATAGAAGCCGGAAGCTGTAATCTGTACGCCAGCTTCCCGATCCTCTTCAGAATAGGAAAGGGCCCCACATAACGAGTGTTTAACTTACCCCTCCTTCCAAATCTCGCTACGCCTTTGAACGGAGAAACTTTAAGATAGACCTCATCGCCTTCTTCAAACTCTAGCTCCCTCCGTCTGGTGTCAGCATAGCTCTTCTGTCTGCTCTAAGCTATCTCTATACGCCATCGGATGATGGCAATCTTATCTGCCGTCTGCTGTAGAATCTCAGGATCAACGATGCTGGCCTCGCCAACCTTGTCCCAATATAACGGAGACCTACATTTCCGACCATACAGCGCCTCGTACGGTGCCATGCCAATGGTAGCTTGGAAGCTGTTGTTGTACGAGAACTCAACCAGGGGTAAATATCGGCTCCACGAGCCCTGAAACTCCAGCACACATGCTCTGAGCATATCCTCAAGAATCTGATTAGTCCTCTCTGTCTGTCCATCAGTCTGAGGATGAAATGCCGTGCTGAAATTTAGCTGAGTCCCCATAGCTTTATGCAGGCTTTTCCAGAACTTCGATGTAAATCTCGGATCACGATCTGAGACTATGGAAACTGGCACACCGTGCAGTCTGACAATCTCCTGCACATATAGCTCTGCGAGCTGATCCATCGAAGAGGCCATCCTCACAGATAAGAAGTGGACCGACTTTTTCAATCGGTCCACAATAACCCATATGCCGTCATGGCCCTTCGTCGTCCTCGGGAGCCCCACAATAAAGTCCATGGAGATCTGCTCCCACTTCCACTCCGGAATCGGCAGTGGTAACAATGTTCCGGCCGGTCTCTGGTGCTCAGCTTTCACCTGTTGACAAACCAAACAGGTCTCAACGTACTTGGCCACCTCCCTTTTCATGTTCGGCCACCAGAAATGTTGCTTTAAATCACGGTACATCTTAGTACTTCCCGGGTGCACAGAATATGCCGAAGAATGTGCCTCAGCCAATATATCCTTCTTCGGATCCTCGTCATTAGGCACATACCACCTATGCTTGAATCGTAGAATACCATCATCTGATAAATGGAAATCCGACGAGTCTCCCAATGTCATGCTGGATCGAAGCTCCTCACACTCCGTATCGTTCTGCTGAGCCTCACGTATCCGATCCAGAATAGTCGGTCTGAGAGAAATGTTAGTGAGCATGCTGGACAACTCTGCCACTATCTCCACATCGAATCTCTCAATCTCAGATCGCAGCGTAACTGACATCGCTGCAAGAGAAGGCTGACTCGCAGAAGACACTCTACTCAAGGCATCAGCAACCTTGATCGCCTTTCCTGGATGGTATTTGATATCAAAATCATAGTCTTTGACAAACTCAAGCCATCGTCTCTGTCGCATATTCAGCTCCTTCTGCGTAAATAAGTACTTCAAGCTCTTGTGGTCAGAAAATACCTCGCACTGCTGCCCATATAAATAATGCCTCCATATCTTCAGTGCGAAGACCACAGTTACTAACTCAAGGTCGTGCGTAGGGTAATTCTGCTCGTACGGCTTCAACTGCCGAGAAGCAAAAGAAATAACTCTCCCCTCCTGCATCAATACACAACCGAGTCCCACTTCAGACGCATCACAGTAAATACTGAATCTGACACCTTCAACAGGTAGCGCCAGTACTGGAGCGGAGGTCAATCTCTGCTTTAGCTCCATAAAACTATCATCATAAGCAGATGACCAAATAAATCTCTCGTTCTTCCGAGTCAATCGAGAGAGAGGAAGTGCGATCTTTGAGCATCCCTCTATAAACTTCCGATAATAACCGGCCAACCCGAGAAATCCACGCACCTCACGTACGTTCTTCGGTTGTGGCCAATCTCTGACCACCTGAATCTTGCTCGGATCCACAGAAACTCCGTCCTGTGATATAATATGGCCAAGGAAGCTCACTCTGTCAAGCCAGAACTCGCACTTAGAAAACTTTGGATACAGCTGGTGCTGACATAGGGTCCTCAGAACAATCCTCAGATGCTCCTCGTGTTCTTCCTTCGTCTTAGAGTAGATCAATATGTCGTCGATGAAAACCACCACGAACTTGTCCAGATACTCCTTGAAGACACGGTTCATCAGATCCATAAACGCTGCAGGGGCATTAGTAAGTCCAAAAGACATGACAAGGAACTCATATTGCCCATACCTCGTTCGGAAAGCCGTCTTCGGTACATCATCCATCCGGACTTTCAATTGATTGTAACCCGAGCGTAGATCAATCCTCGAAAATACTCGGGCACCTTGCAGCTGATCAAACAAATCGTCAATCCGCGGCAGTGGATACTTATTCTTCACTGTGAGCTTATTCAGCTCCCTGTAATCAATGCACATCCTGAGGGTCCCGTCTTTCTTCTTGACAAACAGAACGGGTGCACCACAAGGCGATACACTGGGTCGAATAAATCCATTCTCTAACAATTCGTCAAGCTGAGTCCTCAAATCTCTCAACTCAGCTGGTGCCAACCGATACGGGTTCTTAAACCTCGGCGCGGAGTTTGGATAGACATCGATAGTGAATTCGATCTCCCGGTCTGGTGGTAACCCGGGAAGATCATCAAGAAAGATCCTAGAGAACTCTCTGACGATAGGAATGTCGCTCGGCTTCAATCCGCTGAGCAACTGACAATCAAATACAGAGGCCAAATAGATAGAGCACGCACCTTTAAACTGCTCGTTGACCATCATGGAATAAGAAATAGGCGAGCTACTCAATCTGCTCATCGCCTGATAAGAAAACTCAGCTTTACCCGGGGGTCGAAAAGTGACAATCCCGGATCGACAGTCGATGGTGGCGAAGTGCTGCGATAGCCAATCCATCCCTAAAATAAGATCATAATGCTCGATGCCCATAACAATAAGGCGAGCATAGAGAGTACGGTCCCCAATCAAGATAATATTGCCCAGGACTACACGGCTTGACTGCATACGCTCTCCTGAAGGTAGCATCACAATATACTCGCATTCTGCTAACTCAGGTGCAAGCCTCAATCTCGATACACAAGCGGTGGAAATAAAAGAATGCGTAGCCCCCGTGTCTAATAAAGAAAATACAGGAACACCAGTAACCAATATAGTACCTGCTATCACGGCAGGCTGATCCTCGTTATCAACATCACCAGGCTCGATAAAAGCGAAGATCCTGGGCATAACTCTCCTCTGATCACCGCCTATCTGGTCTCGACCCTGCTTCGGGCAGTCTCTAACAAAATGGCCTGCATCACCACATCGGTAGCATACATTCATGCCCACCCTGCACTGGCCACTGTGCTCCCTCTGGCATTTAGGACAAATAGGTACCTGAGAAGCACCCTGTACCTGCTTCCCCTTTCCCCGGTCATTACCTCCCTCAAGAGGCCTTTTCACACCCCTCTGCTGCTGCTGGGGCTGTGCTCTCGGCTGCCAACCTCGGCTCAGTGACTGAGGTCGGATCTCTCGGAAGAAGCCCTTAGATGGCTCCTTCGGTCTAGTAGAACTCTGTTCAACTGCCTCAATATCGAAGGCTCTGGATACTATCTCGTCGTAGGATACATTACGTACCCCGGATATCGTAAGGCGCATCCGGAACTCCTGGCCAAGTCCCTGTAAAAACCGACGCACCTTGTCCTCGTTGACACTGACCTGCCGTGGTGCAAATCGAGACAGCGCCTCAAATCTCCTAACGTACTCGGCAATAAAAGCAGTCTGCCGCAACTGCATAAACTCGACCATCTTCGCCTCGCGAACGGTATGGCTGAAATATTTATCGTAAAACAACTCTCTGAATCTCTCCCAGCCCATAATGGTCACATCGGTGGTCGTCTTCACAGTGTCCCACCAAAACCGAGCGTCTAAGGCCAAGTGATAGGTCACCAGTGCAACCCTCTCTCCATCTTCTATGCTAGCATACGCCAGCATGTCCTCCATAGTGCGAACCCACTCCTCGGCTGAAGAGGGGTCCGTAGACTGTCCGGTAAAGATAGGGGGCTGAAGCTTCTGAAATCTCTCCATCCCCCGGTTACCCGGAATAGCTGCCTCCCGAGCTCTAACGCCCTCTCGGTCTATCAAAGTACCCAGCTGTTGAGACTGTCGCTCCATATGCTGAGACTGCTGGGCAATAAAATCCTTGAGCGTGTCTATCGTATCGTCTCTGTCATCTCGATCGTTTCGTGGACGCACCATATTTATAAAACTCCTATATAAAAGTTAAAACAAATATTCTAAGAAACTAGAAATCAAATAAAGCTATAAACATACTTACAGTTGATGAAGAATGTCCGCGTAGTGGCTGTGCAGTCGAGCAGTCTACAGAACCGATTTAAAAACCCGGGGGCTCTGATACCATAACTGTCACGTCCATAATACTGTACCCGTATTTCCGTACTATTTTTTTTTATCCCAATAATTTCTTTAAATAAACTCTAAGCGGAACCTAAACCGAAATCGAAACCAGAATCGAAATCGGAACTAAATTCTAACTTTTAAAACAATTTAAATAAAACTTAAAACAATTTAATTAAAACTTAAATTAATTAAATAAACTAATTAATAAATAAATAAAAAAAGGAGGCGATTATTCGCCCATAAATGGGGCGAATAATCGCCCCAGCCTGTGGTGATTGCTCGCCACAGTTTGTGGCGAGCAATCGCCACAGTTTGTGGCGAGCAATCGCCACTCCCTCTGGATTTCTCCAGAGGGAGGCGATTGATTCGCCTGGCTTGGCGATAACTCGCCAAGCCCACTGCCCTCTACTTCAATCCTTCGCTCCTTTCCTTCAATTTCACCGACATATAACTACAATTTCACAATACGACTCCCCAATCCAATAAAATCAAATAAAACTCACTCTAATTCTCATTCTTTCCACACTTAACCATTCACCTAATAAACGACTCGAAATACATTTTAAAACTAAGAATATTTTCATGAAAACGAACTGCATGGGTACGTTTAAAACCTAAACAAATCCTCCTGTTTCAAACCACGCAATTCCAAAATACATTCAATGAAAGACTTTTCCAAACCATTATAAAACAGTTTCAAAAACATCAACCTATACAAATATACCTATCAACTATCCGGAATCAAACAACCTAAAGTATTTCTATACAAACATCAGCCCAAAAAGTCTCAAACCCTCAAAATCTATACATACAGTCCCCACGGGTCAGGTAAGCCTCGACTGCGCCAGCACACCACCGCAGCCATCCTCGGTCAACTGGACTCAAGACTCTAGAGGAGGAATCTCATCCTCACCTGGTTCCTCGATATCTAGATCACCTACACCATACAATACACTATGAGATAAAAATCTCAGTAAGCTCTAGTAAATGTAACTATATGCTATGCGTGTGAGTTCAGAAATCATGCAGCATTTTCTTTACTTTACTCTGTGGGTGTCACCGAGATCTCAACCTCCTAACCGGAGAGAGCACATCCTGCAGTCGGACTACTCTTTCCAGCTAGAAGAGGGGGGTACACGCTTACAACACGTACAGCCGTGCCTGAGCCCCATCTCGCATAACCTGTAAACTGTATGCCTTTCGGCCTGTATGCCTTTCGGCCCATTCTATTCTTTACTTTATCTTTAAAACATTTTGCAGAAATTCATTTTTCATGCTTTTCTTTAAAACACGTGATGCATGAACAGTTCATAACAGAATTTAAACACTCAGCATACATACCATCAAGACTGTAAAACAAAATCTATAAAACAATTAAACCTAACTACCCAACCAAAACATTATAAACTAGTGCGTCACCAAACTCCTCGAAGCGACATTCGACGTACGATGTAGGCCAATCGGCCAGAGAAGAATCACGAGAACTTACCTCGTGTCCAAAGCAGCTCAAGCTCCGTCCACGAGCGTTGTTTGTCTGAGGTAAAACATAACGGTCGATGTTAAAACAATTTAAGCTTCTAAACGTCCTAATTAACAAAACCTTAACTAACGAATTTCTTAAAACGTCCAGCTTAACTGTTCGGAGCATATAAATGAACAATCTACGATTGATGCCTCGAAACTATAATTTACGAGCTTTTCCTAAAACCTGAAAATCCCTATTTTTTAACATTTTCACAAATTGCTATAACTTCGTCTAATAATCATCTAAATTCGTCCAATGCGTTCAATATATGCTTAATCACAGAAAACCTATTAATTTCGGACCCTAAATCGCGTTTTAAATCGAAACCCTAAACGAACCTAATTGTTTAAAACTCCGAAATCATCGAAATAAAAGCTCTAAGATTGTAGGTTCATACCTAGAAAGTCGATTGGAGGCGAAAACACGAAGAAAACGGAACGAACGGGAGGAAAACAGAGGTCGGATCGTTGGATTCCGTCGGCAGCCGAGAGAGTTCGCGAGAGAGAAAGAAAGAAACAGAGAGTAAATGGCGTTCTGGAGAAGAGAAAGAAAGGCTTTGCCTTTTAATAAAAAAAAAAAAAAGATTTGTCAAAAGACCAAAATGCCCTTAGCTATTATTTCTTTTTGTTTCGTCCTTCGTTTCGTTAATCGTCCAACGATTCGACTTTTCCAAATTTTCATATTTTGCCAATAAGTCCAACTTATTATTTGGGACTTAATAAAACTGTCCGTTCGCAATTTGGACCTCGTTTACTATTTTTTCCAAAACGTCCATTAAATTACGATAGAGGTAATTACTCGGAATATAGCGTTATTATTCCGAAAATTCCTATAATTTCCTTAAAATTCTTATTATTCGTTAGGATCATAATGATATTTTCTTTTCGTAAAACGGACCTGATTTGACATATTTACAAAAATGTCATCCAATAATATAATAATAATATAATATACGAGTCCGTACAACTGGTTATTACACCACCATCCAGGGGGAGTTAATTCAGGGAGAGTTATTGATTATATTGATTTTGCCAAAAAATGTCAAAGGGGCAGATTGTAAATGGAAATATATTACAAATATGTTGGCATTAATTTTTTTGGCAAACTATATTTATGGTAATAATATTTTATTCTATTATTTTCTAAATTGATAGTTTATTTCTTGGTAATCAAGAAATAATCTATTTAGATTATTGGATGGATGAATATTGAAGATCATGAAGATATCAGTGGAAGTAAAAATAAGGAAACTTGAGGATTAAGGAAAGTTGTTGAAAAATCTAAACACATTTATTTTTTGGAAAACTTTGTTTTGGAAGGCTGATTTGATAAAGATTTGTTGAATTATATTAGGCCTTCAGATCACACTAATCATGTTATACTTTCTTAAGTCTTTGGGATCCATATTCAAGAAGTTTGCAATACTTTCCTAAAATATCAAACGAGGTGTCACACAACCGATTTGTTGATATTTGGTTTCCTTATTCTTTGTGGCTTTGAATTTCGATTTGGTAATTGGTTAAACCTCATATAAGGCAATTACCAATGATATTTAAGCGTTCATTTTCTAAGGAAGCGACTGACGGATTTATTATTCACGGAAGGAGATTTCTTCATCATTGAGCCGTCGCCGTTCTTTCTCTCCCAACGTTTCTACGTATGAGTTTGTGATTGTTCATTCAGTTCTTGAATGATTATTTTACACACTCTGTTTATGCTGTGGAATTCATCGATTATTCGAGTGTGTTGATTTATTGCGTCCGAAGACAACGACCTGGTGTTACAGACGGTGTCCCAGGAAGCAATCGCCTTTATTCTTCATTGAAGCTCAGTCTCGGGAGGAGGCTGCATTTGAACTCGGGAAGAGTTCTGTTTATTGACAAGAGGAGCTTGTCTTTTTTATCGTGGGCTAGGGGATCTTGCTATACACGGATTCTGAGAAGAGTCATCAACAACAAGGGGATCTTATTGCTTTTAGATCTCGAGAGAGATCGATCTAAAGTCGAGGGGAACTCGCAAAAACAGTTTCATTGGAGAAGTTAGGAAATGGCGGCGACAAAGATAAGAGAGAGTCTTTATTTGTTTAAGTCTGTTTGTCTTGTAACTTTGTGAATTCGTGAGATATTTTTATATCTGGGCGTGGCCCCGCAGATGTAGGTGGTTTGCCGAACTGTGTCACCAACCTCCTGTCTCTTTAATTTTCGCATATTTATAATTGTCCATCATTGCATTAATTATCGGTGTCACACAAAACACTCTGTGTGACAACGCATAACTAATTTTAATCTGAAGATCAACTAAGCAACTTAGATTTCAACGTCAATATTTGGCATTGATTTGAAACAGATCTCCAATCCATGGTGTTAACCATATTCTTAAATCATCACCAAAAAATAGCAAAAAAAATTTAATTGTCAGATCAAGAAACATTCGAGATGATATACGTCCTTCTTTGATCAAATTGACGATACTCTCACCTCTTGGGTATTCTCAAAAATGCTTCATGTGAGTTAAAAATAAGTCGATGATTGTTCATTACTAAGACCTATAACACAGAAATCCTGCCTAATTGAAACATCTTTTGTTACCATATTAACATCAAAATTCAATAAGGTAAAAAAGAAAGCCATCTAAGAATAACATTTAACATTTATATTCGCTTGAAGAGTGACAGCCTTTGAGTGTGAGCTACCATTTTCCTTGCTACCACTATTTTGTTATTAACTATGCAATTATCATTTTCCAAAATTAAAATCATGAACTTGAAGAACGAGTGAAGTGTGGTGTCGAGATTTTCTCCTTTCATCGCATGCGATGGCCAACCAGAGTTTGCTTTTGGAGTTGGCAATCCCATAAAGTTGGGGAAAGGGAAATCATAATTAGGACGAGAAAAAGCACATCAAAATGTTGGTTAGGTGAGAACAATAATGAACAATGAAGAAAGTGACGAGAATCTAGAGAAGTTTCAATCTATAATAGTCTTGTTTGAACACATGGTGGACAATCATTACTCACATGTATCGAAAAAAGAAAACAAAAACCTAAACCAACCCAAAAGACACAAGAACAATTCAACATGGAGAAAAGGAGAAGATTTGACAAAATGGGCAAGAAGGAAAGAGGATACCATTGATTGAAAAGGAATGGTACCCAAATCACAACACTTCGGCGCCTGCTTCAGAACGGCCATTAAAAAACTAAGGGTGAAGTTGAAACAGGCCGAGGTTGAGCCAAAACAAACCAACAAACAAGCAGGCAGACAGACAAACAAAACAGACAAGAATGAGGTAAAAGAATACGGGCATGGATGTAATGACTCGTGTAGAAAGTACACTGTCAAAAATAAAAGTAAACTTGGAGAGGAAGCCTAAATCAAAATAAGGAAACTGGAAGAAGGGTTGTGTTTATAGAAGAAATCGACTAACATTGATGGCCTCTACGACAAGGAAGAGCACCGGCACTGGATGTTATGGATCCAACCATGGAAGAAGACTTCGCTCCCAAGCTTGAGGCCCTGGCATAGTTTGAAGAAGCTCCAGCACCAGATGGAGTGAAGTATGCACCATTCAACAACAGGTCTCCCTCTGATCTCCAATTCCAATTCTTCCACTCACTTTGGGCTGTTTCGACCCTCTTTGTCACCTGCAAAGACACAATGTGAGAGATGAAATAAAATTTAGTATCAAAATTCAGAATCAGGGTGCTAAATAATCATATAGTACCTCTTTCGCAAAAGGGTTTGTTGGAGCTGCGTATCTGTTGCCCTGGCTGTTGATGGTTGGGTTACCGCTTCCACCAATAGCGTACATTTCCCAGTGAGTGTAGTCATTGTTCACCACATGGAAATATCCATGTCTACACCTGCAGTATTTGAAAGATGTTCTTCTTGTCAGACAAGATTTTAATATTTTCAGAGACAAACACACAGAAGAAAAAAAAAGTGAATTTAATCATGATTCTTCAATCGCATAAAGTGCACAACCTTGGCATTCTCTGGATGAGTCCTTCACCAAAATGGTTAAAAGCAATGGTAACTTGCATTTGCTTGTCTTTTGTATACGAATCACTGTGGCCTAACAGCATCACCTTTTGATCAACGCATAAAAGTACAATCAGCCTTTTATACTAATAAGAAAAAATCCCAAGCCAAACTGAAGATATTACATATATGCAGAGAAACTATACCTCATTGTGGTGGGTGAAGTGATTGTTTGAAATTGTAATTGCAGTTGAGCCCATCACAGCATCAACAAGGCCATCAGCGCAATGAGAGAGCGAATTGTGATCAACCCATATATGGCTAGACCCGAAAATGGAGATGGCATCACCATCGGCCATTGTCCTCCACCCGTAATGACTTGGTGAGCTCCTCACCATGGCATTACCAGTGGGCTTGCAATCATGAATGTGCAGGCCGTGGATAATAACATTAGTGACATATTGGATGGTAATACAAGCTCCATTTGCAATGTGGACGTTGACCCCACGACCATCAATAGTTTTAAAGCTATTCACAATCAACTCTTGTTTCAATTGAATCACCATGTCTCGCTTAAACACGATCCAGAGAGGTTTGTCCTGAATTACGGCATGGCGCAAAGTGCCAGGCTTGGGGTTGACAGGGTCATCATCTTGATGATCGGTGACAACATAAAATCCACCATTTCGACCACCAACAGCGTTTCTTCCAAAGCCAATTCCACAGTTTGCGAGGCGTTTGCGGTTTTGATGCCAGTTGGGGTCACACCTCCAGCAATCATCAATCGGATTTCCAGTTCCACATGAAAAATAACCCAGCTTCCTTCTTTCGGTGTGGTTGTGGATGCTCCTACATCGTAAGCAAGTGAAATACTCTTGTTGAGATTCTTAATTTTCACATTAACTCTACAAGTATATCCAAAGTTTGAAATCAATCATTCAAAACTATGTAAAAGTTTCCTGTCTGTAAAACTCTCAATTAGCATTAAGTTACAATTGTATTTAACGTTAGCATACAATTAATGGAAAAGGAAATGATATAATATAAGACTAAGTAGATAGTGTCGAAAGTAGCAACATTTTTTCATTCTTTGACCAGAGAAAAGGAGAATTATACCAAGGGGTAAAAACAAAAAAAAAAACGATTTGTCCTTTTGCGGAGCCAACTGGGGACGAACTTTCACTTCATAGTTCAGTGTACCGGCTAGAACTTCTAGTTGAAAATAATTAATAGTTTCAGAAACACAGTAGACGTTATTTATTTGTCCCTAGCTATTTGGAACATTACAACACATCACTTTCCTGAAAATAAATGTATCAACCTTAACCTATCAACCTTGAATCCAATCAACCTAACTAGAAGAAAGTATATTTTAGAAACACTGACAGAGAGCGTCAAGTTAATGGGAGTTGAGTGAATACAAAGATGAACAGAGAGAGAGAGATAATTAGAAGAAATTTTTGTATATCTGCATTTTCTATTTTTTACAGCACAATGTACAGAATTTATAGACATAATAAATAAAGAAGTTTAGCCATCTGGTATTAAATGATAGGGCAATAGAACACGCCGATCTTTCCTGAGGGAAAGAGCAAGTACTACTCGTAAGGCGTGTGAGTGAGAAAACAGTGAGCGAGGCACTTGGTTTAACAACGGGTTTCCTTTTGGGTTGAAACTAATTGGGAACAGCAAATTAGGGTAAATCGAAATGGGTAAAGTTCGAAAGTAAAAGACTAGACGTCACTAGTCAAAGTCAAAGAAGGTTGTCCTCTGAATATAATTTCACTGGGAGCTTGTCCAAATTCCAAACAAACCGCCAGAAGAAAAGCTGAAACGAAAATGTTTCTGAGGATTCGACTCAGAATTACAAGCATCGCAATTGCAACTTTGAGTACGACGTGGAAAGAAATTAGACAAAAACACGGATCTCGACAGTCATAATGGCATGTGGAGTCTGTGTAAAGGTTTCGGTTTAACATGGGTATGCCGGTGGGGCATCCTCAGATTCGTCTGAACAGTAGAAGATTGGAAAGGAGACAAGGCCACAAAAGCGAAATCAAACTGAGCAAAAAACAAAGCGAAAATGATTATTCCACCGACAAGTTACGAGTCATATTAAAAGCTGCATTTGACATCCTCTGTTCAAGCTTTCGTTCATAAGTAGGCAGAAGCGTGAAAAGTAGGCAGAAGAGATACTAGGTTTGGTGGGAAGCTCAGTCCTCTAAGCCACCCTATTCATCAAAAGATTTCAGGTGGCCGATTAAGTTGTTTACTCTTTATGGCTCAGGGAGTCAACAGAACACAGTTGCCAACACCAACCAAGAAAATTAAATTAAACAGAGCGCAGCCAGAGCTAGTGAAGCTGAATAATAAATAAAGCAAAGAAAATCGTACAGTTTGTAACAAAAAAAAAAAAAAAAAAAGCAGAAGAAAGAAGAAGCTTACATCTCAACCATAGCAGCAATTTCATCTTGGTTATCAACAGCATTCTCATTGTCGATATCCACCGCCTCCTCCCTAAAAAGTGTTGCAGATCGACAGCCAAAATTATTTTTGTAGACGTTCGTAACGTTTTTTTTTTT